>JAWWMO010000001.1:73219001-73234075 GCA_035047845.1 Dendrocincla fuliginosa
AGGGACAGGGAGGAGGGAGGAATACAATTATGGGGAAAGGGGGAGTGGCCAGCTTTCGTGTGATGACGCTAGGTTACATCACCAGCCAGCCAATGGAAAAACAGGGGATACACAACCAATGGGGGATAGGTTGCTGGGTAGTCACCACCAATCAAAACATACAGTTACAGGGAAGTATCTATCTAATACATTAAATCACTGTCTATGCTACCAAGCATCTTCTAAAACGTGAACTTCTGTGTTTTTGAGGTAGTTGTCCATTTCTGGCATTGATTAACTGTTCATCCTGTTCTTTCTGGCAGTCTTTGAAACAGTGTTCTCAGAAAGTCTTTCTTCCATTTGACATAATTTTGTCCTCCTACATCCTACCAGAGGAAAAAAGCTAAAACATTCCTGCAACATCAAGCGTCTCCCATATAGGGCATTTGGACAGGTCTCTCAAAGTCATACACAAGAATTTTATATGAGTGAACACCAGGTTACGTATTGTTTTCCATACTTTGTCAGATCACTATGGACTTGTTTACCTTTGTTAATGTAAATGTCCTCACTTATTCCTTACCAAATGGAGGCATCATAACAAGTGACACTGTGGCTGTGAACAACTTCATGAAAGTACCAAAACAAAATTAAAGTTTTCAGAATTAAAGAGACTTTTCCTGTAAGCTTATATTTAATTGTTTATTTTAAAAAGCAGAATTCTCAATGGTATAACAGGTTGTCTCAGGATTTCCAGAAAAAGAGAACTAAAAATACATAACATTTTTTTGTATAGCTTTTCATATTTATTCTATTATTAGTTTAAACTTTACTTACAATTCTTTCCATAATATTCATCAGAATTAATCGTTGATATGTGGGGAGAAGATTCATTAAATTGCTTAGAAATTAAATGTAAATTATTATGTTAGGTTTTACTGTATTAAGCGGGGTGTTTACTATATATTATATGTGTATTTTATTTGCATAGCATTATCTTAGGTCTTATGTCTGTAGATGAAACAGATACCTGCAGTAATTATTCTAAATGTATGATGAAATGGCAATTTCTTAAATGAATACTTGTCATTTCATCATTTAATAGGTATTTTATACTGAAAATTAATAAATTTTAAAAATATTTACATCACATATTTGTTAATTTCTAAATGTTGCTTTGCAGTAGTCATGAGTGTATAAATTTAATTTTAAAAAGTGTTTCCTCCTGAAACATTGAGATTTTTTAGACTCTGATGAATATCCTTCATATATTTACCAATATTGTTTTATTGCTAAATGCACATTTTGTTTTGAATAAAGTGTCTTGTATTAATAATATCTTCTAATTAATACATGATAAACAAATTAGACTGAAAAGAGCCTGAAACTCTGCAGAGCTTTGTGGCGAGAATACAGGTATTTACTGTTAAGAGAAAAGCAGTATCCAGAATTATAATGCCAATTTTATTCTACTACAATTTCAAGCACCCCACAAATAACAGGATTTGAAATAAAAATTGAAATCCTCTGAACAGCAATACAAAAACCACAGCTTGTACCCTTTCACTAGGTGAACCAAAAAAATGAAGTTCATATAGGCCCAGCTAAGTGCACACCTCTCTTTGAGCCCCATTTTTTGAAAGAGCTAATAGTTACTTCTGTTTCCTTTATCAATATATTTGAAATCATAAATCATTCAATCATCTCCACAGTCATTCCATGTATCCTGTATTTAATTTCTGGGTGATAAACCAATTCTAGGAGAAGGTAGAACAGCATCAGTTGTATAGCATATGTAGGGTGAGGCATTTAATGTTTTCTGCCAAGGACAGATGTTTGGAGAGAGACAATACCAATTGCAGCAACAAGGAAATATAATGACTACAATCCACCTCACCACTGTTTTTTTGATAACACTTACACACTTCAAAACCGAAAGAATTTGTAATTGTCAGAGTGATGTGCAAAACTTCAAAATTAAGCAAACCAGTCAGGGTTAAGATTGAGTTTTACAGGATGGTGTATTGCAGTTCAGTTTACTCATTCACCTGCAAGAAGGTCTACACCGAGTGTAGGCTTAAGGGCCAATGAAATCTTGCATTATTAAAATACTATTTTGTCTCTAAATTAATAAAGGAGAAAGAGAGAGCTCTATGTTTTAATAATAAATATATACGAGTTTAATCACTGATTCATTTTTTGTACTGCTGCTTAGGGCTGCTTAGTATTATATAATCATAGCAGCAATCTGCTTATTTCATAGTAGTATGTGGAAACTGCTAAGGGAAACAAAAGAGTAAATAAAGAAAACATGGTAAGATGAAGCTCATAAAATGCTAAGAAGCTATTAAATTTCTTACATCTAATAGAGGACCAGGATCATTTCAGTTGCCCTGTGAATCCACACTGGACATCTATGTGTGGGCAACAGAACTTGTCCTAGAATAACTTTCTCAAATGTAGGGACTAGATTCAGTAATATGTTAGTAAATATTCAATGCTGTTTTAAACAATTTTGAATGTCTGCTTAGCATTCACTTGTCACTCCTGCTGCACAGTGCCTTGACTGTCCTTTATGCCTGTGCCATTTCTGTTAGACCTGTGTTTATATCTTATATTCTAAGACATTGCATATGGTACTGGAATATTAAAAAAGTACCTATATGTCAACACCTACGTTTTGGCTAGTTTAGTTCTGAACCCCTAAAATTTTGGCGCTAGACTGCATACAAGTGGAAAAGAGTTACAAATCCTAGGGATTTGTAACAATTTCTGCATATGGTGAGCAAAGGAAAGATACTCAAATACACTAACAGCTCCTGGTTTCTTTTGGACCCACCCCTAAGAAGTCAAAGGCCAATGCAGATCTTTGTTGGTTCATGATTCATGGTTTGTTGTTCTGTGAAAAGATCAAGTTGAGCTTTGAAGGTTTTACTAATTTGAAATATAGAAAAATCTTTCTCAACATAAAAAAAAAATATAATCTCATTCCCCAATTGTTTAAAAAAAAAAAAAAAACAAACCCTCAAATTTTAGTCTTTTGTAGCTCTGGAAGGTATTATTCCTAGAAATTACGTTCCCTAGAAAAATCTCTAAGTAATGGCATTTTAAAAAAACCGCTTCATAAAATTGGCAAACATGAAAGATACAGACAGAAAATTTCAGGCAGATTTTTGTCTATTAAGCTTGCAGAGAAGACCTGGGAACTTCAATGTATTGCATTGTGAAATCTTTTAGTGGCAAACACAAATAGTTCAAAACCTGTTTTACATCCCAAGATGAGTGCCTGTCATGTTTTCTGTGCATAAAATTATAGTGGTTTTGACTTCAATTACTAACAACCTTCAATCAAGAAAACACACAGAATTCTTACATTAGTTGTGGTGAGCTAGTGTGGAATGTCTGTACATCCTTGATTGGTTTGCACAATTTTCACCTCAGTGAACATTCATGTAGAGATGTCAGAGTAATTTGTGTTTATTTTCTGTAATCATGTTGAATGTTTTCTAAGTATTAAAATGCGGCATACTTCTGCTGCTATAGTAGTAATATAGGGCCCTTAGTACAACATTAAGCTAATTAACTTTCAGTGTCCCTAATGAAATGAAATGTGTAAATGCCTATTTTCCCCTTTTGATGACAACTGGAAGATAAGGGTGGGATTCATATCCCTTCCAATAAGTGTGGGGTTCACAGGCACCTCATCCCATATTACAAGCTGCAGTTTAAGGACCTCCTAAATGATTTCTGGCAAATACACTAAGGTGCAAATCATACATCATGGCAGGATTGTACCAGAGCTTGGCTAACCAAACTCTACAGGTGTGAAAATGATAACAGTCAGCATACAGGAGATAATTTTTTTTTATATATTTTACAATGGAATGTAGCATAGCTTCTTATCTTGTCTTTCTGTTGTCCATTCTTTGCCTTAACTACCTTATAGTGATATATGAAATAATTCAGCATATTTGAGATGACAGCAGGAGGCTAAAAATTATGACAAGAAAAACATACAGACTTCCAGATTGACAGCTGGAGGTCCAGGAGAATTAACCAAAAAAAATATCAAACAGCACTAGATATTCAGCTTTAGGTAACAGAATAAAGATACAATTCTTGAACAGAGTAAATTTTGGATTCCAGCTCCAAAAGAAAAGAGTTAATTCAAATCCCTTAATTCATGTATCTCCAATATAGGTAATATTTACAAACATACTCTTCTGTAAGTAGAACTGCTATTAGTGGGATATAATTTGCTAATATATTAAAATAGGAATCAATGAGAAGATGTGTGATAATGTACAGAGTTTAGACTGTTGTAAGTCAGCTGTGTTTAAAAAGTTTAATTTCAAACATTTCTGCATTTTTCAAAGTCCAACTGTTTATTTAATAGTTCAATCATTAGGAAGTTAAAAGTTCAATTCACTTGCCTCAAAATATGCACCTGAGAAGTTCTAGTGCTCTGATTCTGTCTAGCCTCTGATTGATGCTTTGTGAAGGTATGAATACTATATTAGTGTAAAGGGTGGTGCTTCAGCTTCCTTGTGGTTTCTTAGCTAAGACTAACAAATTATGCAAAAATAATAGGTCAAGAGACATCAAAGAAAAGAAAATGTGGCCCTATAGTCAAATGATTCTGGCATTCACCTTAAAGCACAGATAGTCCTTGACCTTGTTCTTTCCTTCTATAATTTTTTCTTTTTTTTTTCTTTTCTTTTTTTTTTTTTTTTACTATAGAAAAGAACAGATAAGCAGTTTTTAGACTAGAGAGTAGGATTGCCATCTTCATAGCCAAGTGGATTATATTGTCTCCTACTTAATGAATTTCACATTTCTTGCCGATTAGTATCCTAATTCAAACTAAAAGCCCTCCTATCCTTTTAATTTATTTTTTTCCTAGCATTATTTTTGCACTTACATTAAGCAGTCAGTAAATAACACTATGCGAAAGAGACTTTGTAGGACTATTCGTGCACATATGGCAATCAGTGGATATGTAACAATCTAGAAAACACATTCCTATTTCATTAGCCTGGAATCACAGTCATGCTTGCTGCTCATCTAGATCTAGCCCTGCAACTCCCAGCTACGTGACAGCTTAACACTGAAAAAAAAAAGGGTAAATTAGACATAATCCCATTAAGTCAATCAGCAGAAAGATGGCAAGAATGACTGATGAAAGAAATACTTTACTTGGGTTCAAATTTCTTCAAGATTAAGGGAATACAAATTTCAAACTGTACTGGATCTCACTTGGATGGAGTTAGCCTTCCTCATAGCAACCTGCATAACATTTGTGACCGAAGTTGCGCTGATAACACACCAATGTTTTATTATTATTCATTATAATTAAATGAATATTAATAACATCTGAGGCAGTGCTTTCACAATATCAAGGCTTTCTCAGTTTCTCACACTGCCCCCTTCCAGAAGGGTATTCCATGGCATACAATATCATACTCAGCAATAGGAAAAAAAAGGGGATAGAGAATGTTTGTCTTCCCAGGTAGCTGTTTCTCAGAGACTGGCTGACTATGTCTGCTTGTGGGCGGTGGTGAATAATTATATTTGCATAATTTCTTTGGGTTTTATTTTATTTTTTATTATTATTTCTTTTTTTCCCCCACTTCTTGAATCGTCTTTGTCTCAACCCATGACTTTTCTCATTTTTACTCTTCCAGTTGTTTCCCTCATCCCACTGTGGGTAGGGGAAATATGAAAGTGTCTGTGTGGGTACCACAACACAAACCTTCTCCTTTGCTGCACATACCAGAGCTCCAGTTAAGACCAGAGAGAATGTACCTAGGAGTTTGCACTGCATAAAGAAAGGAGAGAAGGAAAGCTGGCAACAATCCTGTCATGGTCTAGTTTTGTTGCTCCTACTGATGTTCTTGTTGCAAAACCTTCCATGTCTGTGAGAACTGGATTTCAGAAGTAGCTCTCATGAATAGCCTTTGTTTAGTATCATAGCTTGTAGAATGCAACTCTTAAAGATCTCAGATAGTCCTAGAAATGTAACTCAGACCTCTAAATGTCCCATCTAGGGAAAAAAATTACACTAATTTCTACTGCTTCTCAGTTGTTTTTTTTTTTTTTTTTGGTTTGGGTGGTTTGGTTGTGTTTTTTGTTTGTTTGTTTGATAGTTTGCTGGTGTTTTTCTTAATTTGCCATCATTTTCTTAATTCTTACTGAGCGTGTAACAGCTGGTGACATTTGTGTCTGAGTTCATATCTTTGCATTTCTATCAGCTAGAGTAGTAGATCTAATGGTTCATTTCTGTCATATATATCTAGCACATAAAGTCCAGGATCCAAAGACTAGCCTGAACCAGCATGATGTCTCCATCTGTAAACTGTTCTTTTTCTAGGAAGTAGAAAGTGAAGAGATTCATGTTGTATTAAGACACTCTGTTCACTCAAATATCATGTGAGTTTATTTCTGTAGTCTTCGCTTTTTTTATCAGACTAAAAAGAATGACATGAATCCCTAATTATGTAAAATATTCAAATTCTCTAATTCCTGTTTATTCCTGTTATATTCTTTGTTTCTGCATTGTCCTTAATCCAACTGGACTCAAGAAAGTAGGACTATCTCACAGCCATTTTGCTTTTTACTTTGTGTTTTCATTGTGTGTAAATCAGCTCCTAATGAATAAAACATAGTTACTAAGCTGAAATAAAATGTTCTCAGTAATGACTTGATGCAAAGCTATTTTTTCAATTGTAAAATCATAGAACAAGAGGTTCAGTACATTATTCTTCCATGTTGTTTTGCTATAGTGAAAAGGTCTCTTTTTGTCTTGTATTCTTAAAAATCTGACAAAAAATAATAATAGTAGACACTAAAATTTAAAATTGTGTTGTCTGAATTTTACATATACAGCAACTGAGCATATGACACAACATCATTTTAACCATGTACATAAGAAAAAGTTTAGCATACTTCTTCCCAAGCAAAACAAAAATTTGGAGGCAAGCTGAATAATTTCTCTAATGAAATATAGATTAAAAACCAGCTCCAAAAAACCTGAAATGACTCTTGAATTTAATAAAAGTTATACATTGATTTTCTAATGAGAGCGCATTTTTAAAAGAAAATGCTAAAAAAAGTCACCATGATTAAGTTACTAATATTAAAATTCTAGTTACAGTGAGGGTCACTTCATTAACACAGGTATACTGTTCTCATAGCCTAAAGCTCTCCTCTGCACGTAACTAGGTCTGCAGAGTACTTGCAACCAATCGATAAAGTCAGGATGTAGAGGGGTGTCTAGTAAGTAAGATGCGTGATTCACCTTTCTACTGTCCAGAGTAGAAGTGTTCTAAAAGCACCTCCTGATCAATCTACTAAAATAAGTACCTACAGTGTGATCAAATACCTAACATGCATCAGGTGAAATTTCAGATATTATATCAAAGATATCTGCACAGCACTAGCTGATGGCCTCAGGAACACATTCAGCATTCTAAGCAGCATATAAAAGGTCACTCTTGATAAGTTCAGGTGGTTTAACTACATGCTTATGCTTTCACAGTTTAGTCACAGCCATTGTGCCTATTTTAAAGTGAGCTGATGGACCTGATATGACTGAGATGGAGTCAATTTTCTTCATTGCAGCCCATATGGTTCTGTGTTTTTGATACATTACTAAAACAGTGATGATAACAACATCAGTGTTTTTGTTATTGCTGAAAAAAATACCTGCACATGGGTCAAAGTCTTTTATTTTTCCCACTCTTCCTCCTCCAATGAGTAGGCTGGGAGTGCACAAAGAGTTGGGAGGGAGCACAGCTGGGACAGGTGACTCCAACAGACCAAAGGGATATTCCATACGATATGACATTGTGCTCAGCAATAAAAGTTGTGAGAGAGAAGGAGAAAGGGGAAACATTAGGGGTTATGGCATTTATCTTTTCATAAAACTGTAACATGTGATGAGAGTCTGCTTTCCAGGAAGTGGCTCAGAGCCTCAGAAAAAAAACCTTTAATCACAAAAAAAAGGTTTTTTGTAAACGGATTAAAATAAACTTTCACATTAAAACTGTATTTTCCAAAATAAACAAGGTAGTGTACTGGATTTTCCAAGTATTTATTAAGATGACAATATTTAAAAATAACAATTTGTCATATCATTATTAACATGTTCCCTGAATCCCATAATTTATCCTTCATAAAGCCAAATAAACAGCTACTACCTAGTTCTTAAAGTAAAGCAAATATTAGATTCTAGAACAATAAAAACCAACACAGATGAATGAGTTGCCTTGCTGTAAGGAGAGCTAAGCAGGAACAAATTGCCATTGTTCAATCACAGCAGAACAAATGCAGAAATTTGGATAACCATGTTGGAATATTGCTCTATGAAATTATATGAAATACATTTTCTTGTCTAAGAGTATGCACCTTAACAACTGAGCTGAGTTTACTAAAATCTTGCATTTTGAGTCCTTACTGAAGGAGAGAAAAAACGTCTCTGTGGCCTTTACAGGAACGCATTTCACACTTTCAGGCCAGCAACCTATAATTCCGTCAGGAAGTCTGATGTAAATTAGTTAATACCTTGGCATAAAATCTTGAATTTTCAATGTCGGCTGTGACTGCCTCCAAGAATTTTAGTTTGATTTATCTGACAATATACACGAAGTGTTAAATAATTCTGTATATTTCCAATAGGCAACAATTTAAATTGATAAACCCTTACCTGGAGTTAAAACTAGATACATAAGTGTAAACAGAAAAAAACATAAATATTTCATTGACCACTTTGTTTCATAGGTTTTGCACCATCAGGAAGGTAGAACAATCAGTGAAATACTTGCATTCAGGTATAAATATTTCATCATCATTGTATGCAATGGTAGTGAAACTGGTAGTGAAACAATGCATTGCAGTTTTACAGGACTGTACAATACCAAATTAACTAAAGGAGAATTAACAGTAACCTTTAATAATAAAGCCTACTCTACCTATATGTTGAATTTTACTTCAGTCTATAAGAAAGTGTAGAATCTCTTTCAGAGCTTATATGCCTAAACTGATTTTAGGGAAAAGGTTCTCCTAACTTAAAAAAAAAAGGCTTCATAAGCATTTTTATATATATCTCACAAAAACTCTGTTAGCATTTAAATTCAGCTTAGTTTAGAGCATTTATTTAATTATTTCTAGTAGTCAATGGTCATGAAATTCATTCTCTAACACTCAAATGCTTGATCCTGGAAGGACTTCCAATGACTTTTCTGTTAAATATCACTGAACTGATGCCTGTCTAAACTAAATATTAGAAGTTATAGTAGAAATACCTCCTGTTTGGCCCTTCTATTACCTCAGAACTGTTCTGAGACATGCCCAAAAATTACACTTTATTTTCCCACCAGAGTGCCTGCCTGGGAAAGAAAGGCCTATGCTGAACACATAAGCTTGTTTGTGTGGTTCACATCTTTGTCTTGTTTGCGTGGTTCACATCTTTGTCTTGTTTGCTGGATATGGATTTTAATATGGCTTGCAGGCTAGGTCATGTGAGTTCTACATAATACTCCCCTATAAGTATGTCTATACAAAGCTTTGTGGAGTTTAGAAACTTGTTTATTGAGAAACCTCAGAAGAGAAGTAGGATTCTCTGTCTGCTCTGCCTTTGCTTCTTTTGATAGCACAGGTTTCTTGGGCAGAGTATTGTCTACTCAGGACATTTACATAACTCATTTCCCTTCATATTATATATTCAATTATGCCTCAGTCACAATATCTGTAGAGATTTTTTATTTTGAAATATGGTCATTAGCATTGCTATCTGCCCTTTGCATAATAATGTAATGATGAGAACATCAGTTAAGATTGTGGGAAATGTGAGTTCTAAACCAAAAGGAAACCTGTTATCCAGGACCCAGTTTTCAAGTTTGCTAGAATAATTTTTGGGCTAACTGGTAATCCTTCCCTCACTGTCTCTGAAGTCAAATCATCATAAGGTAAAGAATGTATCAATTTTGGAAAAAGGAAAAATAAATTGAAAGAGGATTCAGTGACATGGATAAAATCATGAAAGTGTCTAAGGAATTACCTGGGTTTTAATCATCTTTTCGGAATTTGTATATATTTCTCTTGAGTAGGGGGGGAAGACTAATTCTCTATGCACAGTGATTAAGTTTCATCAGGAAGGATGGAAAACAGCACCATCACATTTCAGTGTTTTCTATACATCTCTTACAATTTACTTGAAGTGAGGCAGTGCATTCTGATTCCTTTATTTTTATTATAGGATAGGTCTAAACCCCATCTCCAACTTCTTTAGCAAGTTCTTTCACAGCCAAAAATTTTCAAATTTTTCCCCTGTTGCTCCATCACAAGCCTACCTCAGAATACTTGGCTGTAAACTTCAGAGAACTGAGAGATGTTTCTGGATACCAACAAAACCAACATTATTCATATATTCAGAATATCAGAGATTCCTACTGACTGTCTTTACCGAATATATGATTGATAAAAGGGAAGCATTAAATCTTTTCTGATAGATATTATAGTATCAAGAATCATGTATGATTGCAATAAAATAATCCCTTCTTCCCATTAACTTCTGTGTAAGCCCAGATGTTTAGTATCTGGCCATCACAATATCTAAGCCATACATATTCTGCTGCCTAGTCTTATCTATCCAGTCTCATCTGACATGCAATATGTATATGAATATAAACAAAGGTCCAATAGATATGGAGGATGCAAGACCTGCAAGAGACTGATATTTTTCTGAGATACCAGCTGGAACAAAAGGATTCCAAGTGGCACTAAATATTCATGTTTAGGGATTTTACCCCATCCAGATGATGTAATTCTGCCTAAAAGTTGGGGGTTTTTTTTGTTTTCTTGTGTTTTTTGTTGTTGTTGTTTTGTTTTGGGGTCTTTTAAAATGTATTCTATGTGTAGGTTTCTCTATGTAAGCAAATTTAGTCAACTTTTCAGTTCACCTTGAACCAGAAGTAGAAATTTCTTTTTGATCACTTGATTTGCTCTCTAGAATACGTTCTTCATACTGATAAAATCTGTAAGTAGGAGGCTGAGATCTAGATCATGATTAGAAGCCTAAATTAGGGAATTTAATATGGAAACTTAAATGAACAGACATTCCAGCTACTTTGTAATGCTCTGAGACAGCCACATAGGGCTGATAGATTTAGCATAGTTTCTACAGGAGCCTATCTCAGAAGGGATGTGCTGATTAATCTCAAAAGTTATTAGATGCTTTTATATGAACAATTACGTTGCTCAGAGATATGCACATCTGAAATTGTTACTGAAGTCATAGCCAGACACTCCTACAGAATGATTAATCTGCTGTATTTTAGAAGCCAACTTCTAGATGAGATTAATTATGACCTATAGGAGCATATTAGCAGTTACATGCAACAAATACCTACATTTTCTCAGTCACAGAACATACCAAGTTGGAAGGGACCCACAAGGATCATCAAGTCCAGCTCCTGGCCCTGCACAGGACCATTCCTAACAGTCACAGCATGTGTCTTAGAGTACTGTCCAAATGCTTCTTGAACTCTATCAGGCTTGGTGCTGTGATCACTTCCCTGGGGAGCCTGTTCCAGTGCCCAACCACCATCTAGAAGAAGAACCTTTTTTCTAATATCCAACCTAAACCTCCCCTGACAGAACTTCAGGCCATTCTCTCAGTTTCTGTCACTGGTCATCACAGAGAAGAGATCAGTGACTGTCCATCTTCTTCTCCTCACAAGGAAGTTGTGAACTCTGATATTAGATAAATCCCTTCCTAGGTCAGGAAGTCTTGAAAGAATCACCAAAATCTCTTGAAAATTCAGTATTTCCAGAATTAGTGATGTTTGTAAATTCAAAATTTAATTAAAGTCAAACCCAAGCTCTTTAATTGTTATTGAAGTTAAATGTTCAATATATTTTAACTACAGAATCACCTCTAGATGATAAAAGGTTTGTAAATTATCTGTGGTATTATTTTTTTCTTAACAATTTTCTTTCTTTATGATAAACAAAGGAAGTTGCAATTTCACAACCATATTTAAGATCATGATTATTCAAACAATCAGTTTGCACAACTAATCAATCCTTGCAAACAGCTAATTCTGATGCAGGTAGGAGGATAATGACTTTAGTGGCTTGCCAAGAAAATCATCACTAATAACTTCATCACTAGTTCATTGTTCAACTTCACAAATTGAAAACCTTCTGGATTTTTCTGTAATGGAGATAAATGACTCTCTATAAATCCCTAGATATATTTTATTCTATCAATTACTACTCTAAGGGTTTGACTTTAATTGAAGTGAAAGATTCACTTCAATAACTTATATGTTATTCTGTAGCTTCATGATGTAAATTTTATACTGTAGTGCTACCATATTCTTGACATAAGCAAACAGTGACGAGCAAATACTTTTCCATTTATTCTGAATATATATTAATTAATTTGGGGAATTTTTTCCTTTTATTTTTTTGTGTAAAGTGATTACAAAATCTGTGACAAAATCAGAACTGTAACAATTTCTGAAGCATAAGAGTCTTTGCTAGGTATTACTGGGTGTTGGGTTTTGTTTGGTGCCTTTTTATCCAAAAATAATCATTAACTAATGAAGTTTAGTAGTTTGTGAAAGTAGACGTTTACTTTAAAAGCTGAAAAGGTATTATGGTAAGAAACTTGCGAAGAAGTGTCGGACAAAAATCCTCTGAAATTTTAACATGTATATGTTTGCGTGTAAACATATACCAAACTAATGGATTTGCCTTGGAAGACTGTTTGAGTCCAGTAAAAAAGCATATGTCTATCTAAAGACACAGAAATGTGATAACAGGGTAGGTACCTTTGTATCAGTATCATTATCCTTGCATTTACCAAAAGAGGAACAGAGGTATTTCAGTATCAGTAGATATGACGTATCACAGAAGCTGACTAAAGGGCACTGTATGCCTGAGTACCAGTGCCTGAAAAGATCTGTAAAGTCGTAACTTAAAAATCCCTGCTGCCTATCTGTAAATTTTCTGTAATGCTTTGATTATTCAGAAGTGAAATATTTAGCAGAAATGTAAAATTTGTGGAATCAGAAATATAATCAAAACAGAAAGCAAAGCAAGTACTGCACTACGTAATTTATGTATTCAGATTTCAAAATATGTATTTTTTTTTAATTAATAAAAAATATACAGGACACACAATGTCTTATCCAATCATCATTGATGTAAAGATCATTTTGTATACCTGATTGGATGGAAAAATTGTTAAATGGCAATTGCAAAACTTAATGGGGAAGGCTTTGCCTTACAGAATTAAAAAACAAAGTTTAATGACATCTTTAAGTGAGCAAACAATCTTTTAACCTTTAAGCTTTTCTATCTGTAGGAAGAAAACACATCTTGCTGGTTTATGTTAAGTCCAGAAATGAAAAAAAAGAAATCTTCTACTTTGTAATATCATTTCCATTTCTCATAAAATATACTTGTTTCTCCTATTTTTAAAGAAATCCACTTCTTTTCTAGTTGTCTGGCAGTTTTTCAGTTTTTCAATTCCCAACCTAAACTCCTCCAGACTCTGCTGAAGGTTTGTGGTTCTTTGTTTCATGTATTATTGACAATAAAACAAAATTTTGTCTACTTCCAGATGCTGTCTCCAGAGGATAAAAACAGAAGCAGTCCTTTCTACAAAAAGATGAAATATTTCTCTAAGTACCTTATAGAAGATAAGTATTAAATTGCAAGTTGAGGAGAGAGGCTTTAGGAAACAGAAGAATTAGCATACATAGATGAAGCTATGACCTAAAATCCTGAAAGAGTAACAATTCAAAATAAAAATGCAGCTAATCAGTACAGGAATAAAATTCTGTTAGACTAATATGGTCAGACAAGTAGACTATCTTGAATCTACTGTAAAATGCTTCGTGAAGCAAGCTGGTACATACAAAAAGCTTGGTAGCAGATAATGAGAGAGCTGAGGCTGCTATGGGTTCCTATCCAATCTCCCATCAACAGTGCATGTAAAAATCTCTTTAAACACTACCAAGATGGTTCGTAGCAGCCAAGCACATTAATATAGAGATATAAGGAAAGTAAATGTCTTTGAATAATATCCACAATTTAAAAATTAGTAATGATTAAAAGGTTCCTTATTAAAAATCCATGATTTAAACATTCGATTTATGATTAGTAGAAATATTTATTCCTTAAGATAATCCAATTGATTGGTTTTTACCATGAAAACCTGCAAACACAAATGCATTTCTCCCTTCTTCTGTTGTACTGTGTGACACTTTCATTTACTTGCTTTTGGGTTTCAGTATGTGGATTATCCATAACAGATCTGAGAAGCGTGTGTAAGAAATTTATGATTGAATACACCTTGTGGGACTGTATACATGTGTAATGGGGATTTTAGATGCATCTTAGAGAGAAAAGAATAAAGTTATCATTCCCACACTACAAGAAGAAATTGGATGTGAACTAGTGGTACCTCTATGATGAGTTTTCAGAGGTACAGTGATGACCATGCCTTTCCTGAATAACAGCAAGCCATAATGTCAATTCTAATGAACTCTGAAAATTAATTAATTCAAATTACTTAAGCTCTTCATGGACTTTTTTTTTTCTTATTAAGTGGCCTTAATATGATTTAGCATAATTCATTTTCAAAATAGATGAAATTAAATAATATTAAGTTTATTCTGAAACTAAATGAGAATATCCGCATGAAAATCTTACATATCTTAATTACCCTATATTGTTATTGCAACTTCTGTGTAGACACAGTCTTATTTTCAAGGTCAGTTTTCAGCTGAAAGTGGTGGTGTTGGTTTAATATTTTTACTTTTAGGTAAGACAAGTAGACATGTTCATCTATAAAAGCGGTGAATATCATTGACATTTTAAAGGTTAAAAGCTTGCAGAAAATGTATATAACCATGTAAAGTTTGTCCTTGGTGTCATTGTCCACTGTTACAGGCAAAAGGCCATAATCTTAAAAATTTGGAATATTAAACTTTTATTAAAGCAAAATTAAAGGAAAATGAGCAAACAGCGCACTGGGTACCGGGGAGACTCCTTCTCCGCGCGGACCACACTTTAATGGATAT
>JAWWMO010000001.1:73234175-73265128 GCA_035047845.1 Dendrocincla fuliginosa
ATTAAACTTTTATTAAAGCAAAATTAAAGGAAAATGAGCAAACAGCGCACTGGGTACCGGGGAGACTCCTGCTCCGCGCGGACCACACTTTAATGGATATACAGTCTCCTTTTATACCCTCTGTTTTTCCAATCAAAATCCACCCCTTTCCTGCTTTTATTTGAATCCTCCAATTAACTCTGTCTCGCTGTTAGAAGCAGTTCTCTTTCAGTTTTACTTTGTCATCTCTGTGTTAGGCGTTGTTCTCTTTCGGTTTCACTTTGTCCTCTCTCTCTGTGTTAGGCATTGCTGGGAGCTGCTAGGTGCTTTAAAGATGAGGTCAGTGAATCCTTCCTTTATCAATGCAGTCCAAAACCCACAACCAGTACAACGTACATAACACTGTGGTTTAACACTTAGCAATTTAAAAAAACCTTAACAAGGGAAAAAAAACCGCACAAGTTTTAATTTGATTAGCAAATTATATGTTGTTTCTATTACCCATTACATCCACTGCTCATTGTGACTATGTGTAGTTATGCTAAGCTGCAGAAAGAGACCTTCTGAATTGTAGGAATGTAGTCTCATTCAGAGTTTAAGATAACGTTAGTGGAGTCTGATAATAATTTTAATATGCAAATTAAATATCAAATTACAGTAATCTTTAGCAAATCCTGAGGATGGTACTTTCTTTAAGCTTTTTTGACAGTTAAAAAACGGCTCTTAAAGGAGGTCTTCCTTTTCAAACAGAAGGTTTTCTATTTGTGCTTCTTGAAACCCAAGAGGTTAGTGAGAGCTAATTCCTCCAACCTTCCACAGTCACTCTGAATGGCAGCCCAAAGTGGCTGTGGAGTCTCCCTCAGTGGAGATATTCAAGAACTATTTGGATGCACATTTCTCTTAAAAGCTGCCTTGGACATGAGCACAATTCCAGAACACAACATATTCTGGGGTATGGTAAAAACAAAGCGGAGGAAGTTCTTCACTGGTTGAAGTCAGAATTGTGCCATTGACCCCAAAAGGGTTTGAAATTTCCTCTTCTGTTTAGAAATTACTTAGATTTCACATTTAAAATATAATAAACTTATAATTTCCTTTACAAAAAACTCTTAAATTACTTTAAGAATTATAAATCTTATAAAATATCATCATCAACAGTACAACTTAAAAAAACTTCTAGGTTGTAAATCCCAACAAATAAAAAATGAGGAAATTATACATGAAAAGAGCCCACTATAGTGAGTCTTCAATACTACTAGCATATGCTTTCCTTTTTCAACAAAAGCAAAAATATTTTATATTATGTTTTCCATACTTCTGATAATGACAAATTGTTGTATGTAATGCAAGCTGTTCAAACCTATAATTTCTGAAAGTAAAAGTATTAATTCTGAAGGTTATTACTCTACTTTCAGTACTGTGTTTGCACAAGAACATTGCTCAAAATGTTCCTTTAATCCTGAACAACATTCTGCCTTTTCCCATTTTTGGTTTCTGAGCCCCAGTAAAAGGAAATGAAAGTAAAAATTTGACCACTGATTTTAGGAGATAGGACTTATTTTTTTAAGTACTATGCATGTTTACAGTGACTGATTTTTCGAAGGTTGTCATCAAACTGTGCTGCCTGAAGACTTCTCTATGTTTAGTATGATGATGGTTTCTGAAGGGCACATGCACATTCTCTAGAAAGGATTTCTTCTCAGTTACAACACTTATGCTCTTCCTCAGATTCCCTCATGACTGATTACATTTAACAATTCCTTAGTAAGGTATCATACAGGAGAGCATTCCTGAGCAAAATTTGCCATAACTACTAATTCTGCTCTTTTTCTCTTGATTAATTTCTTTCCCTTCTCAGCTCCCCTATTTTTCCCAATCACCTCCAGTTTAGCAGGAGTCTTTATATGGGAACTCTAACTTAACTTCATTTTTCAATATTTTTTATAATTAGCAGTAAAAAAAATCATTGAAATACAATTCTTCCTGAATTTTGGCTTCAATGACTGGTATATAACATTGGTTTATAACAGATAACTGCAGTTGTCAAAACTGCTTTGTCCCTTAAAGCACAATATTCCAAGCAATAGGAAGGTATACTTAAAGACCTTAAGTGGGCTTGAGGATTTCAGTTTTGAAAAGCTGCATTTTATGAAGTCAGTAAATAATATCAGGGATTCCACACTTCCTGCAATACTGAGTTATCATATAATATTTTTTAGACCAGTTATTTCCAACTTTGTGTAAAAGAGAAGCATAATTACTTAGCAAGTGCTTATTAGCCATAGCTGTTTCATCATTTATTGAATGTAGTGTTAGTTACTTGAATATTGCAAATTTCTCCCTTTGCTTGAGATTCATTTGTTGGTTGTTTTGTTTTTGTTTTTTTTTTTAAAAAATTTAATTATTTTATCTTCATAATTATTTCTGCATTATATGCCCATTTTCTTTAATCACATCCTAACGTGGTGCACTATTTTGTGCAGAAAGCAGTCCTCACAGAATATTCTGAGTGGGAAGGGACCTACAAGGACCATTGAGTCCCTCTCTTAAGTGAGTGGGCTGTAGAGGGATCAAACCCACAACCTCTGTGTTATTAGCACCATGCTCTAACGAACTGAGCTTGTCTCAAGGTAGCAACTTAAACATGTCTATGTTCCTTTGAATAAAGCACAGCTTACAAACCATATAAACCCAACAAGACTACAAGGAAATTTCAGGCTTTGTTTTGCTTGCACCCATGGCACTAAAAAGCCATGAGACATGCCATGCTGTTTTCTAATCTATGGTTTTATTCTTACTTGAAGGTATAATTGCTACAGAAAATGAGGGGCTGGTATCTATCCTGCCTTACACACATTTTAATGGCTGCTGCCCAGCTGTCTTACTTCCTATATGCATGTCTGTTTAATATTGATTAATATAATAATAGATTCTAATGAACTGCCAAAGATGAGATACAAACATACGTATTCTATATATGAATATAGTAGACATACATGAAAAAGTTTTAAAACAAGATAAAGCAAAACCATTATTAGAGTTGCAGATTTGAGCCTTACGAGCTTGGGAATGCTTTTAATAAATTTTCAGTGCAAACTAAATTCACTTACCATTTTCTATAACTTCTGACAAGTAGAAGTACATAATTAAATAAATTGGGGTTTTCCATCCTTCCCTGGAAATGAATACAGGACACTACTGCAGAGTCTAACTAACTTTGATTATTTGTTGTGGAGATGTAGGGTAAAAGAGAAGACTGTAGGCACAGGATGGTTTTACTCAAAGCAGTTATAAACCATCTAGAACTGGTTTTCTTCACCTTATTTCTCCTCTTCCATGGCAGTCATATTTTTCCTTTTCTAGTCAGGAATATAGGGGGCCAGATGGAAATTCTTATTAAATAAAGTGTATTAAGATGATTTGCTTTCCACTTGAATTTTTCCCTTTCTTCTGACCATAAGAGTATTCGTCTCCTGGAACAACAATAGTTCAAATTCACTTTTATAATGAATTGTGGTGGGTTGACCCTGACTGGATGCTAGGTGCCTACCAAAGCTGCGCAATCACTCCCTCTCCTAACTTGAACAGGGAGAAAAAATACAACAAAAAGTTGTATGTGGGTGCAGAAAAGGACAGGGCGAGATCACTGACCAATAACCATCCCTGGAGCATCTTCTCATCTTTCTTCACAGTGCTTGGTGTCTGCAGAGACATATAAGAGTTCCCTCGCAAATTCTCACTCTCTCTGGCTGCAATCTGCTTTTGTGCAGTAACTTTCCCTTCTTAAGTTATCCCAGAGGTGCTACCACCATTGTTAATGGGCTTGGTTTTACCCAGCTGAGAATCTCTGTTAGAGACAGGCAGCAGTGGTTCTATCAGGCCTGGGGGAAGTTCTAGCAAATTCTGCTTCTCAGAGCATCCACCCTGTACTAAAACTTTGCTATGCAAAGCTAACAAATGCAGTCAGAATTATACACATTATTATAGAGACTGTGTTTATACCTTACATAATATCATTATTAGCAATTCAGTGCTACTGGGAAAAGATTTGTTAGCTAAAATTTAGTTGTGTACTTCTTTCTTAGGTGTATTGCATAAACAATGTCTTGATTTGTGACTTCAGTGTATTCTATGGTCAGCAAATTTGAGAAACTGAGAAGTATTCCCCCATTGCAAAGAGGATCAGTTAACATACTTATTTCTTAATATTTTTTTAAAGAAAAATTTTGAACTCATAAGTGAAATGTAATTTTTTTCCCTAATGTAGGACCTTCATTTATGTATTGTTAAATTTACATTCATTTCTATTTCTCCCACCCTTGAGATCATCCAGTTCTACCTATGATGTTCAATCCCCTTATGTATTGATCAAACCTCGGCAAATGCATTTTCACCAAATTTCATCAGCACATACATTTCTTGTACCAAGACCATTAAAGAAAAACTCTATCCCAAATCTCTTCCTTAAGAAACATTTCAAGTAGCTTCTTCCATATTCCCCTCATTTAATTTCTTCACTCTCTCCTTATACTAATTATCACTTTTAGCATTTTAGATAATTTTGCAAGTGAGAAGATATCTCATGAGACTCATATTCTTGGTTTGACCACTTTATGTTAAAAGCTGGGCTGGAAGGGACCTTAAAGACTGTCTAGTTTCAGCCTCCATGTCATGGGCAGGAATACCTTTCACTAGATCAGGTTGCTTCTTTTGATGCATCCCAGGATACAACTGGCTTTCTGGGCTGCAAGTGTACATTTCTGGCTCATGTCCGGGCTCTCATCCACCAGCACTCCCAAGTTCTTCTCACTACAGCTGATTTCAATTTGTTCATCCTTAGCCTGTATTGATACCAGGGGTTACCCAGACTCAGGGAAGCACATTGCACTTAGTCTTGTTAAACTGCATGAGATTCCCATGAGCCATTTGTCAAGCTTGTCCAAGTCCTTCTGGATGGCAACCTGTTCTTCAGATATATCAACCACAGTACTCAATTTAGTGCCATCTGCAAACTTGCTGAAGATGCACTCAATCCCTTTGTCTATGTCAGTAATGAAGATATTAAATAGCACTTTTCCCAGTATGTCCCCTGAGGGATGCCACTTGTCACTGGTGTCCATCAGGACTCTGAACCCTTGACCACTACCCTCGTGATGTGGCCATCCAATCAATTTCTTATCCATCTAACAGTCCACCTGTTGAATCTTTCTGGCTCTTTCAAATCACCTCCCTTTCCTCCATTTGCCTTGGCATAGCTTCTAGGAAGATCAGTTTCATGATCTTCCCAGGCACAGAGGTGAAACTGACAGGCCAGTAGTACTGAGTGCATCTTTACATGCTTTTTAGAGATGGGCACAGTATTTCTCTTTTTCTAATACCTGACTTAGCCATCTATAATGTAAGAGGGAAGAGCCTTTGCTGATAAATAAATAATGTAAGGTGATTGTAGTTCACCCAGTGGGCTCTCTTTTCAAAGACAAACACATGGATATAAAATACAGAACATTACTTAAAAAAGACAAACAAAAAAGGTTTTAACTGAACACTAAGGTTAACGTCTTATTGCATATACTTTTTTCCATATTTATATTGGCTTCATCAGATACAACCCAGTAGCCAGTTGTTACCTCCTGTTTATTCTTTGTTTCTGTATCCTGGATTTAGGATTAAAAAGCACTAAAATTATTAATCTATCTGAAACAATTCTGTGGGTGTATCCAACACAAGAAGTGTTCACTACAGTCAGGATGGATGTCAAATGTGTTAAGCCTAGGTGCAATGCTTTAAATCAATGGTGACAGTGACAGCTCCTGGCTTCCTACCAAGCCAAGTATAGCTCAGCCACAGTGTGTGAACTACCAGGTGGCAAAAACATAAAAGCCTGGGGATTCCTACTTCATATCATCCATCACACTGCCACGCATATCTATTCAGTCTTTCTGACTCCTGCAGAGAACAGCATGTAAAACACGTTCTCCTTTACCATGGAGCCCTACCTCATTTGCAGTTCAGACTGAAAAAAATGTAAGGGTCCCTTATGCAGGGCAAAAGGACATCTCTTTAATAGTTTATTAGCAGCCCAACAGTTGATTAATAGCTTTAGGATCAGTACCATATTTGAAATACAGATTTTTTCTTTTTTTAAGGTAATGATTGATACAGTGTATTTACTAGTTTTAAAATGGCAATGACAAAATGTAGTTAATAACTATTTGATACTAAAGGTGTACATTTCCCAACTACAATTTAATAACTCTGTTTGTCTAATTTAGACAGAAGGACCCTGTGGGGTAACCTTATTGCTCTCTACAGCTTCATGAGGAGGGGAAGTGGAGAGGGAGGTGCCAATCACTTTTTCCTGGGATCCAGTGACAGCATATATGGGAAGTGGTTCAAAACTGCACCAGGGAAGCTCATCAGTGTTTAAGAGGCAGTTGGATAATGTCCTTGATAACATGATTTACCTTTGTGTCAGCCCTGAAATGTTCAGGAAGTTGGGCTAGACAATCATTGTAGTTCCCTTCCAGCTGAAACTGTACTATTCTATTCTCTTCTAATTATGCTGAAAAAACCCAAAACTTTTAATATAGAAAATATATCCAAAAAACTTTTGAAGTACATTTTAAACAGAGACATTTTATTGAAGTAGAAATCATATAACTGAACTATTTAAATAGCATTAAAAATATTTGTTGAATTGTGTTCATTATTTGTAAATGCAGACAATTTTAATGTTTCCTGACATTTCTAGTAGTGAAGAGGAATTCATAAATTATTTACATATCTAGCTCTAGTATAAACATGATAATGATAGAGCTAAAAATTCAAAATAATTAAAATTATCAATAATAAATAATAATTCAAAACGATTCAAAAATGCCCCCACATATTTCCTTGCAAAACATTATTTTTTTTAGTAGAAGAATGTGTCTAGGACTTCTTTTTCTTACATTTACTTTATAAAAAAACCCCAAAACTTAGGTGAAAAGCATACTGACAAGCATAAATATATCACAACTGCTTGATCTAGGTGTGAAAATTACACAGAATGTGCACAGGCGTCTCAAATGGAACATGTGCACAGTTTCTGGCAGGGCCCTGAGCACATCCTCCATTGGGGAGTTTATCTGGCTCAGCCTACTGTGAGCTCCTTCACAGAGAACTTTGATGAAGATAACCAGGAGTGAGAGACAGGAATTTTGTGACAGAAAGCTCAACAAAGGAAAGAGCAATATCCTGCTCCCAGGGTAGAATAATGTCAGACAGCAGTATATGCTGGCAACTTACTGGTTGGAAAACAGGTTTTCAGAAGAGGACTTGGAGGTCCTATAGATATCAAGTTGAACTTGAGCCAGCAATGTGTCCTTCTGGCAAAGAGGACTACTGGCATTGTGAACTGTATTAGGAGTAGTATTGTCAGCAGTTGAAAGGAGGTGATCCTTTCCCTCCACACAACACAGGTGAGTCACACCTGGAATACTCTGTCCAGTTCTGGAGCTCCTGGTATAAAAGAGACACGGACATACTGGAAAGAGTCCCAAAGAAAATTGTCACTAAGGTGATTCAGAGTCTGAAGCATCTCTCCCGTGAGAAGAAGCTGAGACACCTGAGAGGGTTTATCCTGGAGAAGGCTCAGGGAGGGTGCAAAAAGTACAGAGCCAGGGTCTTTTGAATGGTGCCCAGTGACAGGACCAGAGGCAATGTGCACAAACTGACCCACAGGATGTTCCCTCTGAACATAAGGAAACACTTTTTCACTGTGAGGGTGCACAAGTATACTGACACAGGTTACCCAGAGAGGCTGTGGAGTCTTACTTTTTAGAAATATTCAAAAGCCATCGAAACGTGTCTTGAGCAATTGGCTCTGTGTGAGCCTGGGCAGTGAAGCTGACTGAAATCACCTCTAGCAGTAATCAAAAGGGGACCTTTTTTCTGTTTTGTTTTTCTACAAGCATCTAAAATTGTCTCTAACTTCCTTCAGAAAAAGTGAATAACATTATAGTGGTCTTTATTGTCATTTTTTTATTTTAATTTTCTCTTATCAATTATTCTTCAGATAAAACCAAAAGGTTCTTGAGCATAACAGTTGAAATCCCGTATTTCTTTATCACAGGTCAGTATTATTCAGGACTAGCTGTTCTATAAGCTGCAGTAAATATCACATTTCTTTACATTTGACATGGAAGAATATGAGAGTTTCTTTGCTGGATTTTCCAAGAGAGAGCTATATTATTTTGTTCACAGAATATGAAGTCTGGATATTTTATGAAATTAAATGTCAACATTAAGGCCCCTAATGTGGCCTAGACAGTATTGTAGTAGTTCTTGCCTCTGGGATACAATTTATACTTTGTAAATGTATGTATGCAAAAAATTTCATTTTCATTTTCCAAGATGAGTATTAGCTGTTTCCACTTACAGGATTTAATTTTGTATTTCCAAAATACAAGGAGTATTGGGTAAATGCTAGTATGCTTAAATTAAGTGCACGATATACAATGTTATATTTTCACTCAAAATATTACAGCACATGAGAAAAACACAGAACAGAGCATTTCTATTTGACCTTGACATTTGTTAATGTTCTTTCAAAATTTTATTGTAGGAGTAAGAAATAAAACATTACAAATTTTAGCTGAACAAAGTAGTGTGTATACTCACAAAATTATGAAATACAGATATTGGGGTGAAAAGTAATTTATGTAGCACAGAGTTTTAGATACTAGTAATATTGAAAGTTTTAAAAATGTATGGCATGTACACAGCTCAAGACTTTTCTGTGCAACTTTCCTCAGTATGAAGGTAGTGAGGCACTGGAGCAGGTTGCCTGGAGAAGTTGTGATTGCCACAGCCGTGGGACTGTTCAAGGCCAGGTTCTATATGGCTTTGAGCAGCCTGGTCTAGTGAAAGGTGTGCTTGCCCATGGAAGGGGTGTGGAACTTGATGTTTTTTAAGGTTGCTTCCAACCCAAATCATTCTATGACTCTATTATTAAGATTAGAATTTTCAAAGGGTTTATCCGTGGGTTAATTTGACCTTTTCTAGAATCAACATTAAACCCCTGACTTTGATAGGAATAAAATACAAAATTTCATTTGAAGTCTATTGGACTTGGGCACACCTTGGACTGAGCAAGTGGCCTGTTAGCCTGGTTCTACAGTGGGGGTTTAAACAGGTAGGGACAGGAAAATGTAATGATATTCAATGGTAAAAAAAGACATGATATATCACTGGGTGGCGTAGTTCTGTTCCAGCACCTATCCTACCATAGATTCATCTGTGACAATGTTCAGGAAGGCTCAAATGGAGTTATGTCAAATAAAATCATTTATGTGTTGTTTCTATACTTTTCCAGTGAATAAAAAATAGTTATAGCCTTCCAATCTATCCTACTGTTAACAAAACACAGAAATGTCCTTTTAGACTGATTTGAACTACCTTATAATTTGGAATGGTTTTTATTTGGGGGATTTTTTGTAGGAGAAGTGCGGGTATTAGTCCCCTACAAAATTCAGTGAAGCTATTTGAATGAAAAAATGTTGCAGGGTCGACAGTTTCAGTCAAAATAATATGGTTCAAACTTTAACAGCTAAGATATTTGAACAAATTAAATATTTCATTTTTTATTATACTATATCATTATTCCATATTTATTACTTACAGTTTCATTATTTTAAATTGCTAGACAAAATTATGGGGGCTTTTGTGACTAAAAGAAATAACTGCTCTTTTTGGGTAGTGGAGTAATCTGGTGTTTTTACTGTTTTGGTTTTGGGTATTGAAGTAATTTAGGTTTTGTTGTTGTTTTGGGGTTTTTTAGTATGAATGAATAAATTAAAATCTACAGGACACCTTTCCTATTACAGGGGTGTTTTAATAATATTATTTTGAATGACTCCTATCAATGTATATACTGGTAGAAATCTTCTACTATAGTCATAGTAGTTTGTTGCCTTCAATTTATGACTTCCAAAGCAATTCATAATCTCTACTTTTTTGAGATATTTGTCCTTGCTTGTTTGCTCACTTCCTTTCTTTTCTTATCTGCTTGCTTGCTTGTACTGGAGAGCCCATATCTGGACTCAACACTCCAGCTGCGGCATCACCTCTTTTGAGCAGAGTGGAAAGATTACTTCCCTTGGCTGCCTGGTGGAAACACCCTTATGCAGAACAGGGTGCTCTTGATCCACTTTAACAAAGTGAAACTTATTAATTTGTTTAAGATTTTTAGCTTTTTGGAGATACTTTTTGTTCTTCTACTTTTGCCTCCTGATCCTTACCTAAAAAGGGTACCTTGCCTTTTTTTCCAGACAATGAAATCTCGTATGTAGCCAATACTAACAAAAGGGTTGTCCCAGATGTCCAGTTTATTATCATGGAAGGAAATAAAATATATAATAGATGCAGTATCATAGCAGGAACAAAAGGTTTCTTATCTAGAGCTAAGAGGAAGAGGAAGGAAAAAAGCCCCATTCTGACAAAATTGCATGTCATTTACTAACAAAATAGTTAAAAGAAAATATGTCAATTGGTGAAAAATGGTCAAGAAAGTTCAGTTAGACAGAAAGAACTAAAGTACCCTGATCAGTAGTTTCCTCATTAGTATGACCAAAAATAAGGTTGCTGGCAAGAGACAGAACAGTACACCCTATTTAAGTTGGTTTGGTCTTGTTTCTATTGGTAGTTATAAACAACCCATGTTCTAAAACACCAGTGTTAATTCCTCTTGATTCACACATTTTAACTTTTAAAAATGTGATGAGCAGCCCCCAGAAGTCCCCAACATAGCTACTGCTGTAGCAGTTCAGGTTATTCTATAATCACCTTGAGGCAACATTTAGCAAATGCACTAAATCTCATCATACTGTGTTTATTCAGCCAGATTTTCCTTTACAAGCCTGAAATTATTTTCTGTGAAGGCATCACAATGGCATGGTAGTAAATTTAGTTTGTTGATTTCAGGATGACAGCTGAAAGTAAAATATCAGCTGCTCACCATGACACTCTGAATATGCCCTACAAACCAACCCTGAGCATCCCAGTGAAACATCTCTCTTTCAGTAACATCAATGTTTATGGACCTAAGCATCACCTTTCACGCTTTGAGTCTTTAATGGCTACAGAGGATGGGATTGCATACCAAAACAGAGAAGACTCAGGAATCTAAACCTAGTAGTTGTCTTTCAGAGGTAACTTTGCCTGTCTCTGGATGAAATATGTAATAATATGCAAGCAAGTATGCATTGTAACTCATTAATACGATCTTGAATGGATAAAAGGGTATAATATACTTATCTCAGAGTAGTTACTGGACACATAACTAATAATTTTCAATACAATGTACTCTGGTGTCCTCTTACCCAGTTTTGAAGGAATAAAGGAGCCAGTCAGCCACTGTGTCTCTTCTCATTGGCACAAAGCCAGCATATGCTCCCCATATTTCTTGCCCTCAGAGTTGCACCTCTGCTTTTTAGTTGCTCTTGGTGTTTGACCAAACAGTTAAAAGGCTTCAAGTACTGACTACTTAGAAATATTCTCAGCCTTAGAACAGTTTGAATTTCCAGCTGGATGTCAGAATACACGTCTTCAAGCTTCAGTGCCATAACTTTCTGCATAATTTTAGGTGCAATTTTCTACAGGTGGCTAAGCAGAAGGTAGATTTATATAGCTGTAATAGGAACAAAATAGTTATGCTTATATTAAAGGAGAAGTTTTTTGGCAACTGTTCTACAAGCTTGCTTGGTCTGGAGTGTAGCATGAAATATGATTTTCAATGTGAGAAAACTGTTAGAAATGCAAAACCAAACAGACTATTACAGAAAGCAGGTAAGAAGCCCTTAGGTTTCCTGATTTAGTTATTGTGTACGTATTGGGGGGGAAAAAAAAAATAAAGTGTCTTTCTAACTTGACCAGTCATGAGCTTAGGTTTTTTTTAATTGGAACCAGCTGCAGTATAAATAGATGGAATGTTATATTGAATCTTCATACCATTTTATAAGAAATAGGA
The DNA here is from genome assembly GCA_035047845.1 of Dendrocincla fuliginosa. NCBI lineage: Eukaryota > Metazoa > Chordata > Aves > Passeriformes > Dendrocolaptidae > Dendrocincla > Dendrocincla fuliginosa. Next base: position 73,246,162 of record JAWWMO010000001.1, read on the forward strand.
AGAATAACGTTGAAAATTTCTAGTAGTGTGGAAAAACTGTAAAGGTACATATTTCTCAGGATTATACTCATGCTAGGACTAATACTAGTCATTTCTGACTTGTTTCTTCAAGAATACTATAATTCTTCTTAGTAACTTTATATATGTATTTTATATTCTGCATTTTTTCATTGATTACTAAACCACTAAGTAAACTAAATAAGTGTTGATTAATTAGAAATAATTAACAACTTTACATTTTTTTAAACCCCACATCATTTAACTGTACTTCCTATGCTTATAAATAAACTCCTACTTTTCTTAGTCTGATACAGAATGCCTAAACAAGGAGTTCAGGATCCCATACAACTAATATATATAATGCAATTTTCTGCAAAATATTTGTTCATAAAGTTATTTGATCATACCAGGAATATAAAAAACTGAAAAAAAAGACCACTGACTATCTGATCCATATTGCCTACAAAACCTATGTGAAAAGACCCTCTGTTTAATAAATAAATAAACCACTAACTTCCAGGTGACAATGGATTTGAAGAAAATGTTTTAGAAAATCCATAATTTTTAAAATTAAGATTAGAAATTCCAATATCAGCTTGTAATTTACCTTCATTGCTGTTGGGGTCTTTGGATGTACACTATATAGGAAATGGTGTGGTACTTCAATGCTCTTTTAAAGGAAGAGAAACATATAAACAAGAAATGGTCCAATGCAAAAAGCAAGAAACACAGTAATGTAAAGTTCTAAATGTCATGGACGAAAGTTGAAATAGACATTCACAGTCTTTCCCCTGCCTTTTCCCTTTATCTTGCCTTGTTTTTCTTCCCTTGACCTCTCTTCTTTCCCTCCCCTCCCCTCCCCTCCCCTCCCCTCTCCTCTCTCCTCGATGTGATTATTAAGAACCACACCTGGCTGTATGATATAGGCCCAAAGACTAGTTCACTAGTTCACTAGTGACTAAAGACTAGTTCACTAGTTCAGACAACATTATAGTGTCCATGACTCATCTGATGCACTTTTAACTTATGCTAAAGGTCTTAATAAATCTACTGACAAAATTCTTGTTTGATGGTACAGACTGTTCATCTCTGTTCAAGGGAGCCAGCAAAAATTTTAAGTTTCTGGGAATTTGCATGTTGAAGTTTATAAATTGCTAACATTATTCTCAATTCTGTCATCAGTATGAGAGAATCTGAAATGACTAAGTAGAACAGTATGTCTATGCAAACAGGCAAGAATAAAAAATCAAAGCACTAAAAACTGTATTATTTCATGTTCTTTTTCAGCCATTTTGCTTCAGAGTGAGGAAGTAGCATTTTTAGTAAACAGACCTGTATCTTAGTTTCCTGGAAGAACATCTTGGTTAAATCCCATACAATTGACAGCTCTTGAAGCTGAGGATAAAAAATGGTAAAGTTACCCTCATAAAAAGCCATTTCCCTGCAGGGCAGTCACAGGGGTTTCCAGGGGATGGAGAAGTTGGATTCAGCTCCCAGTTGCCAGGCAACAGGTAAGGAAGGAGCAGATCTCCTTTCTTAAAGAGATTGAGTGGTCCTCCGTAAGTGTTTACATACAATGAACTGCAGCTTGAAAAACATGCAGCAACAAGAAGAAAAAAAATGTTTGCACAGAAAAACTTACTCTGAAATTTTGAAGAGGGAAAGATTCTGCAGTCCACAAACTAGCCCCTGATGTCAACAAAACCATCACATCTTTTCCCTCTATATGACCTTGAGTGCTGGTTTTGGTTGGTTAGCTGGTTGGGATGTTTAGGGTGGGTTTTTTTTTACATTGTTGCTTTTGTTTTGTTGCTTGGTTTTCTTTATTTGCTGTTTTGTCCCACTTAGACACAATCAATTTCCAGAGAGGTGAAGGTTTGTTTTTTTTTTTTTGTTGTTAGTTGGTTGTTTTTCTGTTTGGTTGGTTGTTTTTTGTTGTTCTTGTTTTGTTTTGTTTTTTTTTTTAAAGTAAAATAAATAATGTGGTTGTTGATATGAAAAGAGAAATCAATTGTAGTATTAAATATTCCCCAAACAAGAAATAAAAAGGCTTCTAACAAAAAAAAAAAAAAAAAATTAGTGTCCAGTCATCCCTCCTCTCATAAAGAAGTAAACAAAATTAAGTACATTGCTAATCCTTTTTGAACTTCCCCATTTTGATCTTATATTTCATCTGAGAATTTATTACTTTCCATGCTAATCTAATTTACCATATGTGAGTACATTCAAAGAGGAAAACAGAAGGTTTATCTAAAAGAACAGGTGGTATTTTATGTTGGATTTTTATTGAGATATGTAAGTATATTACCAGAAGTCGTTCAGATATACACAACTGTGGAAAAATTGGAATTTAGGTGAATTGTCCTATTTAAGAAAACAGTCATGTTTTTGTTCATTAATTTAGTTTAATGCAGTGATGTATAGCTAAACAAATGTGAAGTTATCCCTTTAAAATGTAACTCTTAGGCTTTTCATATCTTTGCTTAACTTTCTGACAAGCTCTGGTAGAGGACTAGAAAATATATTCTTCTGCAATTAAACTGCCTGAAAGGCAACAGTAAAAGGAGTGACATAATTACTCTGAATATGCAGATGTAGTTTTAAAGCTTAGAAGCTAACTAAAATAAAATGCTTTCCATCTGCTTCTATCAGAACAATGCTCACTGAGGAAACCATCTTCCATCATGTCTGATGCAGATAAAAGCATTATGCAAAATTAAATGAGATATGTTGATCTTAGTGCATTAGTCTTCAAGAATAATGAAACTCACTTCAGTGAAGACTGAAACTTATGTGGAATAAAAAGAAAATCAATTTTCTTTTGTAATTTCTATGAAATGCCCATAAAAAAAAAGAAAAAAAAAAGAGGGAGGTGTTTCCTTTCCCTTCAAAACTTTACTGAGCAGCATATTGTAAAATTGTGTCTAGCTGTCAAAACTGAAACGTATGGAAACAAATGTGTATACCTTTGTGAAGGGATTTAGTTTGGTTGTGGGGTGGTTTGGTGTTTTGTTTTGGTTTATTTTTTTTTCCTCTTCATTATTTCTTATCTTTTTTTTTTTTTAATCTTGTTTATTTGGGTTTTGTTGTTGTTGTTGTGGTTTTTTGTTGTTTTTTTGTTTTTTTTTTGTTTTTTTTTCTGTCCTGGTTTCAACCAGGCCAGGGACAATTTTTTGCACTATCAAAGGGGGCCTGGTCAGGGCCCAAATGTTATTTATTAATGTTATTAAAAAACCTGACTTCATCATCAGGGTGACGGGAGAGGGACTTTCTCTCTTGTGGGGAGAGAAAACATGGTGGGGGAGACCCGTCAGGTATTGTTTATTTGTGTGGGGTGTGCAGTGGGCATTTTTGCATGTACATCTTTTTGCACACTTTTTTTTAATTAGCATTGTTGCTGTTACTGTTCATTATATTATCTCATTGTTATTTCCAGTAAATTCTTCTTACCTCAACCCGTGATCTTTGCCTTTTGTGCCTCCTATTCTCAACTCCCTCCTGTCGCAGCAGGAAGAGGGACAATAGGAGAGTCATAGAGAGCAATGTGTGGTTTGAGAGAATCCTGGTGGGGACACTGAATTGGAGAGTACCATTCCTAAACAACAACATTATTTAAATTCCGTTTTCTTAATACCATCAACAGCTGATTCAGAAATCTGGAATAATGTCAGAGCATCTGAAAGCACAAATATTTTCAGAATCCTACAAATTCGTGTCATCTTTATCACCATGGTTTTAGCTTCAGTCATTTCATTTTATGCTAAGGGAAACATCTGCTTAACCTAGAGGCCTATTTTAATCAGTATTTCAGGAAACTGTTTTTAAAAAAAAATCCTGAAAGGAGCATCTTATGTCCTATAAAAGTTAGCCCAAATAAGAAAGTGCTCATAAACTTAAGTGAACCTGGCAAATTGTGTTTCTTAAATTTAGATATAAACTACATATATAATTAAGACCTTTTTCAACTCTCAAGTGAAATCTAAAGATTGGTTTCCTTCATCTATATAATTGACATGCACAATTAAAAAAAATAAAATATTTTGTTGGAAAGATGTGACCATTTTGAGATTCCTGATGCAGCTCCTTTCAGAAAGCTTTGGGACACCTCTGTCTGCTCAAGTTGAATAAGGATTATCCTTACCACACCTGCTTATTGATATATTCTAGGATGTATAAAGAGACGTATCTTGTTTATATTGACTGCCTTACTTCAGTTTAAGATGAGAAAATATCAGCATGATTGAAGTCTTATGTAACTAAGAATGTTCAGGTTTAGCACTGTATTTTCCAATTTGGTTTCCTAAATATCAGTTCATTTAGGACTTTGGCTGAGTGACACCACAGGGTCATCAGTTTTGTTTCTGATCTCATCCATTCTCATTTGTTATATGTTCTTTCTTATTACAAGCAAGGCAGATTTGTATATTTAAAACAAAGAATGTCTTAATTTTCCTGATCATCCACACGCTGAAATTCATGATCTGTATTTCTACAAATCACAGTCATTGACAGCAGATTCTATGAATGACATTTGAAAAATTTACCTTTGTCCTAGCACAAAAAAATCCCAAACATAAAGAGTGTTTAGCTTGTCTGAAGACTTTTCCTCATTCATTACATACTGTGATGTAGGCCTAAAGTTTCTTTTCTTCTTAGTATTTACTAATTTGTTGCCATACTTTGATTTGACATATCATTTTGTGTGGGGAAAGAGTAAGATAACTCAATATTTCAGAAACGTCAGTTTGTTTCACGCTGCATAAATCTGTGGTATTTCAGTGTTTTACCTCAAAATGGGTGAGAAACATCTGTGGTAACACAAGGTTTTACAATTGTTTCAGTTCATATTTCATGTGTGGATTTCAGCTAAACTGTTCTCTTACAAGAACTGAAACTAAAGGATCTTAGAAGATTGAAGTATTTAATCATCACTTATGCAGATTTTTTTCCAAGTTTTACACTGGTGGTTTTGCACAGGGTATTTATAGGGGCATTAAGCTTGCAGAGTTGTATGTATTTCATTTGGGTAATAAGAGGAAGATTAGTAAATTTTATAGAATATTTAATTATTTATTTGTCCCTTAGTAATTTAGATATTTAACTTGGTATTTAGGATTTTTTTAAAAAAACCCTAATCTGCTAAAATGCATATTTTTTGTAAAAGGAGTCTTTTATAAACTCCCTAGAAGACATTATACTTTTTTTTTTAAATGCAAAAGCTTAACAGAATCTTTTTTTTAAACACAGTAAGTGATATATTTTTAAAAGTTCAGAGCCATCACAAACAGTCAGTAATGTTAATATATTCCTCTTCTACCCATATGTAGAGAGTTTTAAATTATATCTTATTGATTTATTCACTTTTAAAATAGTGCTAGGAAAAACTGCACTTAAACATTTCTGTTTTCATTAATTAACCAGCTTTTAACTAAGCTTTCTAGACTTGGTACAAGAGGTGTGATTTCTTCACAATACCCCCAAAGCTCTCTTTTCTACTCTTCTGTCTTGTTTTCTTTTTCTCAGATCACCACCCTGAAAAGACATTTTGTCTAAGTTATTTTACTTTAAGAAGTACTATAAATAAGATAGAGCAGACATATATTCCTAATATTTCAAATTAAGGCAAACTTGTTAAATCTATGACAGGGAACAGAACATTTTCATCAGTTATGAGTGATTATGAAAATATTTTGAATATGGAGACAGCACTAGAGCCATAAGTATTGCAGGTATTACTTCCTGACCAGTGTAAGAATTCAGATCAGGAACTACAAATCAGTAATTGTCAGTGGTAGGATGTATCATATTCAGTAAAAAAAAAAAAAAAATCAGTTTTGATGAATACTCTAGGAACCTAAATCACCAATTAGTAGGTCAACAGATTCCTAGACAGCCCACTTTTTAGGTGAGAAAAAAACTCCAAACAACCAAATATTTTGTTACATTTGAAATAACTGTTCAGGTAAAATGTACTTATTAATATAACTCTGTATTAATTTTTAAATGAGCTGCAAAATCAAACATTTTTTCCTTGTACGTTAACAATATAAATAAAACCTGAAAAAATTATGAAGAATATGTGACAAAGGAGTTTTGTGAAACTATTAACGTAATAGGAACATCAGAAAGAAATTAAAAAGGAGCACTAATTGTTTGATTTATATTACCTATAAAACCCATGCAAACTTTGATGAACATTATGATTTTTAAAACATCAATATAGTGTGTTCACCAAAAAAATAATAATTTCAAACCTGTCAGAAAATTAATTTCCATTGATATTTCCTTTACAGTAAAAAATGCATATTATCTATAAAAACATAGAATGACAGGGCAGTAATCTGAAACTTGTTGTCTGACAATGACAAACAAAATAAAATCAACTCAGTGAGGATATTGTTTTTCCTGTGCAACTATTATTACAGTGTTTATTCATTTGAAACAGAAATCCTAGTCAAAGAAGATTAGTAAAGTTTCAAGTGTTAAGGATGTTAATAACTATAAACATAACATTTTAAAGAAAAACAATTTTAGCTATCTGCATAAATCTTTTCTTCATTTAAACTGCTAGGAAAAAAAATAAAAATTTGATTTTCCAGAGATGTTACGAAATTCCCTTAATGGAAATAAATAACTTATTCTCTGGAATAAGGGATATATATTATTTGCTGATATTTTATTCTTTTATCACATCAGTTTCTTTTCACTAGCTTATATTAATCCTACTCCCTGTGGATGATGTCCTTTTAGAAATGTAGGACAGTCTGCATACCTGAAACTGAATAAATCTTACACAAAGGGACTCATGTTGAGGGGATTATTTATTAAGTCAGCAAGGATCTCAGACAAAAGAAATCTTCAAGAATTACTGGTAAGGGTTTAAGTAGGAGTTTTACTTCCTATTTTCTTGTTCTGGAACATTCTGAAAATGTGTGGTTATAGTATATGCATAAATAATAATGAACTTTTCATTTTTTTAAATAAATAATGGAACCCTGAGAGAGGCAAAAAGAGAAGAATATCTAAGTATTCCTCAGTCATGGATTATTATTGAAATATGAATTTTAGAGTGTTAAGTGAGTTTAGAAACTTTGCCTTGGATGCTCTGGCCTTAGTATATTACTCACTTTGTGGTTAAAAGGTAAAATTAATAGATTTTTAGGTTTGACGCATACAGTTTTTAGCTTTTACAAAGTCTATAATAACAAAAACTGTTCTATTATTCTGAAAGGGAGAAAGTCTACACTGTCCCATTATTCAGTTTTCAGTTATTCAAATATAAGGAAAAAGTTCTTTTTCTCTTAATTGGAGAAAAGAGCCATATATTTAAACTAACTTTGAAACTTTTCCGTTGCTTTGATCTGGATGGAACAAATTCTATGGAGCAGAAAGATAGAAATCCATCTCCACAAACTCTGCAAGTAGCAGAATGTAGTTGGAGAAATAGGCATGCATCTTTCATACTTAGAATTCTTACTTGTATTTCCTCAGTGAATCAGTCCCTTTCTATTTTTTTTTCAACTTCTTTATGAAATTTGAACATGTTTTGAATCACAGATCCTCCTTCCATGAAGGAATGAAGAAAATTTGGTGACTGGAATGTGAAGTGCCTTCAGTTTTCTAATATAATATAAATTAAAGCTACGAAGACCATTCCTCATAAAATAATTAAAACTCCAAGTTAACAGAAGAAACACATCATTCTAGAAAGTATGCAAACATTTTAGAACAAGCGATATTAAAAAACCCAAACAAAACCAACAGAAAATGACATCTATCTGGGAGACAAGTTCTTCTCAGAAAAATAAATAGAAAAAAGCATCTTTTGTTGCTTGATTTTCTGGCATGTTGAGGATTTCTTGCATCTGTTTGGTTGGTTGTTTGGGGGTTTGTTTTGTTTTGTTTCGTTTTTTCCAGAAGTATCATTTTGGGAAAAGAGTTATGAAAATTGGAAGTGGAAAACTTGCAAAGAAACAGGACAAATTAGATCTTGAAACTTGTAGTCCTTCCTTTAAACTCTTAACCATATTGTATTTCACAACCTTTTCCACCCATTTTGTTCCATTCCCTTTTCCTTCGCTATTTCCTTCTTTTTGCTTCTCTCTTCTTCCCCACAAATGAGTAGAGCCCAGTAACTTGACATTGAGGGCTCCATTTGTCTGCACACAGGCATCTCTTATCATTTGGCTGATCCAGGGCACCTTGCCAGGATTTCAGTTTCCTGTCCAGAGCAGCACACACACACACTGCCTGGATGCCTAGGTTTAAAGTTACTGACTGTGTATGAATTATTTTGAGCAAATCTGTTGTCTTGGAAGATACTGGTTAACTGCGTGCGGCAACTGAATGAAATATTAAGGGCCTAATTCAAGTTAAGATGAGTAATTCAATAGTCTCTACTGAAGTACATTTCCACTGACTGTAGTACGTGTTTAGACCCTAGCTGACCATTTGTACACCTGAGGAACTTTTAGATAACTCAGTCCTTAACAAAATAGGCACAAAGAGTTGCAATCAAGTCAATTTTATCTGAATATTTAATTTATAACGCTATCGTCTTTTTTTTTTTTTTTTTTATTGACAGAAGCATTGGGAATCCAGCTTGCCCAGTTTTATGAACTTGATTTAATCAAAATTCATTACCATTTGAGATGCACTTCTCTGTTGCTCTTTACCTCCAGCTAGTAAACTAGAAGACAACAGGTCTCCCAGAAATCCTTTGTCATATCTGCCAGCTTCGTGAAGATGTCTTCTCCATCCTGTGGCATCTTAAATTATATTAGATGTCTATCTTTAGCAACTTAGTCAACCCTGAGGTGTCAACATAAAGATATCTACATTTGAGCAAGTCATTGTAGGCTGTCTTTGTAGCTAATGAAGAGAAATGAGTCACAACTTATTTGCCTTAAATAATCTATAGTAGGATGAGATGATTGGCAATCTTTAAGTCTGTCTTTGTTTCCATTTGCTGTAAAGAGAATCTAAGATGACTAACTCAGATGCAGAGATGCAAAATTTAATTAATTTGATTTATTGGTATAATTGGTTTACAATTGATTACAGGACCACAGAATCATTTAGGTTGGAAAAGAGATCATGGAGTCCAACCTTTGACTGAACACTACCTTCCCAACTAGGCTATGGCACTGAGTGCCAGGTCCAGTCATTTCTTGAAAGACTCCAGGGGTGGTAATTCAACCACCTCCCTGGGCAGTCCAATGCTTAGTCACCTTTTCTGTGAAGAAATTTCTCCTGATGTCCAATTTGAATCTCCCCTGGCACAGATTGAGACTATGTTGTCTCATCATGTCACTAGTTTCCTGGGAGAAAAGGCTGGCCTCCACCTCGCTACAACCTCTTTGCAGGTAGTTATAGAGAGTGATAAGGTCACCCCTAAATCTGCTCTTCTCCAAGCTAAAAAACTAAAACTGCATCTCCCTCAGCTGCTTCTCATAGGATTTACCCTCCTGACCTTTCACCAATACCAAGTACAGAGGAAATATGACTGCCCTGCTCCTGCTGGCAGGAGCTATTTTTGATACAAGCCAGGATTCCACTAGCCTCATGTTTAGCAGGCTGTGTGGTGGTGCACTCCTACCACCACTCCCCAGACTGCACTATGATCTGAGTAATGGTCGTTTTTTGAGTGACCTTAAAACACTTGTTTCACAACAGGCTGTAAACCAGCCTGGGTCCTTTTCCACAGGCAGCTTTTCAGACACTCTGTAGAGTCTGAATGGAGACACTACAGGGAATGCAGAATGTCCCACTCTGCATGGGATTGTTGTGGCCAAAGTATAGGACCTGGCAGTTAGTCTTGTTGAACCTCATACCATTAACCTTGGTCCATTGATCCAGCATGTCCAGATTTCCTTGCAGAACCTTCCTACCCTAGCAGATCAACACTCTTACCCAACTTGGTGTTGTCTGCAGTCTTAGTGAGGGTGCAATCAAACAGACTATTGATAAAGATATTAAACAAGATTGTGTTCAATACTGAGCCCTGGGGAACCCCAGTAGTGACTGACCTCCAACTACATGCAGCTGCATTCACCACCACTCTTTGGGACCAGCCATCCAGCCAGTTCTCAACCCAGCTAAAAAGCGCACCTGTTCAAGCCATGACCTGCAAGCTTTTCCAGTAGAATACCAGGGCAGACAATATCAGAGTCTTTGCAGAAGTCCAGGTAAACTATATCCACATGCTTTCCCTCACCCACTGGGTGGGTCACCTGGTTATTAAAGGAGATCAGGTTGGTTAGGCAGGACTTGTCTTTCCTAAACCTATGCTGGCCAGGCCTGAACCCTTGGTTGTCCTGTTAAATGGACATTCTATATGACCACTACAATGGCTGAAATCAAACATAAGAATACTTTCTTTTGGTAACCACAACTTGGATTGCATAAAGAAGAAATTTCTTAAGACTAAATCATTATTGCCAAGATATGTTTCTTTTCTCATTTGTTTTAGTATTTTACTTCTTCCTACCTTGAACCTCAAAAAATGACAATGTATTTTCATTGATTATGTTCTGATTCAGTGGAATTGAAAATAATACCTACTACAAAATATACAGCATACAAATTACTTTCTCATTATTAAAGGGATGCTAATGATTCTGTGAAATTCAATATATTTGTAGTTTACATAATAATTCATCTGTTTTATCTGATTTAAATGTGCTGGGTTTAACCCACTGTTTTTTTAATAATTTATATTTTTAAAGACTTAGCAAAAGTCAAAACCCCGAAATTTTATTGCAGTTTTAATCTTTTTAATTTTATTTCAAGCTAGTACTTATATAAAAGCTTTATAAGAGGATGAATTATGTCCAATTGTTAATTTTGTAGGCATACAAACAATACATTATTGATCATCACCAAATGTTAACGATTTTGGCTGAAAACAGAGGGGTAATATAGAAATATGCTTTCAAGGTAGAAAGGTTTTCACATGAAAGAGGAAGGGAATCTAATCCATGAAAATTCTGCCAATGCAAGGACACAATTGCCAAATTGTCCTGATTACCCACAAATATTCTAACCTGATAATTTTTTTAATGCTGACTAACCTGTAGGGGACTATACCATTTAAGTTCTTCTCCATTTAGCATGAAAATCTCACAGGAACATAACAACAAGCATACATTCATGCTCAGAGGTATCTGTTTTGGCTGCAGAAGTGCCTATCACTGAGCTTTTCTGAAGTGTAGGATGCAGTGAATAACTCCTAAAATGTGCTCAGAGTCTTAAGAAGGTGGAAAACACAGGTTTGCTCTCAGTACTCCACATGAAATACAAGCCCTATTCAGTTTGAGGGACAGCCTAGGATTTCTTCAGTTTGCAGGCTCTTTCTGGATTAAACTGCAACAGCTTGTCCCACCTCTTCTTTACACTGATAGATATGTAATTGTGACAGTGATCAGGCAAATGAAATTGTGTCTTCAGTCATAATAAAGCCATTCTTATTAACGTACATGACAGGAATAGACTTAGGATTTTGAATTCCAGGTTCTGCCAGTGTCTGGTTTATATCGTGAAAGGTAAATTTAATGTGTTTACGTCTTTCAGGGAAATTAAATTCTACTTCTTCTTCACATAAAATACAAATCAGGTTCTTTTTTACATTGTGTGATGTACTGAATGTTATTAATGTATTAAACATAAAAATCGTAAAAAGATTATTGTCAAACTACAAGGAAGCAACAGTCTTGTCTGCAGCCACTGAAACACCCCCACTCCCAATGCCTCCTGACTGGAATTTGGACTGTGACTGGGAACTTGAGACAGTACTATTGTCTGATCATCTCAGGTCTGGGGGGAGGTAAACAAGGCTCAAGGAAGAATGTCTCTGTGTTAAGAATTCACCCTAGCTGAGTTTAGTGGGTGGTGGAGGAGAAGGGTTTTGGAAGTGTGATGGCAAAATCCCTTCGCACCAAACCAAAGGAGTAACCCCCTGTCCCCCTGGGAAGACCATGTACACATGGGACATTTACATGAGAGGCAGCTGAGAAGGGTCATAAACCATCAAAGACCCCCAAAGCACCCCCAACTCCTTTCTGAAGCCTTCTACGACCAGAAGACAGCACATGATCCAAGTGATGCAGCAAATCCAGAGCCTGTTGCAAGTGACTGCAAAGCTTCCTCCACCCATGGGACACATGTGCCTGGCATGTCCTGAATGTATATTAATCCATTGGACTTTATATTTTGTTGGACCTTCACCACTAAGAAGACCAGAAGAACCAGACTGACAGGACACCCTTGGACTCCACAGTCATGATACAATTTCTATTTTAATCTCTCTCTGTCAATTTCTTTATCCTCCTCATTTTTCCTGTTTCTTTCTACCTCTCTTTCTCTGCCTCACATTTACCATTAAACAAAACCCATGCTATTGACTTTGGCATATGGTCCTTAACTGGGGCAAAGGCACTTCTAATGATTTTAGTAACCAGATCATAACACCCTGGCACCCATGACTTGCCCTTCTGGTTACATTGTAAATAGCAACAAAAATACAGATTATGTTTTAGGCCAGAGAAGACTAAATTCCAAAGTTTATACAGTCTGAGCAGTTGGTCAAGCCAACACCTAATTATGTGAAGGAAAATCAGCTGAAGTACATAATGTGTCAGTGGACTGTCACTACTCTCTTTAGCATTCTTCTTTCCCATTAGGCAGTTATTCTGAGAAACAGGCAAGGATAAAGGACGAATATCATATTCCTAGATTCATATTTTCTATATTTTTCTTATGGAGCTAAATAAGGCTAAGTTTTATATGGAAGCTATGTGAGAGAAATGAGAAAATGTGAAAGAAACAGCCCTGCAGACACCAAGGTCAGAGAAGAAGGAGAGTGATGATGGTGTAGGCTGTGGAGGACCCCACACTGTGGTAGGTAGTTGTACCCTGAAGGAAGCTGTTCCCTGTAGAGAGCCCAAGCAGGAGCAGGCTCCTGGCAAGAACTGTGGCTGGCTCAGAAGAGTTCACACTGGAGCAGTTTTTAATAATTTCTTTAGCTACTACTTAAAACAAACAAACAAACAAAAAGCCAAAACCAAAAAAAAACACGACAACTTTTTCTATGGTTCCTAACTGCTTGTGGAGCAGCATTTTTGATAAAACGCCAGCAGTTAGTCTGTGCATACTTGCATATAAAAGAAAATCTAACAAAAAGAACTGTAACTTTCTATAATATAACATCTCAAGGGAAAATTGTTGCAGGGAACTTCTATTTGTAACTGAAGAAACAATGCTTTGCACAAATTTTTGGTTTCTTTTCCATTTAAAATGATTTTCAGGTGACTGTTTCTGTTAGGAAATCTATTTGTTTGCTCAGAATTATTTGAGTTATCAGGCTAGCAAGTTCACGCTATAAAAAGAAGTCTTGAAAAATTGAAAGCTCTCATTTATTTATAACACAGTTGCTGTACGCATCATACAGAAAATGAATCTCCATGCCACCATATACAAATGAATCAGAACACTTGTATATAATAATTTGACTGACTTTGAGTAAAGATTTCAGATTCATGAAACTCAAAGTGAAAATGTGGACTATGAAGTCACATTGATCTAAACATAAAATGTTTGAGTGAAATGGTGAAAGAGTATAATATTAATTTTCATAAACTACCATAATTTAATAAGAAATTATAATTTTCAATAATTCTGCTAATCCCAGAAGTCATACCTTGTGGTGATTTTTCAAGTGTAGATAGTGTAGATAGGGGAACAAGAATTTTCTTTCACATATGGAAATATACAGTATTCACCCCGCTAGACTTTTAAACACTTGCTAGGAACAGTCACAAGACAGGAAAGGCATAACCAGAAAGAATCAAAGATACAAAGATAAGATACTATTGCATGTACTATCACATCTTTGACTTCTAAGAGTAGTCTTTCTATGCATGTGTTCATCTAGACAGACACACTTTTCAGGAAAGTTGTTTTTATTTCTGTAGTGACACTACTTTTTCTTCTCTGAGAAAGGTTGCAAGTACACACGACCTCCACTAATAAGGCTGTGTTTTGGAGGGAGGATCACACAATGTCCTATATATGTTCAATGCTTTCTGTCCTGGAACAGAGCATTGAGTGTGGGTGCCAAGGTTTTGGCAGTAGGGGAACCTCATAAGATGCTATTTCTTTTCTTTCTTTCTTCTGCATATACATAAAACCACAAAATTTCATATCTGGATTTTGAAATTTTTAAGTAAATACTGCATAACAATATTTTAAATAGTTTTTTGAATGGTTTTTGAAGGAGGTTTTGTGTTAGAATTATGCTAATTTTCACTCAGAAAAATGAATGAGAAATAGAATGATCTTTTAAATGCATCAAATAACTTTTATTTTAAATGGGTTTTTTTATATAAACTGTAAGATTCTGCTCAATAAATAGTCTACGGATCACAAATTGTAAGCAAATCCCTCAGAAAAATACACAGTTTAAAGAAAACTATCCTTTTTTCCACTAGGATATCTACGTATCAGGAACATTTTCCCTGGGATGTTATTGTCTATCACAAACACTTTGGCAATAATGTATGTAATACTATGATATATATCCACACTAGACCATACATCTCTATGGCAAGCTGAGGCCATAAACCAAGTCAGTGTTTTCTCCAGCAGTCAGTACAACCAGGATGCAAAGAGGGCTGGAATCCCTCCTCAAGACTCTACAATGAAGGTGGTGGCAGCTGGACTGTGAAGATGAAGGGTAGTCACCCAAACCACACGGCAAAGAAAGTACAGGGGAATGCCAGACTCCTCATCAGTGAAAAGGAAGCTGTCTGTTGCCAGGTCCATTGAGGAAAATGATGAGATGTTTATAACTAGAGTGAGACCCCCTTGGGAGAGGTCAACCAAACAAGCACTCCCCAGAACACTTTACAAATCAAAGGGGATATTTCCTACAGGGTTATAGGACTCTTAATTGGATACAGATAAGAGAGATTTTTTGATCTGTACCTTACTTTTTATGGGATATTTTAAAGTAGATTGCAGAAATGTGCATGAAGTTGCAAAAATTTCTTTTTATGCAATATGTTTAGAGGAAGGACCAAAACCAGAGAAATTGAGGGATTTAGATGTTTTATAGAGGAAAAATTGCTAAAAAATATAGGAGAAGTTATGAACATGTAGAGTGCTAGTGGCTTGTTGGTCTCCAGACTTGTTTGATTGAGTCTTATTAAATCTTGTTTCTACGTTGCTTCAGTGTAGATGCACCCTCTATTCTGACTATGTTTAAACATGAGTGAGCTTCAAGCTAGAACCACCAGCCAATAGTCTAAGAGGTCCAAGAAAATGGCGTGGTGATGTGAACTTAAAGGCTTATAAGTCCAGCTACCAAAACTTGGGCAAACAGGATTGACGTCAGCTGCTAGCTAGGCTAAAATTCTAAGGTCAGCTATTATGAGATGTGAGTGTGTGTGTGTGTGTGGCCGTGCATGCACACAAAAGTATGTATACATTCCACAAACAGAGCTTAGTTTGAATCATCTGATCAGGTGGATGCTAAAAAAAGCCAGTCAGGTAGTCCATGCCTTTCATGTCTTTGTGAGTGCTGTGTAAACTGTAAGGCCAGGTAAAGACAATGTTCTCTGTGTTACTCCCTGTGGTGTGCTGTATGTTCTCATTCTGTATATGTGTTTATGCTTCTATCAGAGTCTTGCAACTGGCTGAACCTACAGACATGGAGCCTACATAACCTTGCCTCTGTGGGGCTACTATCCTCAGCAATCTTTAGCAGTGATGGGCCATAGTTCAGACTGTAAAATAGCTACAGTAGCTGTCCCCCTCATATCAGAATCAGATACTACCAATGAAAGAAAGTTCTGCATCCTCATCTCTGCCACTCCATGCTGCTCTGGAATTGGCCTAGCAGTGCCTGGTGCCTCTCTTCAGGGCATGAACAGTGTTTTCCCCGTGTGAGATGGGCCCTGGTTGAGGTGCTATATCACCAGCTGAAAGGACAGTGGCAGGACTAGAGGGAGACAGTTGGGTGCAAGAGGGAACAGTGAATGGAGATACCCATAATGGAGGAGACCAGAAACTTTGGACTTTTGGCAACATAGTAAAGCTCTTTCTCACTCTGAATCCAAACCAGTGCAACATGGGAAACAAACAGAAGAAGCTAAAAATCTATCCACAAGTGCAGAGCTGTGACCTCTCTGAGACTACAGAGAGGTTGTGGAATAAATTGCATGAGTGGAGCCTTACTGACTGAGTGCAGACTTTCCAGGAGCTAGGTGAAAATAGTGAGGAGGGGTTGCACTCAATGCCTCTGCACTGTTTGCAGTGCAGGCAATTTGGAAATGGGAATTAGTTGCTTGAGCATTATGAGGAGGGATAAGAAAAGAGACCAGAATGAGGGGTAAAGAATTGAGAATCTGTTGCAGAAACCTGATAATGATAAGAAAGACAACTGGACAAAAACCTCACAACTGTGGATCTCTTCATTATCTGCCCAAAGGGCTGTGTAAAAACAATACAAAAGATTTTTGGAGTGTTTTGCAGAAAATTTTGTGATACACATGATCAATGAGTCATATGGGACAATTGCTTCAACTTTTGGTAACAAGTCATGAAGAACTGATGAAGATGTGAAGCTCAAGAGTGATCTTAACTGCAGCGACCGTGATAATGTGGAGTTTAAATTCCTGAGAGAACAGAGGAAAATAGCTAGTATGTAGCAAAAACAGAGGCCTGTGATATATATATATTATAATTACAATAATAGGATAGAAAAAAATTAAGCATATATTCTACTCAGTGTAATCAAAATTAGTATCTAAGTATCTTACAATACTGTGGCATGGCCACTTATAGGAGTTTTATACAAGTATGTGAATCGTGTTAACACCTAAAGGGTAAAGTTTTGTGTAGTTGAATTCAGAATAAATGGGAAAACATGTCAACAGTAACCCAAGTAATAGAAATTGCAAGACAAAATAAAAAATAAGTGCAAGGGAATGAAAATAAGCAGAATATTTTGTGAAAAACAGAAGAGAGATAACTGGCAAAAACAGCAAGAAGATAAACAACTTTGAGAGAACTAGAACATGCTGGAGAGCATATTCCTAACTTTGGGAATATTGCCATTACTATTAACCCTCAGCTAGCTATGATGGAATTTCTGTGAACATATGTAGACACATCCGATTTGTAAAAAGATACAGTGAAAAGAAGACAGATGAGTCCCATCTTTGAAGTGCTTATTTCTCCTTATTATCTATTAGGAAGCTTAGATGTCAACATCATGTCATAGAAACCCATCTTAAGAAATAATTGAATCTCAAAAGATACATAATGTTTGAAGAGAAAAGAGACAAAGGACACTAGAGGACCAATTATACATATCAAGCGCAGTATTTTCCACTCTAGTCCCAAAATAAAGCAGAACAAACCAAACCAAACCAAAATAAACAGAATCTGTTTGCAGTGATTATTTTGAAAAGAAAAAAAAGTTCTGTTCTTGTATATGTAAAGTATAAATCATATGCATATTGAATGTTCTACATTCAATAGTTTATGGTTAACCTGTTAGCCATAGCTGAAGCTGATGTTGAAGAGTCAGATCTAAAAAGAACTAATGAGACAAAGTTCCTGAAAAGAATACTTGCCTTTGGGGGAAACTGTAAACAAACCTTTCTGATCTCTTCTAAAACTCATTGGTAATCATCATACATTGGGCAAAATAAAATAAAAAAAACCCACAACAACTCAGGAATTTGTTCTGAAACAGGCCTTTCAGGCAGTAGGAGAAGAGCAAGCAGAGAAGCAAATAGAAGTATTAAAAATAATTTCCTGATTGAAAAATTGAAAGTTTTGGCAGCTAATGATTTTTCTGGTGACTCCTTAACTGTTTATCAGTTTTGGAGAACTTATGAAATAATTGGTGACAAAGAAGATTTCTGTATTGTTCATCATTCATTTAAATAACATTCTAATTTAACATGTTCATATATACACATTGGACTGCTGCTCTTAAATGGTAACAATTGGTGGCATGTTTAATAGTCTGTTTTCTAATCTTTGTAGAAGTGGTATTATAGCATTACTATGAATTCAATAGTCTTTGTTAAATGCAGTAGGAAAGTCCATTTGCTTTTACTTTGTTGAATGTGCTCCATATTAGTCTTGCAAAGCATGAAGTTGTATTATTCATTCAACACAGAGGACGGTGTGTTTGTGATCAAAGATTGAGACTGAGTCCTCTTTTTTCAAGCAAGTCTTCTCCGTAGCCTACCTACCTAAGCAGGGCAATGGTAATGGTCAGGCTCCTTGATGGGAAGCCGTATGGGGAGAGACTGAGGGCACTTGGTCTGTTCATCCTGGAGAGGAAGAGACTGAAGGGACACCTCATTGCAGTTTGTAACTTGCTCATAAGGGGGAAAAGAGAGGCAGGCACTGATCTTTGCTTTGCGGTGACCTGTGACAGGACCTGACGTGTAACGGTCACGTGCAGGTGCCCCCAAAATACCAGGCAGTGGAAAGATTTAGGGAATTTATTTCCAAAGTCGAGAACACTTAATATCTTTGTAAAAATCTGCACTGGGCCTAGGGAAAGACATGTCCCTTTTCTTCTTAAGGCTTTTATCATCTCTGGCCCCCCTTCTGCGGGGCCTTCAAATATGCTTGCTAGAACTTTTCTCTCCTACCCAGGAGTCAGCTTCTCTGGAATGCAGGAGGAGAAAATAACTAAAACTCCCTCTGGGAAAGATGTCTTTTTGCAGGTAGGAAAGCTTTCTTAAGTGTAAAAACTCTCATGTGATTGTAATAACTCTTCTGGAAGGGTCTTCTACACTTACACAAGGGAATGGCCTGAAGTTGTGTCAGGGGAGTGCCGCGGCACGGTAAAAGGCGCAAAATGAGACGAAATAACTCTCATGGAAAGTGTAACAAGTCGTCCACTTTACTCTACAAGTGTTCCACACATATACAATTTCGTGCA
>JAWWMO010000001.1:73265228-73328924 GCA_035047845.1 Dendrocincla fuliginosa
CAGGCTCTCAACCTTGGGAAATCTAGCAGTCTCACGGTCTCCTCTTGTACAAGGGAAGCAGGGGCAAAGAGCTAACATGGCCTGCAGCAGGGGAGGTTTAGGTTGGGCATTAGAAAAAGGTTCTTCACCCAGAAGGTTGTTGGGTACTGGAACTCCCAAGGGCTCCCAAGGGAAGTGGTCACAGCACCAACATTTTCGGGGTTCAAGAAGGATTTGGACAATACTCTCAGGTACATGGTATGACTTTTGGGGATGATCCTGTGCAGGGTTAATCATTGGACTCCATCCTTTTGTTTCCCTTCCAATTCATCATATTCTCTGATTCTGTGGTTCGGTACTTTTTTGAAACCTCTTTGATTTTAATCGGGACATGTGTGAAGGCACCATTTACATCCATTACAGCCCCTTCCAGAGCTTTGTAGCTAGAAAGCTGCTTATTTTAAATTTTTGCTGAGAACTGCATATATTTGATGCTGACTTATACAGACTGGCCCAGAAGATGTGGCTCTCCACATTAAATCATTATCATTAAATACTGCCTTTCAGTGAAAATTTTGTTTTTCTCTTTGTTTCTTTATTAGTTTGATTACTGCTTTAGTCAGGATATTGAATGCTTTTTTGAATGCTACTCTTCAGTATTGAGGATCATCTCTGTTTTTTTTTGTCTTTTTACAAACCTTTCTATTTAATCTCCTCATGTCCCTTCAATTCAGTATTCTTTCTTTTGCATGTTTTTGTTACTCTTATGGGTTTTTTGGGGGTGGTTTTTTTGTTTGTTTTTTTTTTTTCCCCCAGAAGTGGCTTCATTAGTAAATCAATGTAGTTGATCAGGAGCTAAATCAATTTAGTCTATGAGACAAATGTTTATGCAGGGCTTCTTGTGTGTTCCGCAAATGTCTGCTATCATATCCCTACACTGCAAGGGAGCTCACAGTATGGGACGTAACTACCCTTCCAGAATTTCCACACTTTAATGGTGCTGAGATGTTGTTCTGATAAAGCAGTAAAACTAAGAAGCAGCCAACAAGATTAGGTACAGCTAGAAAGATACACTGGGTATCAGTATGTGGGACCATAGGTAGACTTTTAATTGTCAAAATATCATGTTGTGCAAGTTAAAGTTGCCCTACCAGTTTACAGCTGCATTCTATTTCTCATTCTACTTTTGCTATCAAAATTCACTTTGTAAAAAAATTACTTCCTATGACTATGCATCTTGTTCCTTCATTTCAGTTTCTCTAATGAGCATGTTTCTTCATGACTTTCTTACAGCTGCTACCGTTATAAACACTGTTGTGTTTCTTTGTGTTACTTTCTCTCTTCACACACTTCATTACACAAGTCATACCAGCAAATTTTCTAAGGCTAGCAACCCACCTTCCCAATCAAAGTACTCGGTTCTACTGCTTTATCTAGTATTTAGTTTAATCAGAGAATAAGTTTAAAAGCTAGCTTTGAAGTACTGAGAGATATTATTGATTTTTTTTAAAAAAATAAAGTAGTCTAGTTTACTATAGTAGAGATTTCCACAGCAGATAAGCACTGGGACTAACAATAAAGCAGGAAAAAGTTGTTATAATGAAGTAGTCACTGGATTTTATTCTACTTTAAATAAATTTAATAACAATAATAATAAACAGTCATTAGAAAGCTTCATATGTCAATTCAGTCTTCCTCAGTGCGATACTAAATTGTGATGTGACATCCCGCATACGATATCCCCCTCTGTGACTAATATATCTGACATATCCCTACAAATTTGGAACAAAGAAACAAAACACAAGGGAAAGTAGAAAGAAACCAAGAGAAAATCAACAGCAAATGAACAATGTCTGGAATGAAGCAAAAAGTATATGAGTTGTTTGTGATCTCTGTCTAAAGACTTTCCTTGCATTTTGTGAATGTTTTATATAGGGTTGCTGTTTTGTTTCCTTTGTTTATTTACATCTCACTTTACTTTTTTTCCTGAAAAAAAGAAAATAACAAAACAAACACAACAAATTAGTTTTTTCATGTTCAATTTAAATGGGTCATGCTATTAAAAAGACATGCAGTGTGCTCTCCTCATGAGACTTGATTTCCTTTGCTTTGTTTCTTTTTTTTTTAATAATCACCAAAAAAAGAAAAGTAATTCAGAATTAAATTTTTCATTGTGCTTTGTGTCCAAAACCAGTTCAGCATTCAGAGTGGATCGTTAATGCAATTGTCTTATGATTTGTGTATCCTTCTCATAGACTGGACAGGTGAACTATTCTGTGACTGTAAGGGACCCATTTCTGTGGCCACGAGTGGTTCACACGGTTGTATAATACAATGTACAATATAAACTGTTCAATATATCTCAGAATTATTATAGTCCACCAAACCTTATAATCTCTGTAGAGAAAGTTGACTCAGAGTTTGTATACCTGTATAATGTAACTACAGTATGGTTAAGCTGAAAGGGAACTCTGGAGATCAAGTAGCCCGAACCCCTCTTCAGAGCAAGGCCAACTAGCACAGATTTCTCAGGAACGTACCTAATCAATTTCTGAACAAGAATGGAGACTCTGCAACATTTTTGGACAACTTGTGCCAGAACTTCATCGTGCTTCTCATTTAAAAAAAAAAAAAAAATATTTTTTCCTTCTTATGCTGAAGTGAAATTTCCTGTATTTAAATTTAGGGAAACGGACTGTAATCCAGTCTCTGGGCACCACTAAGAGTGTGTATACAAGCACAAGTACAAACTGGATGAACAAAACACCACACACAGAGATACATACTCAAAGGGTATCAACATGTCTGCTCACACAAACAACCACAGACAAGGTGCTGCCTTCAACAGCAGCCATGTACAGGACTCAGACATAAGACTGGAAAGCTGTGTCCTCTTGGACTGGCAGAGGTAGAAAGTCACTAGGGCAACACACATCAGACTCTCCAGGTTTAGAAGCACATGTGCATTCATGGATCTTCCGAGCACCAACATGGCCTCTCTGCCTGCCCCACCTGCCTGGGTCCAGATCCCTTTTACCTTCCCCAATGTCCCACTTCAACCTGAAACAGATCCAGCTGGGTGCTGGCTGCAAACACACAGTACTCACACACTTGTTCCACAAGCACCTCACACTCATGGATCCTCCTAATTACCATCACAGACCCTCCATGCACTTGATCACTCAACCTGGATCTAAGGTTCCTGGTCTCAGGTTCCAGCTTGGAGTTTGCCAGTTAATGCACTCTCCACACATGCACATACAGTTTGAGAAAGATACAGACACTTAATGAGAACCAGGTACAAATGTTTGTAAAGGATCAAGGGCAAAGGAAAAGAACACATCCAAATTTTTGGCCCCTCATCAAGACTTGGGGGAGGTCCCTCGTGTTGCTAGATTGTTCCTATTAGAGCCTTGCCCTTGGATATTTCGCCATGGTGATTCCTCAGTCCAACAGGACATGGCAAAGAACCAACTTGCTAGTTTCCTGAAAGTGAAATCATGTACGTCTCAAATCAGAGTTTGCTCTTTCTGAGGCATATTTAACTCACTTTTTCTTTTTTTTTTTTCTTTTAAGTGTTCATGCTTCAGCAGATACTACATCATTTATTTAAAGTTTTGTTTTGTTTTTTTTTTTTTTTTTAACTGCATATATTCTTTGTATCATTTTGACCCATATCACTGTGTTAAGGTCATGAGGTCACAAATTACTAGTTTCTCTGCTTCATCTTCTTGTTCTGTTCTGGCCTTAGCCCTTCAATATGGTTCATGCTGCATGATAATTTGTTAGCACGTGGGAAGCCAGAAATAAACTGTGGCTGTGACAAATGCTGCATAGTGGAGTGTTACCTTATTACTAGGAAGCTGATGGCAAACAAACAAGAATGAAAATCTTCTTTCCTTGAGAAAAATGGCAACATTTATGGTTTCTTCATGGTTTTATTATAAGCTCTGAAAATGTGAAACTGAAGTTATTATTTTGAACTTTAGAAAAAAGTACATAATATCATAGGTTAGCCAGGGATTAAAGGGGTACTATTTTAAATCATTTGGCTCTGACTGAGCCTGTAAAACAGCTGTCCTGGATGAGTAGCACAATTGTGGTACAGCTGTACTACCTTGATATTTTCATTGCTGGACTGTTTGACATAACCATGTAGATATAATACTCCCAAGAGAATATTTTCTTTCAAACAACTAAAAAAAAAAAAAAAATATGATGGACCTCAAGAAGCATTTGAAGCATTTGGACAATTTTATCAGGCATATGGTGTTACTCTTGGGGTGTCCTGTGGAGGGGCAGGCATTGGACTCCATAGTCCTTGTTGATCTTTTCCAAATCAAATTATTCTACGACTTTATAAATTTTAAGAGTAACTTGGAAAAGGGAACAGTGCAGGGAAAAAAAAAAAAGTGGAATTAATGAGAAGAAAAAATGAAGAAGAACATTAAAAAATCCCAGTAATTATGAATAACATTTGCATGCACTTTGTTTTGCCTAGCTTTTCGTAATCTGTGAGAATTCCTAGTAAAGTGATAGAGTGAGTAAACTGTCCACTGCAACAGTTCTATGGCAAGCTGAGGGGTTCACTCCCCCTTTCCCGTCCCCTCCTCGGCCACGTGGTTAGCAGCCACGTGGTCTCCAGGGGTCTCAGCAAAGAGACACGTACACACCGGGAGAAGGAAAGCAGAGAGAAGGTTTATTCACCTGGCCAGGCCTTTTATAGGCTTCACAGCCAATAGGATTCAAGGGGAGGGAACTAATAGGGGAAGGGTTAACAACAGACAAATCAGGGGAGGGTTTCACACAGCCTGGCCGAGGCTTGCATACTAATTAGAAAGGTAAGGGGTTTCCTCCTACAGGTTCTGGGGAAGAAGAAAGGGAAAAAGCAAACTCCATTTTACAATGCAGTAAAAACGCCACAGATTTAAAAGGCAATTTAGTTGGTTTCTTCACCTTCACAGGCTTACTGTTACACAGTTCAAAATGTCTCCAGCAAAAACCATAATTTCTAATTAAAAAGACCAGACAAATAATGAAATAAATGTGACAAGGTTTATAACCTATATATTAGCTTTCACCTCCAGATTTGTGTCTGAGAAAACATAATTCTATAACACTGTTGAAAGACTGTAAGAGGTACACATTTCAGTTCAGTCAGGCAGATCAGGGATTGAAACATTCTTTCAAACGTCTGTCTAGTCAAATCACTGCATACTAAAACCTAGCATTTCTTTTTAAAATGAAGGAAAAATGCAAGTAAAGAAGTGAGTTAAAAAAAAAAAACACCACACACACACCCCCAAAGAAAAATAAGTTGTCATGGTAGATAGGAAAGAATATATATTGTTCCTTGAAACCTCTGAGAGCAGAAGACATGCTTTCTCACACTGTGAGGATGTCACACATTTGCAGAATCAAAGTGAAATCAGTCTTTTGGATGTTCATTTACTGCGTAAGGGAAGGAATAAATCAGAGAACTTGTAATCTACAGTTCTGTACAAGTAATATATTTAGGAGTTTAGGAACCACTGAAAAGAAGTAGAAAAAGAAACTGAATAGTAATGACTGCCATAAATATATAAAAGAAATGTTCAGAGGACAAAAGACAGTACAATTAAAAACTTAGAACAGGAGTAGCCATTTGTTTGCATGTTTGTTTGCATTTGTAGCATGCATGAGAATTGTTGTCTGGCATAAGGAGATATCAGATAAAAAGAGTTTATGTAAAATACGAAATAAACTTATCAGTGGTCCAGATGGCAGGTACAATCTTGCAGCACTATATGGTAGAGAAGAAATAAGACATTCATCGTTTACTGCTTAGTAATAAACACAGCAAGATGAAGAATCCCTCAGAAAAACTCTTACAGTTTGAATTGTTGTACTTCTTATAGCAAAGTATTATGTGTAGCACTTCTCTTCAGACAAGTGTGAGTAGTACCCTGGTGGTAATTTTATATGTTTATCTGTACCAAGTAACATTCAGAAATAGTGGTCACCATTGCACAAAAGAAAATATTCAGCAGTATTCATATATGGTCTTAATTTATGAATCAGCTCAGAGCAAATCTTGATGAAGGTGTCTTTAGGGAGGAGTAAATCAAGAAAAATCTTCATTTTTTTTATTTTTTTTTTCCAAATAAGTGTTTCAGGGGAATCCTGAATCACATGTTTTTTAGAATCCTTGTTAACTATCATCTGTATGACAGAAAAATCCCAACTGTCCTTATATCATGACTTCTCTCCCTTTTCAAAGATTCACATTGTTGATATCTACAATATGTCTGGCAAAATGCACCAGAGGCAAATTATGCAAAAAAGGGATTCACATTTTTTTAAGTTCCAATCATCTAATACTCTCAAGTTCTTGCACTATATGACATAACGTACACCGATTTTGTGATCACTCTCTATATAAAGTTCCTGATTTTATAAGTGTTTGCCATGTATGAATCAGACATCTTTTATTTAAACTGAAGAATCCCCTCAGTTCAGGAGTACTCATTAAGTTTTTGTTGTTACTTAAGTTTTTTTATTCTTTTCTCCTTTTATTATATATGTGGCTGAAATCATATGTAAGCAAGATAGAGGTGATGCATGTATTTATTTGCACAATAATACTCCTTGTTTTTCTCACTTTTCATTCCTCAATAATTTATAGTATTCTAGTTGCCTGTTTGGTTACCGCATCATAATCAATTGATATTATAAAAGAACTATGTAACCAACATCTTTTCTAAGTTGCCAAGATTTTTAAATGGCAATCAGAGGTATCACGCTGGTTACCTTGCTTAAAACATGGTGCTAATAATGCCAAGGCTGTGAGTTCAAACCTTATATGGGCCATTCACTTAAGAGCTGGACTCATTGATCTTTGTGGGTCCCTTCCAACTCAGAATGTCTTGTGAAGTATACATCAGAAAAACCAGGCTAAAAAGAGTTATATTATTTTTTCTGAGAATTTATCTGCAAATTTCACAGCATTGTTTTTTATTTTGTAGTATGATGCAGAGCTTAAAACCAATAAGAATATGCTATATAAGTTGTTTGCAAACTTTTTTTTTAAATAACTCAAACTGAAAAATACAAATTTAGGTTTCAAATTTTAATTTGCAGTGTGACTGAATTTTATCTTTCAGCTGGATAATGAGCAAAATAACTTATCTACAAAAGGTCGTATCTGTGGCCCACAGCTGTGAGAATATTAGCTTCCCCAAGAACTGGTTAGATAGTATAAATATCAAAATATGATGTCATGCATAATGAAATACAAAAAGAAAAGAAGAAATAAAAACCCAACAACTTTCTGAAATAGAAAACAGAAATGAGATCCAAAAAAATTTAAACATTTAACATGCATGAAAACTGCAGCTGTCTTCTGAAATTATGTTGCTTTTAAAAGTTTCCTTGATCTTCACTATTTAATCAATGAGTGCATTTAAGAAAATATCATGGGGAGGATCATATTCACCTGAATTTATTACCAAAATCTACCAGAGGCTTTTTTTCTTTTGGAGGCTTAAAAATGTGTCTACCCCTCTTTGCTGACAATATAAACAATTTAGAGAATTAACATCCATGTTAAGATGCTTAAAGTTCATCATACTTAGCTTAGATACAATTATTATTTTGTCTTATAGACAAAGAAAAAAAATAGGTGATTTTTCTTTCCCTGAGTGCCTTTATCAAATGCAGGGATCCAAATAAACAATTACAGAGTAATTCTTAGGCATATACTATGTGATGAAAGAGATCCTATCTCTAAACACATGTGAAAATGTGTTCCTCTTCCCAAAGCTTAAAGATTTAAAGATAGTTAATCTCAAATAATTGCCTAACTTTATAATTGATTTTATTTTTCTATGTGCTAGGAAAAGAAATAGATCTCTTTATATCTTCAGACATAATGTGCACAATGTAATTTGACTTCCTATGCAAGACTGTTACTATAAGAACTTAGAAATTAAAATTGTGTGAGGATAATCCTACTGTTGCTTAAGATATCTGGTACAGGAGGTAGACAAAATTTGGGCACATGCTAGGCAGACCAAAATGTTTATTTCTAGTTTTAAAAAAACCTTTACACAAAATTACGCATTTAGTTATACTGCTTGCAGGGAAAAAAAAAAAAAAATCACACTTTTAAGCACTATCTACCAAGAACTGGAGAACTCTTTTTTAGACTGTCCTGTGTTTCTTAAAGACTTTAATTCATTTAGAAATTTTCCTTAAGCATAACAAAATTGATAATCATAAATGTACTTCAATGCATGCATTGTGTATCTGTTTATTAGAGCAATTAATAAGCTTTAGAATTGTTATTTTGATTCACTAAAAGGTTAACTTGCTCAAACAAGGTTTCATGGATGAAACTGCTGGTTTGTTCAGAGTCACATGTTGTGACAGATTTGACAAGTATATTTCTTTGAGCAGTTATGCAAAACAATTATTATTGTCATGGTGCTTTTATTCTTTTATTATTCTTTTATCTTTTTCATGTGACTTATACTTCATGGCATAGCATATGGGCTACCAACCTTTTTAGAAAACAGTGGAAAATTCATTGTAAGGCTATTACATTCACAGATTTATACTATGTCCTAGGTTATAGTTCTGGCATGTAACAAACACCTAAATGAGCTATACTCTCTCTGTACTTGTTTCTCTTTTACATTCAGATAAATAAGGAGTAAGATTGCATTCCTTCCAAAAGAACTGTTGCTACCTTTCATGAAGTACCAATATCTTCAGGTTTCCCCTCCAGCTGACTTTTTAGATGAGAGCTGGGTGTTTGCAATTTTCCCAGGAGTAGTTCAGCTTACAGTAGAAGATCTTCATGGCCACACAGTATAAATGGCAGAGGAAAGCATTGCATAAGTCCTACTGAGATTTTGGGAAAATAAAAAGAATCTGATTAGGAGTGAGAAGGAAGAAGACAATTAAAAATTCTCATAATTAAAGAGAATAAAAATGAACAAATGCCTGAACCCTATGAAGTCCTGAATGCAAAAGAGAAGTTGATTTAAGATAATTTATTTAAGTGTGAATATAATAGCAGCTAAGAGGGGTAAAACTTAAAAATTTAAAAATAAAACAAAACAAAAAGGCTGAAGACAATTATGACCACAGATTTAACTAGTCTCCTGATAGTGAAGGTATACATGAAAAAAAATTGGTTTGGAGAAAAACATGCACTGTAAAATTAAGAAATCACTTGAAAAACTTAAAGCCTCTCTGGAAGCTGAATGAATCCTCCTGCTGATGTCCGAAGGCCTGAATGAAATGAGATGCCAGATGAAATGAGATATGACAGAATACTATATCAAAACCTAAACCAAAATATTAAGCATGGTCATCATTGGTATAATATAAATCTTCTTCAAATGTTTTTGAAGTCAGAAGTCTTATCATTGACCTTAACAGTTTTGTAAGCTGTGCCCAAATTATTATATGCTTCTTGTTATTTAATGGAATATTCAAATGTCATATGAAAGCTGTCAACAGTTTATCCACACATATTAGAATGATCTTATACAGGAAATTAAATTGAATGAATTAAAGCTGTGGTATTATTGTCAAGGATTTGGGTTTTCTGCAACAACCACAGTAATATTATGGAACTTGTCATAAGTAGGTAACGGGGGGCTGTTGTTGGCAATTGTCAGCAAACTAAAATAAAAACTGCAAATATTGCTGCCAGTTCTAACCATTACATCTTGTATATGTTAGTAGAAATGGCATGATATTACAAGATTTTTTTTTTTCATATTTTCAATGGTGTAATCTTTATGGGTTTCAGTGAAACCTTCAATACTTTCTCTCACAGGACCCTTGTAGAAAAAATGTCCAGCACACAGCTGGATAAACACATCAAGTGGTGGTTGAGCAACTGGCTCATGGGTTGAGCACAGAGGATAATAGTGAATGGGGGAACATCAGACTGGTGACCTGTCACTAATGGGGTTCCACGGGGCTTCAGCTTAGACCCTGTGCTCTTCAACATCTTCATGAGTGACTTGGACACAGGACTGGAGGGGATACTAAGCAAGTTTGCTTAGATGACACAAAACTGGGTGGGGCTGTTGACTTCCTCAAAGGCAGGGAAGCTCTGCAGAGAGACCTGGACAAATTAGAGGACTGGGCAATTCCAATGATACGGAGTTCAACCAGGAAAAGTGCTGGATTCTGCACCTGGGATGGGGCAACCCAGGATGTACATACAGACTGGGGAATGAGATGCTGGAAAGCAGTGCCACAGAAAACGACCTGGTCGATGGCAAGTAGAATATGAGTCAGCAGTGCTCTGGCAGCCAGGAGGGCCAACCATATCCTAGGGGGGCATCAGACACAGCATCACCAGCTGGAATCCGCACGAGGGAGCGGATTGTTCTGCTCTGCTCTGCACTGGTGCAGCCTCACTTTGGATATTGTGTGCAGTTTGGGGCACAAAAATATAAGTAAGATATTAAGTTATTAGAGAGCATCCAAAGGAGGGTGATGAAGATGATGAAGAGTCTGGAGGGCAAGCTGTATGTGGAGTGGCTGAGATCACTTGGTCTGTTCAGCCTGGAGAAGAGGAGACTGAGGGGAGACCTCATTGCAGTCTACAACTTCCTTGTGAGAGGAATAGGAGGGGTGCTCATCTCTTGTCTGTGGTTACCAGTC
Organism: Dendrocincla fuliginosa; assembly: GCA_035047845.1. Taxonomy (NCBI): domain Eukaryota; kingdom Metazoa; phylum Chordata; class Aves; order Passeriformes; family Dendrocolaptidae; genus Dendrocincla; species Dendrocincla fuliginosa. The sequence goes on from JAWWMO010000001.1 coordinate 73,275,876, forward strand.
ACAGGACCCAAGAGAATGGTCTTAGGTTGTGTCAGGAGAGGTTTAGGTTGCATATTAAAAAAAAGGTTTTTCACCCAGAGGGTGGTTGGGCACTGGAACAAGCTCCCCAAGGAAGTGGTCACAGTACAAAGCCTTACAGAGTTGAAGACTTTAGATAGGACTCTTGGACACATGGTGTGACTCTTGGGATGGTGCTGTGCAGGGCTAAGGGTTGGACTCAATGATTCTTGTTTTAGCTTCCACATCCCATTGGACCCCTATTCTCCCTGGAACAACTTCTCAGGTGTTTAAATGCTTTTTGCTTACATAAGTACCAGACCTAAATACAGACAAGAATTTTCATCCTATAATTGTTACGTTAATAGTAGACTACTGTAGCATAGCATCTGATAGCAAATGATCTGTCCCCTCCGAGATGTCAATCTGAAGTTTGATAATTTTTCTCTTTTGTTATCTAGGTCACTGGAGAGTTCCCAGGATACCATGTGTTACTTGATAACTGCCAATATAATGTCAAAGATCATAACAAATGACCTATACAAACTCTACAAAGAGCCTCACTGAACATCTGAAAGTCAACTAATGAAACAAATGCCTTTACGCCTTACCTTAGGAGCATGGAGCATTTACTTATCTATTTGTAACAGCATCTGGGTTCTCTTATTCCTTTTCAAAATTCAAAAAGTTTCTTTAAAGACCAAGGATGAGATAACACTCTAAATAATTAGGTTGCTGTTATGCTCTGTTTATTGAGAGATGCCTCTGCCCAACCTAAGGTGCAGACAAGACCATACGGTGAAGTCAATAATACAGATTTTATTTAACAGGAAATGTGAGGTAAAGAGATAGAAAGAAATAGGAAAGGAGCAGAGGGTGAGACAGAGAAACAGAGATCAAACAGAAGGTAACCATCACCTGTGGAACCAGCAGCGTCCCTTTGGTCCTTCTTCACCCTGGACTTCTTGGTAGTGGGCATCCTGGAGTTGTTCTTCTGAGGCACCACAGTCCAAGTTTTGAGTATCCACAGGGTAGTTACCGGTGTTCCCATAACTTAGGGTGGCATTTTTATCTGCAGTTGCCCCCTTTCCCACAGTTTGTCGCAGTCGGAATTCCTCCCCGGGTACATCAACCAGGACGTGCTAATCAGACCTCAACTCCACTAGGCCTGGAATTAGCACCTCCCTGTTATAAATTTCTCCCATCTGTGCTTATCTCAGGTTCCTAGTGGTGGTTTATCTTGTTCCTTCTGTGGTCTTGACAATGTGTTTTGAGACATACAATTGTGATCTTAAAGTCCATACAGCTCCATGAAAAATAAAACAAATGAAGCCTGCTCTCCCAGTACATTTTCTTGGGTATTTGGATTCCCTGCTGTCCAGTGAGGTACAAAGGTACCATGTTCCCTTCTGGGACTTTCTGTTTCAAATATGTGGAGCTAATTATATAGCCTCTGCTCAGCTGCGTGGTCTTGACTCTAGTGGGCCATGAAAGAAGAAAATCACTGATCTTATTATCTCTGCTTCCCTGCAAAATTATGTAAAATTGATAGAAATTTCCATTTCTCTAGGAGATTAACTTAAAATCTGTGGTTAGGAGTGGATTTATTAAAAAAAAAACCACACAACAAAAAACAAACAAACAAAAAAACCAAAACACAAAGATAAAGGATGACATATAAACAGGATTTGCATATACCACCTTATATGTGTATCTCCAGGTCCTGTTGGTAATGAACAAGTTAACACACAATATCTTTTTATCACTGCAGAGTGAAAGCAATAATAGACAGTCTTAACAGTGATGGTCTGTAATCTATATCATTTTTTGATTGAGGCTGTAGAGAGATATTGAAGGAATATGAAAAGATTCTATCTCAGTATTAACATTGCTTATTCAGATCTGGTACAAAATAGCAGTCAGTTTCAGCTTGCATAATTGAAATGCCCACAGACAGGAGGATAAACTCATCTTTTTTCTTTTTTTTTTTTCTTTTTTTTTTTTTTCTTTCTTCAGCCCTGGTGAATGTCAAGGTCTATTTCTGCTCAACTGCAAAATCTTTAAAACATTAAATTATATTCTTTTAGAGATTTTTGTGTTTTGTGTCTTCCCAAATGAACAAGCTAACAAACCTCCCCAAATACCATGCTAAAAGGTGGTTAGCAAAAAGAGTGGGATGAAGTGAATGGTGGACCACAGAATTAAGTATTTTTCTGCAGTTTCCTAGAAACAATGTAAATTTCCTATCTATAACCATTGCACATTCAGTTACAAAGAGCTATGGTACTCCACTCACAGCTTTGAAAATTTCTTCCCTCAAATTTTACCTTCCTGTACTCTGGTTTATTCTCATCTATAAAAATTTTCCAGCTTCTCAAACAATGACAAACAAAAATAAAGAAAGAAAAGGAACAGTAAGTTCTCGTACTTGAAGATATGATCCATGTACGCTTCCACAGTAGAATAACTTTCAGGAAAACTATCACAGTTGGCATGCTATTAGTCTAAACAGATACAGTTTCTTGTTTCCTGATGAAGTCGAAAGTATTTTCTAATATGAGAACTGTTAATCACTGAATAATATGCATAATCCTGACAAGCTGGTTATGGCAGTGTGCATTAATTTTTGACAGCTCTGCAGTCCTCAGTCTTTTTTAAAGGAGTTGTTAAACTGCATTAAAAAAAAAAAATAGGACACAATAACTCAGGAAAAATAAAAAACAAGCAAGAGGCTTTTACATCATCAATATTTCCTTTCAGTCCCTGTCAGAACAAAATATGAAAAAGTGAAAATATGTTTCCATTTTATGCTGAGAATCAGCTGCATTAATACTCCAGTGCATTTTACAAAATGTGGAAAGATTGGCTTATGCAGAGAAGCAGCATGGTCCAGGCACTGAGAAGCTTAGCTTTGAACTACCATAGTATATGGAGCCAAACCACTTTTCTATGTTGCTTACTTCCATTGCAGGCATTGGACCAAGTTTGGGATTGTTCTTTTCATATTACTCCATAATTAATTTCAGAAAGCAGGTGATAAAATTGCAATGTAGGTTATTGTTTTTGCTCCTTCAAATGACATTAAGAAATGTATGGTAGTTATGAGAAATAAATAAAACATAATTGTCTTAGAATATAATTTGTAACACAGTATTTAACCTCAGGTTTTGTTTTATATATGGAAATAAAGTCATACTGTAAAAAAAACAACAAAAAAACAACAAAAAATACCCAAAACCCCAACCAAACAAACAAACCAAAAAAAAAAACCCAAAAAACATCAAAAGATTAACAAAATCTCACAGATGTACACAGACAGCCACTGACAAAGCACTGCCTTCAACAGAAGCCACACATAGACAGAAGCTTAGACAACCACATCCCCTCCTTCTCTTGGGTTGGCAGAGACAGGAAGTCACTTGTGTAGCACGCACACTTCACTCTCCAGGTTTACAAGCACGTGTGCATTCATGGATTTTCTGAGTACTAGCACAGGTCTTCTACCTGTCCCAGAACCCCTGCCCAGATCTCAGCTCTTCCTACCTATCCTTATGACCTCTATTCGATGGCTTGTCCAGTTTGAAGTTTTACAGGGAATAGAAAACAGACCCCAGGCATACCTGGTTTGGGGAGATACGGACAAGGACACACCCCCATCCGCTGGCACCCGGCACACAGGACCTGTGGTCCAGTTCCAGCCTCTGGTGCTGAGTCCCTCAGCTGCCTCATTCGCCCACATCTCACCAGTAGCTGATTTTGGAACTCTCTCTCTCTCTGCTCCAGCCCCAGTGGATGCAGGTTAAAGGACCCCGTTATCTCCAGTAGCTGACCCTGAGATCCTATGGGCTTCAGTATCTGACACCACTGACTGGGGTGCCTGTAATCAAGCACCAAGCCTGGCACCAAGTTTCACTCATGCACTCATGTCTCACCAACAGGTGACACTGGTTCCTTAGCACACACACACACACACAGAGATGCAGAGGCTACAGTGATATTATGCAGAGAGATAGTTAAGAAACTGTTTAATAAGCTGTAAAAACGCAAACCAGACTGCACAGTGAGCAGAAAAGCATACTGACTGGTCCCATTTTACACACAATGATCTCTTTTATATTTATTTCCATCTACTACCTCTATTTGGTCCTCACTGCTCCTCCCTTCTGCTGGACACTCCTTCATCACTTTGCACACACCAATCAAATCAACATCCTGGACCCTCAGGTTGGCAACCTTATGGATTGCACATTCCATGCTTGCCCTCTCTGAAGTTATTATTGCATTTTTTTTGATAGCCCATCAATTTCTATATCTGACAGGGTTTCATTAGCTGCATTGTTTTTTCTCAGGTCTTTGTATGCTCCCACTTCTCCATGGAAGTGTTCTCATGCCATTTTTACATGGTCCTTATGCTCACACTCCACACATTCTTAGAAACTGGCCTAAATGACCAAGTTTATTTCCTGATATTGTCTCTGTTATCAGGTTTTTGCCTCCCCCTTTTCCTTAGCATACCATTTTGATGAGGTCTTTAAATAGAAAACCTTAAGGGAACATGTGCCCTTTCTTTACACATGGTCTTACAAAAGAAAAAAAGAAAAAAAAAGCCTTAAAAGAATATTACTTTACACATATGCCCCATCTCATATGTCTTTACTGAGTGTGATGGATTTGTCTGGTAGAGACATAATTTCACTGACTGCCAAAAAAATATATGTGCTATATAACCACAAGCAAAACTTTTTGTTAGTAAACACTAACATGATGCCACTGGTGCAACTTCCATTGGACTTGATAAATTGGTGAAACTTTGTCTACAGCTTTATTTTTTTCTTTGCATGTCATCATTTCCATGATATTTCATGCACACATAAAAGTATAAATTCCCCAGTATTTTAAAAGCTTCCTCATTATTTTTTTCTTACAGTTATTTCAGATTAGCAGAAAAATTAATATATGCCGCTGAATCTGCCATGCAAGTATACAAGGTAAATGATCAAGCACATCCAAAACCCCAAGGAAATGTGTCACTGGAGTTTGACTCAGGCTAAAAGTCTGAGCAGCTCCAGAATTAGAATTGACTGCTCTTCTATCTTCATGTCAGAGTCTTCAACAACATTTATGCAATCCCAATGTATTTATGAAGAGGAGGTTCATGACCCTAAGTATTATCTATTTTATTTTAAACACCAATGCACATCAATGCAATGAATTATTCAGGATATACTGAATTTCAAATGTGTAACTTAGGTCAGGCTCTAAGATCATCATGTTTAAAATTCAGACAAAAGCAGGGCTTGAGGGGATTGTAAGAGGAAGGAATAACCTCTGGATTAATGACTGTATTACTGAGGATTTTATCATCATCCTTTTTTTGTACATTCTGATCACAAGAATATGATAAGTACTGAAGTTAAAAAGACTTGAATCCAAGCTTTTCCATTCCTTAAGAAAAATTCAGAAGTCACATCTTCTGTGATCTATGTTAATGTTCTTCAGAGATGATCAGTTCTCCTGTCTTTCTTTGAATTCAATATAATTAACAGTGACATGTAGATCAATATGGTTTAAGCTCCCTCATTCTCCCACAGCTTTTAGTTAGAAGGATATTTAGAGATTTATAATTAGGAAGCAAAATTACTTAAGAATTGCATTTGTTAAAATTATATAATTTTAACAGCCACCATCAAATTCAATATTCATAATATCATTTTAAAGCCCAATTAAATCTGGCAATCAGTTTATTTTATTTATAGTAACTTACTTCATACTAGATAATTTTTTTTTTTAATCTTTTTTTACAAAAGTGTTAATTGTCCTGGATTTTCAAAATAAAACAGGAGGGCATGCTTGGATGATAAGCTTATTAAAATATTCTTAATACCATCTTTGCTTTACACAGACATTAAAAACTTAACTGTCATTCAAACATCAACTTTGATCACAAAGTTGGAGAGCAAGCAAAACAGTAACTGTATTGTGCATTCAGTGTTGATTTACATTTAGATAGCTGTCTAATGCATCACAATCTCCCCTCAAACAATGTTTTCTAAATTCTATAAAAATCTCTGCTGATTCTATAAATCTCTGCTATTGTGGAAACATTATTTCAGATCTCAACAGATTTTCTAGTCATAGCCTGAAGATGGTGAAACCGAACTGTGATGGATAATTATGCTGCTTAAGAAACTTAAACTGAGACTAGTCTCTCTATCAAGGGAGAGAGAAGACTCACAACTCATCAAGGACTAGTTCTGCACTATGCTGTGAATCACTATGGGTGCACAACAGTAATTTCTTACCTTCATGCAAAAAGGCCAGATGAAAATATTATTCGTTTCCATCCCCAGAGGCTTTGAAGACAAAAGAAAAGAATCTACATCCTCCCTGTGAAGAATCAGGGAGTTAAGCCTCAGCAAACATACTTGGTATGGTGTAGAATATATTAAGAGACTTAATAAAGAAAAAGACCCTTTGATGAAATTTGGTGTGGAGTGCTGAGTTATCCAGATGTGTTATTAATAAGTTGCACACCTTTAAAGTATGGACTTTAAAGCACTCACTGGGATGAGGAGATGTTCTGTGAGGACCAAAAGACAAGAATCTAATTTCCAGTTTAAGCAGAAAAAGTAAGAGGGAGAGAGAGAGAATCCTGAGTAAGGATATTATCAGAGAAGTAGATTGTCAGAGTAGTGATTTCTCCCTCAGAGGTAGATCATTACGTTTAATTTTCCATGAGAAAGATTGTTGTTTTGTACCAGAAAAAAAGATGCACTCTGGGCCTGTTTATAGCTTGTCATGAAGCAGAATTCTTTCAGGCCATCCAATAACTCTCCCTTAAATTGTATTCCAATATCCAAGAAAACTTTATCACTTTCAGCAATAGTGTTTAGTAGTACTAAACTCACTATGAGCATTCTGTTATATTTCTGAGTAAAAAATGTGTCTTCATTTTTCTCACAGTCCTGGGAGATATATACTGTAACAACTCCAATGTATTTCACCATCTTTGCAACTTTAATCTGTCATTAAATATTTCATTGCATTCTACCCTTTTATATCTGTTTCTTTTTCTGAAGGATAAAGACAGGGATAATAGCACAGCTTTAAAATTATATTTTACTGCTATTAAACGTTATGTAGCTAAATGTTCACTTAAGCTAAAAAGCAGGCAAAATGATTCTTTGATAAACTGCACAAACTATCCAAATGTGAATATATAAATAAGATATAAATGCATATTTTTATGGTGCTTTACTTGATTAAAATGACTCATGTCTTGGAATATCATCTGGATGATGATGATGATGATGAATAGGCTCAGTTGTACATACAATATACCTCAAATCAACAAGATAGGTTGAATTCCCTCCTATATTTAAAAAAAAAAAACTCATCAAAAGCTTGTTGAATCATTACTTAATTATTAACAAAACACTGTTCATGAAGAGCAGTTCCTTTTATTTATATGAGAATTTGTTAATAGGATCTGATTTATATGAGAATTTGTTAATAGGATCTGATTTATATATAGATCCTGCATACATCTAAATCTGATATGCATTAGTTGAAACTGTAAGAATTCAAACACAGAGTTTAAAAAATAATTTTGTTCTGTTTTGTTTTCAGTTTACTCAGACACATATCACAACAGAAACCAGAAATGAGAAAATTTAGTTTTCTTTGAGTTTCTACAATTTCACACAATGCTTTGTGATTGCTGTTGGTTGTTATAAGCCTCTTGGTATTTGAAAAATCTTGGAATTTTGTGAACTTTACCTCCTCTGCCTCTGATAAAATACTTCCCATCTTATAAATATTAACCATATTTTTATTAAAATACAGATTTTTACAAAAGTGTAATGTTCAGATTCAGAAGTAATGAAAATAAAATTAAAAAAAAAAAAAAAGAAAAAAAAAAGCAACACCAAACAACATATACAAAATTTTTCACTTTTATTTAGGCAGATAAGTAGAACCTACAACCAATGAGCAGACAAAGCTACTGCTGTTCCAAGGCAAGAACAACTGAAAATACTGATAGAAAAGGGGTGGGAAAAGGAAAAACTTTGCACAGTATGCTGTTCCTTGCCTTCCCTGACAACTTCTAAGATTATTTACAGTCAACAAAAATACAGTTACTTGCATGATACGCATGAAGAAACCAGTTAATTCATTATTACAACTCTGACCAAGAATAAGGTCAGAATAAAATCTGAGCCACCCTTTTAAGGTGGCAACAGGTAGGTGAGAATTTTTTTTTTAATTAGGCTTTTAAATCTCATAAATTAAATAAAAAATATTATGTAATGAATGCATAATTGCAGGAGAAGGCTTGGTGTCTCAGGACGACTCTCACAAGACTTTAACCTTTGATTCAGGCAATGCCAGATGCAAAATTTTACTTTTTATCTCTATTTATCCACAGGTAAAGAGAGACATGAGAAACAAGTGAAAGGTAGACAGGGAAAAAAAAAATCCACAAAAAACAAACTCAAACCCTAAAAGCAAACCAAAATGAACAATCTGAAATGCAAGCTCTAGGATTAGCATTGTCATACTGTTAACCTGTTGTCCTTTCTAATACATCATTAGTTGTGTAAGTGTTGTATAAGCATGTGATTCAATGAGTGCCATATAACATTGATACAGTAAGTAATCCTGTTTATGACTGTTTGCTAGTGATGAAAATCTCAAGGTACTGACTTACTAGCCAAAGTTAAAATAATACACCATAGTTAAGCTAACGGTAGGAGCAAAAATGCCCTTTGAGACAAGATAATTAATTTTAGTCATTTAAACATTAGTAATAACATTTTTAGGTCGATTATGCTAATGCAGATGGAAAACTAGTAAGGTTCACATTAAGCATGCCCCACGATACCTTGCTCTTTTCAAGAGTGGATTGGATTTGCCAGTAGTTTTATATCCTCCTGTGCTAACCATCCATGCAGAAAGTACAGCCGTTGGTGGTCAGCTTAGAAATTCAAATGTTATACTTGAAAACTCAAGACAGCATGACTTCTTCATCAACACATCTTGCAATGGTTATAAAATGGAACCAACGGTGCCACAATACAAGCAGACATAGCTCATGCATTTTACACTGTTGGCAGAGTGCCCTCTTGAATAAGCATCAGTACAAATATAAGCATGAGTTTTTCTGTGAATAGGGCACCCTCTAAGCTGAATTTTTTCTAGTTGTAAACAAAATCTTTTGCAATTAGTCATTTGAGTAATATGTGACCTAAAAATTCTTTTGCAATTAGTTATTTGAGTAATATGTTACTTTAGCTTTTCATTTTTAAAATTTCCAGAAACTACTATTAGGACACTGACCAAAACAAATTAGCATGAAATAAGAACAGGAGTGTAAAAAAGACTGTCTAATAACTCTATCAGAAAATGCTGATATAGAGCTGGAGAGTTGCTGTCAACTCCATGGTGACAAATTCTTTTGTAACCATCAAAGACCTTTAAGAGATCAAAAGCCCTCAGCTTAAAAACTTTCCCAATAAACATTTGACTACTTTTTGGAAAAAAAAAAATAAGCCAAAACATATTTCACTTCTAACAGTCTGCAACACTCTGGAAATTCAGTACTTTAAATGAGTGATAAAAATCTATATGTATGAGTGTATGTCATGTTTCATTGAACATCTTTCAGTGAGTGACCCATGCCAGAAAGAGCAATGACACCTTTAAAATGGTAAAAAAGAAAAAAAGCTCATAAATTAAAACACTCATAAATTTTTTTTCTACAGGTTGACAGCAATCAAAGATGAAGTGCAGAAAAATCACCATAAGCAGAACAAAGCTTTTTGTTCTTGTGCTTGTGAGAATCCCATTTTACTACAGAGTGCTGATACCTCTTATGTGTTCCTTTTCATTATGGTTCTGGATGATTGTTGTTGTTATTGTATGGGGTTTTGGAGGGTTGTTTGTTTGTAGGTTTTGTGATTTTTTTTTTTTTTAAGTCTGTTCTGCAAGATGTCATCACTTCCTCAGGAAAACTAAGAGTTTCCATTGTCCCTGTTAAACAGTCCATAAGTACTTTATTATTACATTAGAATACTCATATGTAGCTTAGATAACTACCTACCTTTAGACAGCTGCTTAGCAATTTTTTGCCTTTGAAAAATAAGGGAAGAGAAAATACAACGTTGTAGAAGCATATGCTACATACTGTACATCTCAGGAAATTGTTACAATAAAGATAACACAGCACATCAGATGAAGGACACAGCTCTGGACACAAGTCCAAAACTTTTCATGAAATCCTGCATACTGACTCATAACAATGACATTTTTTGTAATTATTTAACTATCTAGTGCCATTTACATGAAACATATTGCAAAACACTGGGCAAAACATGTAAAAATAATATTTGAAGTTATTTTAACCCTTTTAAATTACGGAAAATATTTTACCAAAATGTTCCTCTGTACTAATTCTGTAGGAACTTCACAGTAGAACAAGAATGACATTCATCACTCATAAACTGATTACAAAATGCTTCATTTAAAGATAAAAACTAGAAACATTTAAAAAACCCCATACAAATGTAAAAAATATTATATATCTACTTTTCATGGCTCTTTGCTCAAAAAATAAGTAATAAAATTGTAACAAATCAAAATGGCACCAAAACAATATGAATTTGGATTCAGCATATATTAAATCTATCACCAGTTAATATTAATGTTTCACTCTACACTTTTTTTATGAAAAGTGTAGAATCAAAATATGGCATTGCTTCTGATGAAGTTTTCATAGACAGATCCAGCTTAGTCTTTGTAAGTGTGTAATTCAGATTAGAAGAAGGAAGGGAAAAGTGTAAATGTGAGTTAATGATGTCCACAATGTGTCTGTTTACTTTTCCTTTTTGTAATAGGTAAACACTGATTTAAATCTTTGGCCTGTAGTGGGGTTTGCTTTGTTTCTTTTTGTGTTCTGTTTTTTTGGTTTTTTGTTTTCCCTGAAATACATGAGATCTGAATTTGAATGTGAGGTGAAGCATATTTTTCCACTACCACCCTAAAAGAACAAAGACATTTTTAGCAGCAAATTGCACACTTATTACTACACTCATGCCCCATGATCGAAGAATAAAAAGTAAAAAGTTTCACTACATAGTCATGAGTTAATAGCCCACTTCAAGTAAATAGGGGGAAATCTTAGCCATGTTTATAGACACCTTAGGGAAGGGAAGGAAGATGATGCAATCTGACTCTTCTCAGTGGTCAGTATCCAGTGACAGGATAAGAGGCAAGGTCCACGCACTGAAATACAGGAAATTCCACTCCAGTACAAGAAAAAAATTTTTGTTTGTTTGTTTTGTTTTGTTTTTGTTATTGTAAAGGTGGCCAAACACTGGCACAGGTTGCCTGTAGAAGTTCATTAAAAAACAAACAAACAAACAAACAAACAACTTCTGAAACATATTTTTTTTTTGAAAACTAAAATAAATAAAATACTATGCAATTATTTTATTATGTTATATATGATAGTGCAATAATAACCTAGTTTAGAATTCATATTTGATTCCTTATGTTTATGGTCTTGGATCTCACTTTATGCCTGAACTTTGCCTAGGTGACCCAGATTTCACATATCAAATCTTCTGAAATTTTTGCAGTCATATTTTTGGAACTTTTGTGTCTAGGAAAGGATTTACTGTGTTCAGTTTTAGCCATCTAAAACTGAGGTACTTAACTTTTAAAAGATAATAATGGACAAGGTTGTGCATTTTTAGAAGACCAACCAAAATGTCCAAAAATTTGTAAGGTTGAAATGGACTCCTGAGATTTCTGTGTTTTTACATGACTTTGGCAGGAACTTAAGGCAACAAAAATCTACTGTTGTGCTCTTAAGAATTTAGGCATCAATCAAAATAATCCCGTTAGTCAATGAAAAGACATGGGTTTATCCTGAAGATGATTTATGGCAGGAACTTAATTTTGTGTCCTCCAAGTATTAGTTTGGAGCAGTTTATTTCTTTCTAGTAACCCTATGTGAATTAAGGAGAACTCTGATTTTTTTCTCTACAAGCTAACCTCAGAATGTACTTTCATGACCTTCTTTCTTAGGTCATGAATGCCTCTCTGTAACACCATGTCAGGTGTTTTGGTTAGATGTCTGAGTTTTGGTGAGCTGAACCAGGGAAACAGAAACAGAGCTATAGATTTGTAGCACCTGCCAGATTGACATCCTAATTCGGAAAGTGAAGTGATAATACATCATGTGATCTAATGTTTTAGACCTATTGGTCACTCTATCAGAAAAGTGGTAGACCTAGCCTGACCATTTATGTACACTAAACAAATTTAACCATTTACATGGTTCTATGTCTATCTGTATCAGATGTTACCAATAACACTTTGATTCCTTAAGAAAAAGAAGTAAAAAATCTGTCACACATTGCAAATTAACAAGCAGAGTGAATTGAATAACCATGGAAATGTAATGAAATGTTTATAGAGTATCTGTTAATTAATACTCAGTGATGTTTCACAAGTAATTACGTACTTGTAATTAAGCCCTATCTGAGCTCTGTATGTCCAAATTATAAATAATAGTTCCCCTCTGAAAGAACCTGATCTTTATAGATCCACTCTTTACAATAGTTTAAGAAAACAAATAAACTTAGAAAACAAATGAGCAGATCCTTTTTTTTTTTTGAGGCTGCTATGTTATTTTACCTTAGCTAATATCTGATTTAGAATTTTTGAGCTAATTATAATTCTTGTAGTTAAAGGAATATCACATAACAAAGGATAGAAGTGATGCAACATATTTCACAACAAACCACAGTCTAAGACCCATGATTTGATTGATTTCAAGGGCAATGGACAGATTCAGCTTTGATCTGCCAATAGAATTCTGTGAGTGATGTTGAAGCTTACTCACAGCACAGAATAAATTCCTTGAGTAATAGCTGGATTACCAGTGTTGCTTTTTTTCTTCCTCCTCAAGTGCTGTTTCAAAGTATACAAACAAATGACAGCAATAACAAGCAAAAAAAAAAAGAAAAACATCTACTAACTTCAAATGTTACTAATAGGTGCAACATGTATCAAATGATGTTTGATTGTAGTAAAGCTAAATTTTTTTTTTATTAGAGATCTATTGTATTTGTGGCATAAAATAGCCACAAAATCTATTAAATTCCATGAGATAACTTGTAATTTTTAAAGGGCCTAAATGTCTCATCTCCTTACTCTGTAAGTCTCTGTGAAGACTCAGTACATATTAGAGTAGGAGCCACCAAAATGACCTTCCTAGTTTTACAGCCGGCAGTGGAGGAAAAGGACAGGTACTAGAACTATTCTTTCAAAACTACTGTGCTGCATCTTGATGAGACAAAATATTTTCTAATGCTTTCAATGTACTTGTTGTCTCCTATTTGAGAAACAAATAAGATCAGACTGAAAGGGGCATATGTTTGTTTCCTTTAAAGTAACTGATGTCTTGAACTGTGGAAATATCTACATATTTCCAATAGCTATAGATTATTACACATATATAACAGAGGACTATTGCACTGTCTGCGATAAATATTCCAAGAAAAAAAATGTGTGCAAAATTAATTGAGGCAAACTGGTGACAGTTTACTCTCTTTTGCAGCTGATAATGCTAAAGGAAAATATAAGAAATATGTTTGTATAAAAGCTAATGGATACAGAAAAAATATTTCATCCTGGATAATTCATTGTATTACTCAAGTGCTGCATAATAAAACCAAGCATAATATAAATAAATCATCACTGATCTTAAAGGTGTGTAATACATGTTCTTATTATCATGTTAATCTGATGAGATTTCAGAACTCAATGAAGTATTTAATTTATAATTTTGTTATCCATGAAATTGTGAGGCTGAAGCTTCACCCTATGGCACATTATGCTTCTAGACATCTTTTTAAAAAGTCACCTATTGGAATTTTCTTCTCTTGACTACCTGGCTGTTATTAATAAATTATTATAACATGATATAAACAAGGTATGGTGGAGAGAGACTTTAAAAATTTGTACAATGCTTATATTTCTTTCACACTGTGAACTAAGTTTTTAATTATAACACATGAAATTTCAGGGATCAGATTTTGATTTTTCTAAGCTTTATCTAATTTATTTACCAAGAAGAAGTAAATTATAAAAAATAATTGAAGAGCAACTATTTGATACTGAATGTAAGTTGCCAAAAGTAGATCAGATGGCACAGATCTCCACTAACTTTTGTCCGCACCTTACTCATGTGTGTATCAATCTTCTTATACCCCTTTAAGGCTGTATGGCCTTCACATGGGAAGGTTTTATAGCAGAGGTCTGCAGCAAAGACACCAGCAGCTGCATCCATGTCAGACAGAGCCAGATCCTGACTTAGCCAAAAGAGATCCACTCCTAGTAAAAGTTGAGCCCATTATCAGCGTCTGTCATAACATATTTCAGAAAGAGTCAAGAAAACCAGTATGCAGGATCTGTGTGAGAGAAGTGAGAACATGTGAGAGAACCAGTTCTGCAGGCACCAGGGTGAGATAAGAAGAGGGAGGAGGTGCTTCAGGTTATTTTTTTCTGAATCATTCAAGAGAATTTTTGCAGTATGGTCTAACAATAATAGTTTGCAGTCCTTAGAAGGCTAGGAGTATGCTGAGACATCTTTCTAAGACTAAGTCTACATCTAGCTGACCCAGCAGTTAACACATAATGAATGGGAAGTAAAGGAGCAGACAACATGACCTGTGACAGAACAAAGTCTCCACGGAGTGAAGAACTAAGTGAAGAGGCTGTTTCCAGTTATTTATATAATGAAGGCATCCCAGTGACATCACAATGTTTAGGACATCTCTACGCCTCCTTGCTGTTGATGTAAGTAGTTCCCTGTGCACCAACTTGTTTGTATAAAATTGTTGAATATTAAGAAGGAAAAGAAGGAAATACTGAAACTGTAGATCCTAAAAAATGTTGAAAAGTACTTTACAAACAAAAGAAATTAACCCTAAAAAATATCTTAAAAAGTTACATGAAGGAATCTTATATTATGCTAAAGTTTATTTCATTTCCAAGACAAACTTTTTAAAAGCAAAAAATTCAAAATTTATGTTTATCAGATAAAGGTGTTTCATTGCTTGTGTGCATAAGCGTTTGCACTGCTGTAAAAAAAATAAACAAACAAAAAAAGAAACACAAAATAAATGTTTCAAAAATTTCTTCTACCTGTTCTGCTTATGAGTATTGTGGTGCCATCTAATATTTCCTGTCTCTAAACTTAAGCAAGCAATCTGTGTTCTACCTTTTCAGATTATATAGGAATATTCTTAAAAACACAATGTGAAGAAATACGTTGAGTGCCATGTTACTGTGTACAATATTTAAGATAAATCACAGATAATTAACTTAACATGACAATTACTTAATTCATAATTCTTAGAAGAGAAATTTATTAAAAATAATCCTATGTGGTTTTTTTGTTTGTTTTTTTTGAAAGAGGCTAGCAAAATATTGTCATGCATAGTTCTATTCTTTCACTTTCTAAATATTTTGTTAGCCTGACATGGTCCATTTGTCTAAATTCACACATAGAAAATTCACCACAGGAGTATGTTATATAAAGCATCATATGTATATGTAATGTACACACTGGATGATAATCATATAGTTAGGAGATAGTATTCTTTAGCATTCTGCAAAAATGCATCCTGCAAAAATTAAGGAAAACATTTTTTGTAATATATACAATTTCTGAGCAAGCTTTATTTCTACCTTAGGTTGCCTAAGAACTGAAGATAATCAAACAGGACAATAATCTGACATAGAAATATCTTTGTAATTAAGAAATAAAAATTAATATATATTTCTTTCAAGCAAATGTATATTTTCAATTAAGTGTATAGAGCGTGGGAAGTCCTTGTAGAAGGACAAATGTGAATTCTTAATAGATTGTCAAATGCAGCCATGAAGAAATAAAAATGGAAGTGGAACATAAACAGGGAGAAGAGGTATATGACAGATTTATAAGGCCTCAGAATTTCAAATTTAATTTGGTTACATTTTTAATATTTCCTTGACCTAACTACAGCTCTTGGTTGGTATTCTTCAAATGGATGTTGTTTCTATTCCCTTATTCTTCTACATGGAAAATTAGCTTTATGAGTATAGCACTGATTTCTACTGTCTTCCTGATATGTGTCTTACTAGATGAACAGAATATCTTGCCTGTGGATTGCAAGACGTTGGGGAAAAAAACAACAACCCAATAAACAAACCAAATGGAAAAAAAAAAAAAAGAAAAAAAAAGAAAAAAAAAACCAAAACAAACAAAAAAAACCAACTCACTCTGGATCATCAAACATTTTCCATTAATTAGAAGTCAAGATAGACAAAACAAAAGCCTTTCTCAATGGTTCCAAAATCCTTCTATGAAAGGTATGTTTAGTTTGGAGATTTTCTTGGAGGACATCCAATTTCCAAGTGCAATCTAAGACCTCCAATTTTTTTGCATTACTGCACTAAATTTGCAAGTACAGCTAGTTCTCTCTGGATCAAATGCTGTTTCAAAACAAAAGATGCCAGCATCTGAAGTCAGAGTTTCTAAGTGCCTGATTGCACTTCACACCATCATGTGCTGCCAGATCATTTTTCTGAGCTGGCTGTAATAGAACAGCTAGAAGTAATTTAGTATTCAGAACAGTGCTGAATGCAATACAGGCATTTTAAATACTGTTAATTTCGCAGTTAGCCCTGTTTCATTTTGGTTGGGTTTTTTTTAAATAGTTAGGTGACACATATGAATATAGGAACATCAGATCAAAGTAAAAATTAGAAGATAATGACCAGTCATAATCTCCATGTTTTAAGAAGTCTGTCTCAAAAGGGGTCATTTTAATGACTGAAGACAGACAACTTGTAATGAAAGAAGGTGAAGTACACAAAGGATGAAATGAAAAGTATTCACATTCCCAGTTCTGTGCATTATCAACATTAAAAAAAAAATCTGTGCCTTTTCTACCCTTTTCAAGAAAGATTTTCCTATTCCTAGAAGGAATAGTGAATTTTCCAATGAATTGATCTTATGTTGGAAATTTGGTATTGTTTGAAATCCTAGCCTTACAGAAAACTGTACACAAACTTCTAAAGACATGTTGTTTTGTTTTGTTTTGTTTTGGCAAAGATGAAATTTTTAACATATGCTCAGGACAGCAAATAACACTGAAGATGGAACACTCAATTTGTTTTCAAATTAGAAAGCCACCCTTCAGATGTGCTCTGCATGACTTAAAAACGAACAAAAAAAAAAGAATTAAATCTGTCCACTATGATACCTGCTCTTCCATGCAGAGTACTGGATTCTGAGGTAACCTTCTGTCCTCCTGTAATTGTTCTCAGTGACATATCTCTGTGACAAACTACAAATTGTTGAAATGAAATCTGAGTCACCATCTTAAAATTCTTTGAGGAATTCCCTAATCTTTGGATAACTTATAGTGTTTTTTTGATTTGTTTGGTTTCGCTTTTATTTTGTCTGACAGATTTTTTTTCCCCCTTATCACCTAAATGAACATTTTATTACTTTTCCAACCACCAATAAAATTCTCTGAGAGGAGTATTCCAATGTTTTAAGCATTATCTTGGTTTGAAGGAGACATGTTCAAATAGACTCTTAGCATTTTCAAAAAAAGGTCTTTATCAATGAACATGTGTATGTCAGATGGCTACTCTAAGATACAAGAGTCAGTCCTCTAGGTGTTAGCAGTAATACAGCTACTGCAAGTAGTGGACAGAAGAAATAACAGGCAGATTTTTGTAATGGCATCATGAAAACATGAGAACATGACTCAGTCCTCTGTAGGCAACTAAATTGGATGCATCTTATATAACTTCAGATATCTGC
The DNA here is from genome assembly GCA_035047845.1 of Dendrocincla fuliginosa. Lineage (NCBI taxonomy): Eukaryota > Metazoa > Chordata > Aves > Passeriformes > Dendrocolaptidae > Dendrocincla > Dendrocincla fuliginosa. The sequence goes on from JAWWMO010000001.1 coordinate 73,293,763, forward strand.
GGATAGAATTAGTCTTCTTTAATAGTCAGTGGCAAAACCAGGCGCTTAAAATCATAGAATCTTAGAATGGCTTGTGTTGGAATGGGACCTTGAAGATCATCTAGTTAAAATATTCCTGTCATGTTAAGGGACATCATCAACTAGGCCAAGTTGCTCAGAGCCCCATCCAACCAGGCCTTGACCACCTCCAGGGATTAGGCATTCACAGCTTCCCCTGATTTTGATCTATTCTTCCAGTTCACCTTGAGATGAGAGGATACATGGACTAACCACGACTGTACTTTTTCCACTAGTTTTAAAAGAAGTCTAGACAACTAGTTCAAAAAGTTCCATGTATATCTATATCTAATCAGCTGAATATGATTTCCAAAAACTAAAAGAACAGATTCCAGTCAAAGCATTTTAGTTACTTGTGAATTTTGCCCTACTTCCATGTAAAATACATAGTTTTTTGGGAGCAAGGATTAGTCTGAGTTGACATACCATGCTTAAAGATACAATTCAAGGCCAGGCAGCTGGTAAAGGAAGTAACTATTATAGGAGTTATAAGCATACTCCTGAAATCTTAATTACCAAGACTTTTTTTAATCATTCTGTCACAGTCAGTTATATCTCATGGAGTTTGAGCTACTTGTTTATGTGCTGTGATGCCTTTTGTTCTAATAGGATAAAATTTACCTCAGTAAAAAGAAACAAACAAAATAAAACAAAAAAAAACCCAACCAACCAACCAAAAAAAAACCCCACAAAACAAAAATCGACACACAAAACCAAACCAAACCAAACAAACCAAAACAAAAACAAACAAACAAACAAAACCAAAAACCAACTACAAAAAATACAGATTAGGTGCTACCCATATGTTATTTTTGGTTTATTTAAAAATTTGGAAGTACGAGCCATACGGTCAAGTAAAATTATTTTTAAGAGAAACCCAGGAATAGGATTTCAGGTGAAACAAATAAATAGAGTCTTTCAGCACCATGTCAAGTATTGCAAAAGGTGACTTGACACACCAGAAACAATTCAGATTCATGAGGAAACAAACTAGGGTCAGTAGGAATCTTATGTCATGGCAGTTGACAGATGGCTAACACTATTAACAAGAGCGACTGAAAAACACAGCGACATAGATGACTATGTCTGACACTTAGGATACTAATGGGATATTAATATCTCAGGTAGACTCTTCTTCCCTGACTCTGATGCAACATTTATAGTCCTCACACATTGAATTTTCTGCCATTGTGACTCTGATCTTCATACGTCTGCACACAGCCTGCCTGCTGCATAACTGTTTCTTTCTCCCTATGACCTGAAAAATCCTTTTAGTCACTTATAAATGAAGTTATCTCAGAATATTTCTACATTAAGAATCAACCATTATTATATGGTTCTGTAGGATTCTTATGTACTTAACACTATTTCTTCTAAATTTTTCAGTAATTTTTAAGGAGTTTAGCCTGACACTTCCTTAGTAAAATATTGCACAGAATTTAGCTTTAGGGTAGAATTGCTGAATTCAATCTGATTAACAAACCATATAATGAATACCATCCTTTTTCTTATTTTGTTCAAGTTCTGAACTTTTTAGCAATTTTTTATTCTTCCATATAGCTAAGATACAGCAATACTACTCAAGTTTTTTTTTGTTTTTTTTTTTTTTTTTTTTTTAAATAGGTCCTCTATTTTTTAAATATTGATGTGCAGGACTTCAAGAAATTCTCTTAGATTGCAGAACACTATGATATTTCTTTTATTTGACTTTGTACATGGAATTCAAAAGTTCAAAATGAGTTAGTGAGCAGCATCCAGGAAAGAAACAGTCAAGTCAGCTATAGTGTGCACTGAGTTACTGCTGAATGTTTTGAATTTCAGGAAAGTTTATGTGATGGCAACACCATCTATTCCTCCTCGGTTTGATTCTTTAATTTTTGTGACATTTTGACTGATACTACTATGGATGCATCAGGTAATTCCTGTATAATAAGATGAAATATATATACAGAAGCATTATTTATTCTGCTTTCATTGTTTTCTGACCTTATTCACATATATAGTGCATGTATTAAGCTGCAGGATTTAACATAAAGAAAAACTGTCTTCTAAACAGATAAAAAGTCAAAAGTATCAATCAATATTAGTAAATTGTTATTCCCTCAACTTTCCACACCAAGTAAACAATACTTTCTTAAAAATTTTATTTAATCTTATTTCAGTTCCAGTTGCTTGATTTGGCCCACCATGTTTTCATGATAGCATTTAAGTCATAGCTCTGTAATTGCATGATGCTGTCCAGCTCCTCTTGCTTGTTTTCCATGCTATATGCTTTCATATAGAGGCTTTTTGGCTGCGCTATCAAACTTTTCACTGATAGAGAGGAGCCTTCACGAGTGGGAGGAGTCTTCACTAATTATTTTGGGATGATTCACATGTATGTCTTTACTGCTTCCTAAAGTGTTGTTGTTTCCTGGTTTGTCCCTGACACTCAGAAGTACATCCTCTGCCCCCTCCAAACTTAAAGTTCTGTTAATAAGTCCAGCCATCTTGCTGCCCAGAATGCTCTTACACCACTTGGTCAGATGCTCCCCATCCAGTATGAAAATGCCCAGTCTCTCAAAGGTGCATACAAGACCATATAATTCAAAACCTTGAGAATGGTACCAGCCACTCAGACAGTTGTTCACCTAATCCAATCATCTTCCTGGGTCCTAGTCTTCAACTGGGAGGACAGAGAAAAATACTACTTATGCTCCTGATCTCTTCAAATTCTTTCTAAAGGGCATGCAGTCCCTTTAGATATTTTACAATCTTCTCATTGCATCCTCATTTGACCCTACACGAAAGGAGTAGATGATAGTCCTCTAACTTTACTGAGCTTGGTAGCCTCTTTGTGACATTGTTATTTCAGGTATCAGTAGACAACAGACTTGTCTAGAGAGATTGTCCAGATGGCAAATGGGTGCTCTGGGGCCTTTCATGGGAGAGTCTTCAATTGCTAACACCCTTTGTGGTTTTTTTTCATGGTCATTCTAATATGGGTGGTTGATTGTGCCAACTTCATGCCATTGTCCTTTTCTTGGTCTTGAGTACTTAATCTGAAGTTTTCTCTTTCCAACCCCAGAGCATCCTACCTGTTATGCAGGGGCACATTGGTAACAGGAGGTAGACTTCCTTCTGCTTTGAACAGAGATGAGACTCTAGTCTCCCTTGTCTTGCAAATCAGCCAAGCCTGTGTTGCAACCTGCCTCAGAAGACAATCATAACCCAGGTTCCTGTTAATAAATCCATTGGGGTGGATTAGAGTGAAATGTCTCTCAGTGATTGGTATTTGAAAATATATGGTGTAGGGTTTATTTTAGAAAAATGTAGTTTCAAAGGAAAACAGGTATGTAACCATTTTAATTGCTATCATCTATAATAATACAGCAATATTAGAGCATAAAAATAACACTTAAGAAAATGTATAAGGAAGAGAAAGAGAAGGAAAAATTAAAAGCAGTACCCACTGTACCCGACATGAAACCTGGTAGTTGCAGCTTCTCTGTCTATTAGTTGAAGTGGTGGTCACGGTCCTGTCAAAGTGATGGTCTTGATCCATTGGGGGATGAAGGAAGCCTCCCCAAACTCAAAGATTTCATGAGTTATATGCACTCAGGCTCAGGTGGGACCATCTAGTACCTCCCCTGGGGTGGGGAGTTTTACAATGGATGATGTCACAGGACATGTCAGAAGTCTTTGACACCTTCTAAGATGTTACAACTGCCTATTATGTCAGCATCAATCCTAGCCCATTATGGTCCATCATCTCAGATGAATAGCCCAGGCTACTGTGTGAACATCTTTGATGGTCCCCCAGAGCGGTTTTCACATCAGAGTCATCAGGTAAGGGAGGACAATGCCATGATAAAAAGGATTATCCCACCTCCCAGGACTTACCTCTTATCAGCCTCTTCCTTTCTCTGGAAATCCAATCTGTAGCTTCAAGTATGCACACCTGCACCTGGAATAGTTGGACAATGTCACCCCCTTCTCTTATCTGAAGGCCCTTTCCCAGCAGACATATTCAGGGACAGATAGGCTTTGCTGGATGAGCAGCTGTTTCTTTGCAGTTTGACACAAGTGTTCTGGTGATCATAACAATGTTTAAGCTGTTAACCATTTCAGACTCTGCTAGCCTGTCAGCTCAGTTTTGGAAGTTGAGTTACCTTCCACTTGCAAGGACTTTAGGCAGCACTGTCACTTTGCCTCTGTCGACACATAATACTGACACAATATTATGCATCATCTCCCACTTAGATTCCTGGATAGTGCAATGCCTGGTGAGCTCTGCATGCAACATTGGAACCTGCTCAAAAAATTTATCCAGCTTGGCACACTTGCACCCATGACACCCACCTCTGTTGGGAAAAGATTGCTATAAGAAATAAAGACAGTTGATTTTTATAGAGTTCAGCAAACCCCTGTGTCCTATTGTGTTTTCTTTGGTTTTAATTTTCTTACATACAAGAAAGCATACCAGCCATTTTTGCTTTTTATTCTGAAGCTTTTTTTGTTTACAGTATCCTCTAAATAGGAACCATTTTTAGGAAGGATGTTGAAAAGTATCATAAATGCTAGTCTGCTTCTGATAAAAATAAATTTCAAGAGAATTTCTGAATTATACAGTAGGTACTGAATATATATGTAGGAGTAAAGCCAGTGTCTGATGGGCTCAAAAAATTGGAAAAATTGCTCTGCTTGACTTTCCAGTCAAATTGGCATTTGCAGATCTTGCCAAATGACACTTTCCCCTTGTAGACTATGTAGTCACTTTTATTTCTGCAATATGGCAGCTGATGTTCAAGTCTGTGATAAAAGCACTTCAGTTTGCCTTTTCTGCTGTTGTCAGTACCAACATTTGATGTTCTGTCTGGATGCAAAGGTTCCTTCAGTTTTGCAACTGCTTGCTACATAACAGTAATTCTCTTAAGTATATTTTTACCACTTCAAAACAATATTTTGACAGATCACAGTGTTTCCAAATGTTATTTTCAAGTAATTACTATACTCACTTTGAAACATTTCCCCTGGCAAAATTGTTTATGATCTTTCAAAACTTGCACATCTATTTTACTGTGCTTATATTATTATTAAAATTAAAAAAAAATTTGTAAACCTTTAACACTTTAATTATTTTTCATTCTGCTAAAGCATATTTCATATATGTATATGTGGTAAAATCCACTTAGCTGAACATAGTTAAATTAAAATTTACAGAATTTGATAAAGAACTTTTTTTGTTTGTCTGTTACCAATATGATTTAACACCTTTAGAATACAGAAACAAGGTCTAAATCATATCAGGCTTTTGGGTACATGTTAGGGCACTTTCACTTTATATTTGTTGAAATTTAGACTGTTTCATGCTATATATAATTTGTCAGTATAGCTTGCAATGCTCTGCAACACAATTTGTCACAGGAGTAGAGTGTTTCCTTGAAAACTCTTGGCTCCTTAGGCCATATTTACTAGTTTATTTGTGACTTGTGATCACTGGTCATTTCTTATCATACAAGATAATAGCTGTCATTCCATTGCTACTACTACTGTCATTCGATGCTACTAAAATTGCACCAATTTACGTTTTTTTTAATATAAAATTTTATTGCTTCTAAATTTCGACTATTTAGAAAGTTCATAAGAAACATGGCCATACATGATTCTAAAGATTGAGAAAAGTTTTTGTAAATAATTATTTTTTCTTTTTGTCAGAAAATTTTCTGTCATTACTCTGTGCTTTTTGGTTTCATATTCAGATTCATAATGGAGTATTAGTATCACTTCACAGACCATGAAAAATAAAGAGGCATGCAGTCAAAATACAAGAATAAGACCATGTGAGAGTTAAGCTCTGTCACCATTTTTACCACAGACTTCTGTGATTTGTGAGTCCATTACTTCTTGCAGTGGATTTTTATTTCTGAAGTAGTTTAGGTGACTCAAGATGTTTCTTTCTCCTGTTGGTTTGCTGGTTTTTTGGGGGTTTATGGTTGTGGTTTGTTTTGGGTTTTTTTGTTTGTTTGTTTTTTGGGTTTTGTTTTTGTTTTTGTTTTTTGTTTTTTTTTTACTTTGAATGTGTTAATTTTCTGGCAATTGGAGTTATAAATTGCATTAATTTATTCCATTTTTCAGCAGACCTTTCTGTACAACCTAATTTATTTCCTCTCCTGAGAAAATAAGGGACAGCTGCCTAAGCAGCCAGAGTCTGTACAACATCTGGGAGCAGACTATTGCTGCCAATGAAAACTGATGGAAAACTGGGATGCAGCACCTGCTGCCACCACTCTGCATCTTTCTGATTTTGCTCTTTCTTTCATCCTCCAGTTCATCTGCAAGGGATAGCAGCAGTAGTAGGAACCTCTTTGTGGTATAAGAGCACAGGAGTATATGTTCAGTACTTGCTACAGCATAAAGCTGGAGTGTCAAAACCTTTCTGTAGACCCAAACCCCCCGAGTTTATAACTCTAAAGAGTACTTGTTCTCTAAAGTCTTTGATTATCTGTGTGATCTGTTATAAATCATTATCGCAGGGCAAAGATAGGAAGTGAATTTATGAAAAAGTGGAATTTAAATACTCTGGAGACATATCCACTACTAACAACAAATTCAGTTTGTCAGTGACAGATGAGCACTGAGCCTTTGATAGCGTTTGATGGAAGAGAAACCTGAGATATTATCCAGTTGTCAAAAAAAAAAAAAAAAAAAAAAAGAGCAGAAATGAAAGAATTCCATCACAGATATTGGTCAGTATGTATTCTAACACAGCAAAGGAAATTATCAATGAAGTAATTACATAATGCACAATTAGGAAGCCAATAGGTGTGATGGGGCAACAGGTCCTTGTTCTATGTTGTTTTGATTTGTTTTGTTATGTTTTTCTGGAGTAAAAATTCAAGAAAAGCCAAAGAACTGAGAACATCCAGAGTTCCCCTCAGAAGATTTTTGTCAGTACTATCTAATATTCTGTAGGTGGATGAATGCATTTAGAATTTTTGAAAGTTTTAGAACTTTCAAACTCTTGTTCAAAAATAATGAAGGTTTCAGCTCAGTGTCTGTCAAAGTAACATCTAAGGATAGATACGTCTTTTTCTAACAATATAGAGGGTTCTTCTTTGTTTATTTGTATATTCTTGAACTTCATTCATTTTAAAATTCATTTCACTTCTGTGTTTGAATTACTGTAGTAGGCCCAGTTCTTGGGTTAATAAAACATGTTGATATGGCATTTTGACAGGAGTTTTTTATCTTCATCTAGTCTTAATTTTGTGGGGAACAATGTAGGCATGGAAAAAGACAAGCTGGAAAGACAAGGTAATAGACAAGTAAAAAAAACCCCTACTTTCCCAAATGTAAGATGTATTCTCAGATATTTAGATGGATATTATTGCTGCTACAACCTGTTCAAATGATGTATACAAGTAGATTATGCAATTTTTTTTTTTTTTTAGTATCAAGGTAAATACTTGAGACATATGAATGAAAATAAAACAACAAGCAGGAATTACAGAATCACATGGAGAACACAATTTTCTGAGCACCCTTTGTTTTGCTCATGCTCTGCATGTCCTGTAAGACAGTTACAGAAAAATGACAGTTTCTCAGGCTATCTGAGAAACAGGTAGCCTAAAAGGGTACTTACAATTGAATTCATAAGTTTTTGCATCCTGATGAGTACTGCGACTTTTATTTTTGAGCAAGAAAATGTGTCATCTATTTTGAATCATTGATAGGGGAATAAATTAGGGAAAAAAAAATAAAGTGACTCTTTTGGCTTCAGATATCTCTTCCTTGAGTGTCTCTCCAGCAGCACCTCCAGAAACGTGCAATATCTCCAGCCCTTAGTAGTTTCAAATTTATTTCTCTGATACGTTTCAGTACAGGTGCTGTATGCTTCTCTGATGGACTGAAGTTTTGGAGCATGACGGGCTACTCACAGCAGCACTAGAAGGAAGTGGTGCATGACAATAGTGGGAAAGTCCCTGTTTCAGGAGATCTAGGTCCATATCTGCTGACCTGATCAGTTGTCTAAAAAGTTTGCTGCTTGCCAGAGGCTTAAACTTAGGACATTGTGAGGAGACTGTCAAAACTTGTTGGCCTTTAGACTACACCTTATGCCCTGATACTCTTCCATATGGACACCAACAATAACACCAAGGAAGTCCTGGAGCATATCAAGTTAATTGGCTCTAGGCACAAGGAACAAGCATGGTTTTCCTCTTGAGCCAGTTGCTGCCAGTGAAGAGACTGAGGAGGAGTAGACATATACTGGTGTCAACATCTGTTTGCACAGTTCATGTCAACAAAACATGACATGTTTTGTACATGACATGATGTGTTTTGTACATGACATGTAATAAAACATGGGTTTTACTATAATGGCAAAGCCTTTGAGGATGGAGGACTGCTAGGAAGAGACCTAGGATCCACCTGTTAAAGCAGGGAAATACCATTTTTGGCAGGCAGGTAAGGAAGACTTAATGAGGAACAAGGCAGGAGGAGGAGGATGCAAAATCAGTTGAGTAAGTGGTGGACTGAGTTGCCAAAGAAAGGGTGATGTGAACAATAGCAACTTCCTATTAAATGAAAGGGGGTTGCACATCATGCTGGCCTCAGACCTGCACACTCTGGCCACTGAGAGTTAATTCCTTCCAAAAGAAATTTATGTTCAGAATATTCTAGAGAGTGTAGCACTTTTTGTATTTCGTTTGGTTTTGTTGTGGTGGGTTTTTTAAATATTTTGAGAACTGCTGTATTCCTCAAGACAAAAAGTACTGGAAAAAAATTGTGGAAAAAATATAACAATGAGAATTAAGGAGAATAATTCCTCAGTAATTATAGAGTAATCTGTATGTATGTTACTTCTATGAACAGCACAGTAATTGCTCTGCTAGGAAAGCACAAACAGGTTGATCTTTAGTCTGCATTACACAATGATAATGAATTCATTGGAAAATATTTCTACTTACCTTAGTAGAATCAAAGTAAAATATGAATACATAAAATCATAAATGTGCTTCTTTTTTGAGTTATATGAAAAAGCCTTTAAGAAGAGATAAGTAGGAACTCAGTAAACTTCAGTATTTGTATCTTTTCTTGACATATATGCAAGCAGATTATGACAGTCATCATGACACTTGTTACTCAAAAATTATTCATAAATTCCAATTTAAAGTTCTCCCTTTTTACGACATGAGCAGTCCATAGAGAGTCAGATGGAAATGCTGGCTCAAATTGTACTTTTCTTAGAAAGTTTGTTTCTTTGGGGGGGGTTTTGTTGTTGTTGTTGTGGTGGGGTTTTTTGTTTGTTTGTTTGTTTGTTTTTACTGGCTGACTTCAATGAAAATTCTGAGAGAAATCTATCCACATGGAGTTGTTTCTGCAAGAGTCTTTTGTTAGTCAGATTTTTATTTTATTTTGTTTTTATCCTCTGGATTTTTCCTGTACTATTCAATAAAATGTGAGTTTCAACTTCTGAATATTATAGCCAAATGTGTAGTCAGAATTTACTGCTCAATAGAACAATGAACAATCTTCATAAAGGTGTCTAAGAAATACTTCTTGAAACATTTTCTTTATTTGTGTTCAAGTCCTGTATTTATGGAAAGGGTTCAGAGAAGTATTTTGAACTCATAATTTCTTAATCTAAAAGCCATGCTTACTGAAAATATTTTCTTTTTCGTGACCAAGTTTACCATATGTCTATTCTGACGTCACATGGTAACATAAAAACATACAATGTTCACAGAAGTGCCATTTAATTTTATGAGCAGTGAAGAATCATTTTACAACTCCCTTGTATGGCCTTGTGTTCTCTTCTTTGTTTCTTCCTCTCTCAATCTAGATGTTACAGATAATTGACACTTCATTTTCTATACGAATATATGTCGTTTATGTCTTCTATCTTGCCATATACCACCTTTTTTATTTCTTTTTTACTTTTTTTTCTTTTTTTTTTTTTCTTTTTGTACCCTAAGAAACCTCCACTATTTAGCTCTTTACAAGATTGAATTCCTCAGTAAGACCTATGAACATTGGCTATCTCCTGGTATCGCGCCTCATCTATGTCAGCTAATTAGGAAAGCCCTAGTCAGACAATTGAATCACAGAATCATGGCACCATAGGATGCTTTGGGTTTAAAGGGACCTTTAAAATTTATTGCCAGTGTCCCCTGCAGTGGGCAGGAACACCTTCTATGAAATAAGCTTGCTCGAAGTCCTGCTCAACCTGACTTTGAACACTTTTTCAGGGATGAGACATTCACAGCTTCTCTTGGCAACCTGCTCTTGTGTGTCACCATCTTTTTACAAAATGCTTTTATAATTTCATTCTTTTTATACATGGCATGAATAGTGTGGAAGATTCTAACTATATTGACCAAAAATTTAGAACACTGACTCAGAAAATGACATTTCTAGGTTGAATATCCTGTAAATTTTGTGGGACTACACACAGTCTGTACCCAGGAAAAAGAGCAAAAGGAACAAGAGACAAAGACACATGCTAGTAAATTAACTGCAGTTAAAGAAAATAGTTCAAAAATCATATGGCAAAAGAATGGAACAGATTCTGTAGCTTAACTGGTAAAGTATATTTCTGAAAGGAGACTAAATGGGTACTGGTTCTTAATTTAAGGCTTATTACTTTATGCAGCTTTAAACATTAATTATGGAACCTCAGCCATAGATTTTGAGAAATGCTATACAATATTAATTAGGAATAAGACAGGTGCTTCTTATCCTTCTGTGGTTCAATAAATGGGAAAGATCCCATGACAATTCTCTTGTAAGCCTACCATCTATGGTTCTAAGATCGTTAAATACATCTGGAAGTATAGAATTCTTACTTGTCAAATGTATCAACCTTTATCAACCTACAAGGTTAACATTCCTTTTCTATTGCCTGGTTCATCCTTCATTGTGTTGCCAAGAGACAAGATTTCAGGAAAAATGCTCCTCTTCAAGATGACTGTGCCTATGATACTGAGATGAAAAATAAAGAATTATTCCACCAGCAGTTCAAAGAAAGAATTGAAAGGAAGAATGGCATTAAACTTTAAGTTGTGGTTCACACATATTGTTCATCTATCCTACTTTATTTCAAACTGAGTCCATAAATAGATGTCCAAGAAAAAGAAAAACTTGGCAATCCTCAGTGTTTTTCTAGTAATAATTTTTCAGCTTCTGACTGTTTTCTATTATCTTTTCTAATGTTTAGGTTTTCGGTTGATAAACCTACAGTGGATCTCTTTTCCAACTATTAGTCTATCTTATCCTTGAGCGTATTTAAATTCCCAGCATAAACAAAGTTTTTTGAAAATCAGGAAGAGATCTTCTCTTCAGGAAATGACACCACCTTCTTGTTTTGAACCCAGACTTCGATTTGGTAGCTTATAGTTTTGTGTTGGAAGAAATAGTGAACAGATGTCTCAGATGTTTTGATTCTAACATTTACAAGCTTTTAGAATTATGTTATAACTTTGCTATTATTTCTCTTTCCTAAGCTTAGAAGCTGTAGCCTATTCAAGATCCTACATGTAAATCTCAGTTTTATCAATCATTCTTGATATTTTCTGAAACTTTTCCTATTCAACTGTGTCCTTTTTTGGTAAGGCGGTTGGAATTGTTCTCATCCTCAAAGTGGCTGAAGCACATTTATGAATTTGGATCTCTGTATTTTATGAGTTTTTCATATACAACTTGGTTTCGTTGTATACAGGTATATATGTTCTATATTCTTTTTTCCATCAATTTTGGATTTTTTTTGGTTGCTTTCCTAATTGTACTGAGCAATTGTTTCTTTTGTTCAATTGTCTCTCAGAAATTCTAGATGTCTTTGCAGGGTTGAAAAGCCAACTAGAAGGACACATTTCTTTATGTGCCTATAGAGACTTTTCTTTTTCTTCAGGGCCTCCTCTTCCCCTTTTCTATGCACACCGCTTAATATTTTCTACAGTCAGCTTCATCTGCCTTCATACTGCTTTGTCATTTAGGTACATATTAATTTGGTCACAATGCTATACCTTTTAAAATTCCTTCAGGTGTCCAACACACTGGCGTGGAGCAGCATATAAGGCACAGGACCTAAAGAAAACTTCTGACCTCCTTTGGAAGCTTAAGGAGATAGATTCCTCAGCAGAATACAATAAAGCAGAACAGAACTTCAAGACATGCCTATGTTTATCTGTCTGTCAAGATCTTATTCTGAGTTTCATATTGAGTTCAGGCTGGGTGGTAAGGTGTCATGTAAATTTAAGTGCCTAACTCCCTTATGGTTTACAGTTGTCTTCATTGTCTTAGAAATTTCTAGTACAGCATTGTGTCTATGACATTACAGACAATGACATCAGGCAAATATCTGACCAGCATAGCAAGAAATCAATGGCAAAGGAATGTATTTTATTTTTTCTGAATGAATAAAATAATCTTTGGGCCTAATTGCTCTTTTAACACACCTAAAGATGAAAATGAAAAGACCAAAAGACTAAACTAAGCTAACATTAACTAAATTAGGGTTTAGTTTATGCTCTTCCAATGGTTCTTGGTTTTTTGGGGGTTTTTTCCTACCTAATTTTTAAATTTTTTTGTTTATTGTTTAATATTTTAAAAAATGCTATTTTAAAAAAAAACCCTTCATAATCTTAATTTCAAAATAAATGTAAAAATTAAGAAAAAAACTAAACCTCATGAGAATTAACTACAGTGGCAACTCCTTAAAACTGATTTATAATCCTATAAATTCCTTGAAAGCAAATGTGAGAGTGGTTTTCATTGTTATATATATATATATGGGGATTTTTTTGCTTATACATTGCAATTTCTGGTGCATAAAACAATAATTTAACAAGAGATTTAATTGAAAATTCCATGATGCAATTTAAACACATAGACCTAAGATAATTTGTGTTTGATACTAAATTTAAAAATAATTTATAGGTAAATTCAAGAACTCTAAATCTTTTAAAGAATAAAAGCAAACAACATACTAAAGGGGAAAAAAAACAGAAAAGCAAACAAACAAACATAAAAACCCTCAAAACCTTCTTAATTTTTAACAAATTGCACATTTTTTCACTTTTTAAAAATATTGCTTTTTCTCGCATTTCAATAAATGAAAATACCTTTTCATATTTAGATATTAATAAAACATTGATCTGATATTTTTATTTAGACAGACATGAATTATAATGAGCTATACATATCCTTGAATTAAATCTTTAGCTTATGTGCACTGGTCCCTAACAAAAACCTGTCAGGTCAGGATGCATCTGAACTGATTTCATTGTTGGTATTCAAGAGCATTAAAAAATTGAAGTTAGATGAATGAAAGTCTTTCATACATATGCTGAGTTTCAATAGCTCGTTTGGTAAAAGAATGATATATCTGATTATAAATTACCCTTGTGATCATTATAATGAAAGCTTTGAAAAATATGAACTGGAGTTCATGAGTCACAAACAAAATGCACATCAATCTTTAGATAGAAAGAGAGTTGAAAACTGTGCTGTGTGAATTTGATTTACAATTACTTCTGTAGTTTCTCTTTTCTGTGAAATAAAAGCTCTGTTTGTATTTCAGTACCAGAAAGCAATGCCTGTGCAATTTTAGTTAGTTCAGATTTTAATTATATTAGGTTTATTTTGAGGTTTTTTTTGTTCATCTTTACTATGATGTCATAGAATACAAGTGAATGAACATTTTCACTCGTTTGGATTGTCATTGAATTAATGAATTACATATTCTGTGATGTATTTCCCATAGGTTTAATTCTCTAATAAATCATTCATTCACAACAAAGGACTTTAGCACAGAACCCCTTATATCTTTTACCTAGTTACACAGTGAGGCAAAGCAGTGTACATTTCCAAAGACTCTCTGTACTAAAGTAATGATTACTCTCCATGCCAGTTTTCAATTTTATGTAGACTCTTGCTCTTAAAAAGTATTTTCACTGTAATCCTTTGAAAAGGTTTTCAAATGAGCTTAGACGGTACAATTTTCAAGGTGTTTTGTATATGGGTAAAGGATTATTGAGACCAAGTCCCTTCTTCTTGCAGGATTACCTAAAACTAAAACATATGACTCAGAGCATCATCCAGACACTTCTTGAACTCTATACAGGTTTTGTGCTGTGGCCATTTCCCTGGGAGGCCTGTTCCAGTGACTGACTACTCTTTTGGTGAAGAACCTTTTCCTAATGTCCAGTCTGAACTTCCCCTAACACATGTTCATTCAATTTCTTTATGTCCTATTGCTGGTCACCAGAGAGAGGAGATGAACATCTCCCCATCTGATGTCCTCCTTAAGCAAATGGAAGATTGTGATGAAGTTGCCCTTCATCAACCTTCTCTTCTCCAAGATGAACAAGTCAAGAGACCTCAGTTGCTCCTCCTAAGTCTTGCCCTTGAGAGCTTTTGCCATCTTGGTCACCCTCCTCTGTCCACACCACCACAGTTTGCTCTTATATTCCTCTTATATTGAGGTGCCCTTAACTGCACACAGTACTTGAGGCAGGGCATCACCAGTGCAGTGTAGAGTAAAACAATCACATCCCTTGGCTGGCTGGTGATGCTGTCCCTGCTGCACCATAGGACATTACTGGTTCTTTAGGCTGCCAAGACACACTGTTGACTCATAATCAACTTTCTGTTGACCCGAAACTCCAGGCCTCTTTCCTTGGGACTGTTCTCCAACCTCTCATCACCCAGTTTGTATGTACAACCAGTTTCCATAAGCTTGGTTTTTACCCAGCTCTTCAGTCTATCCAGATCTCCCTGTAACACTTCTCTACTCATGAGGGATTCCCACAACTTCTTCTAATTCACTACTACCAGCAAACTTAGTGTACATTCTTTCCCACATTCAGATAATTTATTAAGAAAAAAACATTAAAAATGGTGTCTTTAAAATTGTGCCCTGGAGAAACACAACTGGGACTGGATGGTAGCCTGACGTAACACCATTTACTACTATTTGAAGCTCACTCATCTGCCAATTTGTCACCCAGTACCTCCCTAGTTATAGACGACTGAAAAATCTGACCTCAGACGAGGATATTGAGTATCCAGACATCTGATTTTATCTCTTTTGAAAATGAAGTTGCTCTGAATTTGATAGCACAAATGAGCTATTAAAAATGTAACAAAAGAAAAACAGTATCTTTCATTTTCTTTTTTTTTTTTACTGAGATTTGTTATTAAACCCCTAGATGGATACCTCTATTCATAGGATGTTGGAAACTGCACTCTTATATAGTGAGAATGACAAAAGTTACTGTTTATTTTCACTATTCATCTTACTTAATGTTATGTGTCATTAACAAGGTAACTTCAGGAGTTTGTTCTCTCTAGGAATCCCAGTTGCAAAGTTCTTCAGAGAGTCTCAAGTGCTATCTTTTGAATTTAAAGCACAGGAAAACGAACAATCCTTCTCCAAATAAGCCTGCTTTTAAAACAAAAAACACCATACCTCCCAAAAAATAAAACAAACCAAACACAAAAAACAACACTGGACACACCTTTGCTCCAGCAAGATGAGGAGTAGAATCATGAAAAAAGGTAAAACTTGTGTATTGAGATAAGAATAGTTAAATAATTGAAATAGAGGAAAACATAATAATATAAATAATATCAATCATAAAAAGAATGAAAAGGAGACAGAAAGAGAGGAAAAAAAACCAAGCAAAACAAGTGATGCATAATACAATTGCTCAGCACTCATTGATCAATGCCCTGCCTGTCCCTGAGCAGCAAAGTACGAATTTCAACCAACTCCCACTAGTTTATATACTGAGTGTGGTGTTTCGTGGCGTTTTGTCAGTTCAGATCAGCTGTCCTGACCATGATCTCTCATAGTTTCTTGTGCATCTCCTTGCTGGCAGAGTATGGGAAACTGAAAAGTCATTGACTTAGGGTAAGCAGTAATTAACCACAACTAAAACATCAGTTTGCTATCAACCTTATTCTCATACTAAATCCAAAACATAGCACTGCACCAGCTACTGAGTAGACAATTCACCCTAACCTAGCTACAAGGTCAGTCAGAATAAAACCAAGGAAATCTGACTGTTCACGGCAGTGTCCAGTGAGGGAAGACTCAAATTGAAATGCATGAAATATCCACCTGAATAGAAAAACACAGTGTCCTACTGTGAGTGCAGTCAAACCCTGGAACAGGCCACCAAGAGTAGTTGCAGTTTCTCCATCCTTGGACATATACAGGACCCAACTGGACAAGGCACTGGACAACCTGGTCAAGCTGATTGTGCCTGAGCAACTGGGGAGGCAGGAGGGGGAAGAAGGGGTGTGTGAGGAACATAACCTGCAGTAGTACTTTCCAATCTCAAGCAATGTGTGATGCTGTGAAGCAGGGGCTTAAGCATAGTCATAGTGTGTCTTCCAAACATTGTTGCCACCACAAAGCACATTTTTACATCACAGCACACTCAAGGGATTACCCTGATGCCAGAGTCCTTAAGTGTGACAGCTGTGTTGTCAAACGGTGGTCAGGAAAACAAAAATATTATGCTTGACCAGAGACCCTCCTTGCAGAAAATAATAAATGTTATTTTTCAAAGTTTGCATTGCAGCCAGTAATAGAACAGAATAAAGAGGGAAATAGAGGAATTCTTAGTCTCTTTACTGTGTGACAAACAAAATTCCCTTTTCCCTTCCTCTTGCAGCCTTTCATTCCTTCTCCAAAGCCAGTCTGACTAGCTTTTTCGTTTTTTTTTTTGTTCTTCTCTTTCTATTAACTTCACCTGCTACTTAGTACCTGTCTGTCTTCTATAAATACAGTTTTCTCACACTGATTGTATCTTCCTTTCTTAAATTCTTATTTTTTGCCTTTTTGTCTTCTAACTGCCTTTCTAAGCCATGTAGAGTTTGGCGTCTCTGTGTTGCTATGCCTTGTATTACATACTGTTGTTAAGAGCTAGGATGCAGTGTAAGTCACCTACAACCTTCACTGACAGTTAGTGCACCAATGAGAGTTTCCACAGCACAGACAATGAGAAAAGAGGGAAACCTCCACTCTCTTTACAAAGTCCTTTGATGCTAGGAGGAGGAATTGAAAGAAACTCAACCGTCTTCCTCCAGTCTCTTCTGAAGTACTTTGGAGCTGACATGAATGAGAAAAATAGAAGGGACAAATAAGGGACTATCAGTTCTATGTGACTTTAACTTCAGATGACTAACAGAAGGTATTACAAAATCCCTTTCATTTTTTTTTCTTTTTATTGCTTATTCCATCTATTTTATGTTTAAGTTTCATATCATCTATCCAAATGCTTCATCTTGTCATAGCAAACCTCATATTTATGCAGCTCTGACTTAAATTTCTTCAAAAAAACAGTTTGTGATTTCAAAACTCTATGTATGATTCCAATTTTATTTATATTTTCTTGAAGTTTCCATGATCTGTTAGTAATAGCTCAGTAGTATTGATACTTGCTGAAAATAAATTTTCTAAAGTACTTAAAATATGTCACAGACGTATGAATGGTTTATGAGGAGAGAAAAAGTATAAACATAGAAGTTCTAAAAATTGGGGTTGATCTGTTCATACATCATAATTTGGTGCATTACTATGGAATAGACATCTTCAATGAACCATTTATATAAATAAAAATTAAAATTTACTTGAATATTGTATACAGTAAGTCTCAGGGTTTAGTGTTTATTTTCAGCCAAAAGACATATCAAGACATGGAGGAATTTTTGCATATAGTAGTAGTGAAATTTCTATTATAAAGATAAATTTTAAATAGTTCAGAACTTAAAATAGTTTTTCCTTAAAATTATCAGTTTAATTTCAAACTTCTATGAGCAAATTAAACATTGGAATTTACTTTATAAATCTATGTGTCTTTTTTTCTTGATGAAATAGTGAATATTTTTACCAAAACTTGGCACAAAGGAACCTCAGTGAAACAGATAACACTTACTACCTCGTTTCTTTGTTTACCTTTTGATATTGTTGAAGGGAAGGAATTAGGAACGGAAGAAGTGCAAAATCATTTTCATCCAATGGACGTAATATAAACTTTTTCATTCTGACAGACTATTTTGCTGGTCATCAATCTATATGAATATCTTAGATAAACTAGTTCTGACCAATCCTTAAAATATTTTAAGGGTAGGAATCAGCTGAGCTAATAAGTATATGGAACTTCTGTAAATTAAAATATTTGTTCATAAGCTTGAGAAACACTATAGTAATCTAATTATAGGTTCCACATCACTGAAACCTGTGGCCCCAGTTAGCCCATAGGAAAGTCTCTTGAACCTGATACTGTGTTTTCCACCTGTTTGCTTTTGTTGGGTCTGGGTTTTTTTGTGTTGTTTTAACTTACGTATATGCATAATAAATGTCCATGCTTTGCAATTTCTGTAAAAGTTAAGTTTGTTCCCACTCAAAAGATTGATTAGGAATGCTATTAATGGTTTTTATCTAGTTATCTTTCTTAAAAATATTTTCATTTAAACATTAGGGCACTTTATAAGATGCACTATGTTATGAGAGCTCTACATTATAAACTAATTTAAAATTACAGAAAAAAATGTGCATTACATTAGATTGACAATTTGTTTGAATAAACATCACTTTTGTTTCTAGAAGACATCATTTTTTTTACCCCATGAGGTCTGAATATTAGCAGAGCTGGTGTCAAATATTTTCCTATCTTTGTTTTCATTACATATGATGTGTTCTTTCACTCTTGTCATTAATGATTTTCTTACACATTTTCTGATATTTGACACAAGTCCATCTGTAAGGTTCACTCACCACCAAGTGAGTAAAAATTTTTCCAGTAATATCCATTCTGTCCCCTTATAGTGTTTCTATACAAACAACCATATTTTGAGGGATTTTTAAAAGTCACTGAATCTTTTGTGATGTTGAGAAAAGAAGCTTTACTTATAATTTTTTTTTTTCAAGACAGATTGAGTGATTCCTTCTGAAATCAGAAATGTTTCAGAAAGAATTAAATGGTCATTGAGAAAACTAATTTAAAATATGCCCAGGGTTTTTTTAGAAGAAACACTGTATTAGAGAAAAGTTGTTATTAACTAATGAAACTCTGAATTCCTCATGAGGAAAATAGAATGCTAAATATTTATTAGACAATCAGTTCTGAAATTTTATGTTTCTGACTAATTTAAATGGAAATATATTAGTTGCATCAAAATTAAAAAAGAACTACAAAACCAAATAAATAAAAAAAAAAATCCACAAAACACAAAAATTACCCGACTCTTACTTTGTGCCTTTATTTGTAGGTATTAATGCAATTAAAATATTTCATCACCCTGATTGTCTGGGCACCCAAAGAAACAAGTGATAGAACTTTGGAAATATGTAGTGCAACAGGATGAAAAGAATTGACACACTGACAGTGTTTAGAGAGACTATGGATTTGTTATGCAGGCACAAGAGAAGTCTGTGATTCTGAGTTCAGAGTCTCCCTGTCAGGAACAACATTAAATTTTCTGTCCTCTGAAGAAAATTCTGAAGGCTGCAGAACACAAACAGGTGCATAAAAGGAAACAGCATGGATTCTTTTGAAACTTGATGTAAAGAAAACATAGCCTTACCAAAAGTCAAACCTGTAGAATATAAAATTAATTATTCCTAATCAATAAACTATAGTTTGGCTCTATTTTTAACACTTAGAGATAATTTGTTTTGTGAAGATATTGAAAGCATATTATTTTAAGTCTATTACTATTACATCAATACCTTAATTTTCTTTAACAGTCAGGGTATCAAAAGAAAGGAGATATTTCTGCAGTATAATTTTTAATGGAATTCTGCCAACTTCTGAAGTAGTTCTCTCAGTTCCTGAACCCAATCCCCAGGATATAGCTTACCTTGTTCTCTACTTTTATATGTTAAAAGTTTAAATATATTGTCGTTTTCCCACTCTTAAATATTTTTGTTCTTTAGAAAAATGATATCTATGACACTGGTCTTTCATGTGGTTGTCTTTATTCCCCCTTACCACCAACAGGTCATTTTGTTTCCTCTATCTATTTATGCTGTTAAAAAATGAGATCTCGATATATTTGTATTTTATCACTTGTTTTAACTGACATAGTTTTGAAATCTCATCACTCCTAACCCATAAGATTTTATAGAAAAATAAAGTTTATGAACTTAGAGAAGATATTCAACAGTAATAATTGATGTGCGCATATAAAAGAAGGAAAGCAGGTGAAAAAAATACTAAAGCAGATTTCACCGATAAATAAGTTAAAAATAAGATAAATAGTTGCAAATAAGCCGAGTACTGACAGACAACTTACTGCATTTAAGAAATTTAACATTTACTATCCCAGTACTGTTCAGTTGTGGTAAAATAATTTGACTTTGGACTTTAGATAAAATGCTTTTATCTTTATGTTAGCTTTATCTTTAGGTTATGCCTAAATTTAGCACAGAAATAAATCTTCACAAAATCAAGGTAGTACCAAATTCCAGAGCAAATTATACCTGAACAACTTGTATTTAATTCCTGGTATTGTTCCTCCTTTCACTGCTTTTTTTCCACTGTCACACTTTCCAGCAACTTGTATTAAGTATGGAGCTGTGAACAGTTGTCATTTAAATGTCAGATACAAACAGCAGAGATTCCTTCTGGACCACACAGTCTTTTACAGTGGTGTTTTCTAGTTTTGTCTGGTAAAAATCTATCACATCATGGCATAATGAACATTTTCTTTACTACTCACCTATTCTTAAATTTTATTCCTGTTATTGAAGGAATTTTTTGTTTTCAGTTGTTTTCGGTGAGTACCTTGCCTATATAGGAAAACAGGCTGTAAAGCTTTGCAGTCTTTATTTCTGACCCATACACTTACATGTTTTTGTACCCTGCCTCATACTTTTCAGATTTCATTACTGCTTTATGGAAAATTTATTATTAATCATTCTCGTAGACAAAATATCTTTCCTATTCCATAATACATTTTCAAGTATCATCTGAGATCATGCGCATTTGTCTCTAAGTGGTTAAAGGCAAGAAATACCATGTCAAAATCTTTACTGGGAGATTCAGTATTTGTATTTGTTTTCTATATCTGTGTTTAATGTTTTGCCCTTTCTAGTGCAAATAAGTTTCAAGAGTGTGTGAAAAAGCCAATATCAACAAGCAAGATTCAAATCTGAAAAATGTTTTTACTCATTAATATTTTTTCTGAAAATCCATTTTTTTCTTTTGTTAAGTGTATTTGCTTCTGTTTTCAAAATTTCTGAGACAAGGGGTAAAAAAAAAGAGAAATAATGACCAGAACTAAGTATTCTAAAAAAACCCATGTGCCCCTGCCCCCATTAAAAAAAAAAAAAAGAAAAAAAAAACAACAAAAAACAAAACCAAACAAAACCAAACAAACAAAAAAAACAAACAAACAAAACCAGAAAAAAGAAACACCCCTAATCAGATCTTTTGAATAAGTTCCATACAGTCTTTATGGTTATGAGCTAAAATTCAATGTCAAGTTTCCTGAAGCAGCCACAGGGTGCTGTAGATTGTAGTCCAGTAGATTGTGCTAATTGTATCACATTAGGCATATTGTTAGTGCTGTTAGTAAGTGTGTCAAACAATTCCTCTTGACAGGTTGCACCCAAGGCAAAGAAATGCCAGTGGAAGCTACAAGATATCAAGAAGAGAAAATGTTTTTTCATTAGAAAATCACAGAAACATTCTGCATCTTTCAGTGGCAGAATGAAGCAACTGTGATACAACTCGGAGAATGCGTATACTGTAAATATACTGCTGAATTTTAATGTGTACATAGTATAATTAAAGTATTAATAATATTAATAATAATAAATTCTAAGTTTGGGGCTATTTATTACAATCATTCAGGTTCATAATACTTGTAATATACTCTTTGTAGGGAAGGGTACAAAGGATAGGGAAAATCTTTAGTAGAGAGTAATAAGAAAAAAACCTCAAACTTTAAGTGTGGGGTTAAATCTTAAATTCAGACACATAAATTTAGGTGTCAACAATCTTTGCATATGCAGATAAGCTATCTCTAAACTCCTCTTACAGTAGATGAAGATACAGAAGTAGATTCAGTTATCCAAAAGGAGATGCCTCCTGCCACCCCATAAAAATTCACATCATCTGCATGGGCCAACAAGCTAATACACTGCACTTCAGAGAGATTTTCAGTCTTCTGGATTGACAGTTGGATTAAGATACTCTAGGATATTTTAAATATTATGAGAGGACTGCATGTGAGCAATTTAAATTAATAGAGTCAGAGTAAATCACAGTAACACAGAATGGATCAGATTGGAAGGGACCACAGAGGATCTTCTGGTCCAACCTCCCTGCTCAAGCAGGGTTATCCTAGAGCAAATTGCACAGGAGTGTGTTCAGATGGTTCTTGAATGTCTTCAGTGGGAGACTCTACAACCTCTCTGGGAACCCTGTTCTACTGTTTAGTCACCTGTACAGTAAAGAAGTTCTTCCTCACGTTGAGACAGAACTTCCTGTGCATCAGTTTCTGCCCAT
The DNA here is from genome assembly GCA_035047845.1 of Dendrocincla fuliginosa. Classification (NCBI taxonomy): domain Eukaryota; kingdom Metazoa; phylum Chordata; class Aves; order Passeriformes; family Dendrocolaptidae; genus Dendrocincla; species Dendrocincla fuliginosa. The sequence continues at coordinate 73,316,328 of JAWWMO010000001.1, forward strand.
TGCCTCTTATCCTATTGCTTGATGACACTAAGAAAGGCCTGGTCCATTCCCTTGAGACCCTCCCTTTAGATACTTATAGACATTGGTGAGGTTCCCCCTCAGTCGTTTTTTCTTGAGGCTGAAGAGGTCCAGTTCCCTCAGCTTCTCCTTATAAGAGAGATGCTCCAGTCCCTTAATCATCTCCATAGCCCTCCACTGGACCCACTCCAGGTGCTCCATCTATCTCTTGCATCGAAAAGCCCAGAACTGAACACAACATTTCAGATGAGGCGCCTCACTAGGGCTGTGTAGAGTGGCAGGATCACCTCCCTCAACCTGTTGGCAATGCTCTTTCGAATTTACCCCAAGATACCATTGTCTTCCTTGGCCACAAGGACACGCCACTGTCTCTTTGGCAGCTTGTTGTCCATCAAGACCCCCAGGTCCTTCTCCTCAGATCTGCTTTCCAACAGGATGGACCCCAACCTCTACTGGTGCATGGGGTTATTCTTCCCCAGGTGAAGGACCCTGCATTTGCCTCTTACAAAGTTCAGATAGTTCTTCTCTGCCCCTCTCTCCAGCCTGTTAAGGCTCTTCTGAAGGGCTGCACCACACTCTGGGGTATTGACTAGTCTTGTGTCCTCAGCAAACTTGATGAGGGAGCATCTAACCCCTTCATCCAAGTCACTGGTGAATAAGTTAAACAATACTGGACATTACTAGTGACAGGCCTCTGACTAGACCCTGTGCCACTGATTACAACTTCCTGAGACCTACTATTCAGCCAGTTCTCAATCCACTTCACTGTACACTCATCTAGTCCACAAGACATATGGGATGCCTATGAGTTGTAGAGTGGAAATTGGATGCCAGGTGGCTGACTAAAATCGTGTCTATAGTGTATCACACTCTAAGGCATCAAAGTTACTATTTTGACTTATAAAGTTCTAGAAGAACTCAATTTTGTAAGTGTAGGAGTACAGTTCCATTTAATTTCTTATACCTTCTTGCCTGTCTGTTTCAGAAGGGCCTGGGTCTCTGTAAAAGCTTTCAATACTGAAAGCCTCATGCAGAATTCTCAGACAACCTAGAGTTTCAAATAACATTACAAATCTATATTTGACAAATGAATTGATCTCATAGCAAAATCAGTGGAGAGCTACACATTTGTTTTAAAATAGCTGTTTATTTTAGGGTGAGGTGAGTCAATTGAGAGTATTGATTAGCTCATCTCTGTGGGAGTTTACACAGCTAACTCACTTGTAGTCTCTTACACTGCATACACCAAGACTCTATACAATTGTCTATAGATAGGTTCTTGATGCATTCTAGGATATAATTTCTGTGTTCAGCTGTTGCTTCAGGAATGTGAGAGTCCATCACAGATCCTGTGCCATATATTTCATACCTACACTGGTGCTCTAGATGTCTGGGGCTACTAGGTTCCTGAGCAAAAGATATTTTCAGATAAAGTCTGTTAGGGCAGGTAAGGCCTATATAGGTGGACTTCAGCCTCATAAGTCTCTGACAGCAGCAATGAATATGTGTTGCTAACATCCAGGGTATAAAAAAAATTCATATAAATTAGGACATTTTAGAGATGAAAATTCAAAAGAATAATGTAAATTGAACCAATGTTTGTTTCATGTTTAGATTTAAGTTTTTTGTTCAGTTTAGCTGACTTTTATCTTTGGAAAAATCAGATCTGCTACTCAGAGTTTGAAATCATGACCTGTAATCTACTTCATCATCTCCTCATAACATTCTGTAACTTGATAGTTATTACACAGTCACCTTGTCATTTGTCAACTGAATTGCTGCATATTTTCCCCTTCTGTAGTGACAGAGAAACCAGACAGAGAAATCAGACAGAATATGCCATATCACCAAAAATGGCACTACATGTATGTGTTCAGGCAACTAGCTCATTAATTGAATATATCACCCTCAAGTACAATTGCACCTTAGGTAAGTTTCATGTTGACATTCATTAATTCAGACTTCTAAATTGAAAATTATGTTAATGTGGAACTAAAGTCAATCCTCAAAATCTTATTAATCCTCACTGATAACAGCAACATTCATTTTTTAGTTTCTATAATCTCATTGCATTTTCTATGAAGGTCTCTTATTTTCTTATGAGTTGTGCTGTGCTTCATCTGCTCATAAGAAAAAGGACCATGAACTGGCACAGCAACAGTAATAATCCATGAGAAACTAACTTCATTGCTGAAAAATTTTTATCTAGAGAGTCAGTGGTTATTTTATGTATTTTTCTGAGACAAAAAGAGAGAGAAAGAACATAAGGTGAGAGTTTATGAGAGTCAGTTGAACCAGAATCTGTTCTCTATGGGTATAATCAAGCACCTGAAGAGTCTATCCAGAGATTCCTTGCAGACTCCTTCCTTGAAAATTGTCAAGACCAAAGTTCGTATCACTCTGAGAAACCTGGTTTGATCTGCTCTGATCTGAAACCTGACTGCTCAAGTGTTTCTTAAGGAAGTCTGACATCCATACAATTTTAAGGGGGTCAGGTTTGACTTTTTTGGTTTTTTTGGTGGTTGTTCTGTTGTTTTGTTTGTTTGCTTTTTTTCATAACATTATTTTTCATAGCAGTCTTCAAATATTTAATTTGTAGAAGTTTTATGTTTTCTAGATGCAATTTCATTCATATGTGCAAAGCAATATTAAGCTTCTATTAGTTTAATATTTATATTAGGTAAAAACTAGAAATTATCAATTCATCTCTGCACTTTGGCTATTTTGTATATTTCATATACAATAACAAAAGCTTTCCACAGTATTGACGTTTAGTTTACAGTCTTCCAGGTATAAAAATAAAAATATTTGAAATAATATTTAATAGTAGAGTGTTGGATTCAATTCAGTTTCTTGAGAGTGATATACACTGCAACATGTGGGGGAACACCCCCCAAAGGATCAGCAAAACAACCAGGATGAACGCTTCTACGAGTGGATGGATCTGACTGTCAAATAGTCACATATGGAATTCGACAGCAACCCCACGTTGTAGAAGTGGATGTTTTCAAAAAGTTTTCAGTATAGATAGTGATTACATGTGTTAGATAGGCAGTTATAGTTATTCTATTTCATATGTATTTGTATGTTTGCCACCATTGGCTGTTGCCACCCCAGTTACTGTTCTCCCATTGGTTAGTTGATCCCTATATCCCTATTGGCTAGTCGGTGACGCAGTGCAGCATCACCATAAAAGGCCAGCCACTCCTAGTTCCCTTATTTGTGTTGTCCCCTCCTTTCCTTCCCCCCACTTGTCGCGCTCCGCCCTAACTTCTCCCAGTTTCTAGAAGCCTCTCCACCAAACCCTATATAAGTCACATGAGCCTTAATAAATTGTTCCAGTCTTCACCCTTCATGGACTGCGGACCATTTCTTTCTCTTCCCTGGTGGAGCATGTCAGCAACATATTTAAGTCAGAGTACAGAAGTGATGCTACCTGGTTGGGGTTCTGAAGTACTTTTCAGGACTATTTTGTTACTTCTAACACAACAAGAGTTCTCTCAATATTAATTATAAAGATGTGTTGCAGAGTAATCTACATAAGTCAAAGGTATAAATGAATGAGGGTGTGACTGTGCTTCTAAATGTTATCTAAAAAATGAAATTTGGATTAACAGTAAAGGCTGCATGTTCTTTAAAACAAAATATCATCACACAAAAAAACCCCAAAACCAACAACCCTACTTGTCAGAGATATGGAGGGAATAGAAACAAGATCAGTGAAAATATAAAATCTAAATTAGCACTTTAGCTATAGTATCATTCTTTAGCCCATTTGCTTTTTGCTTTCAAAGGGAAGCAATTATAAGTGCATTGTGTCTCGCTGGGGTGGAGTTAACTTTCTTCATGGTGGCCTGTATAGTGCTCTGGTTTTGGATTTGTGTCTATAAAGGTGTTGACCACACAAATGTTTGAAATACTGATGAATAATTCTTGCTCAGTATTGAAGTTTTCTCTCTTGCTTAGAGAGATGGCTGGGGGTGGAAAGGTTAGGAGGGGACAGAGCTGGGACAGCGATCTGAATTTCCCAAGGGATATTCAGTAACATATAATGTCATGTTCAGCAATAAAACCTAAAGCAGAGGAAGAAGAGGAAGGGGGACAGGGTGTTGTCTCCAGAGGTGGTAATTATTCAGAGACTCTCTGGACATCAATCTACTTCTATGGTTGGTGAGAAATTGCCTATGTTATTTCCTCTTTTTTTTTTTCTCTTATTTAAATTTCCTTCGTCCATTAACTGTCTTTGCATCAACTCACAAGTTTTCTCATGTGTCCTGCTGAGCAGTGAACAAGCACCTGTGTGGGTACTCAGCTGTTGGCAGGTGCCAATCCATCACAATCAGGATAACATTTAATTTGACAATCAATTAAAGGTTGTATTAATTATTTTCCACCTTGTAAAAAAATTCTAACAACATGTATAAATGTTGAGATCTATCTATATATGTGTATATATATATTTATATATATACACATGTATACATGTATATTAGGGTTTTTTTACTGTTTCCTAGAAACTATTTCCTCTTAATATTCCCCCCCCCAGCACCCCCCCCGAAACAAAAAAGAAAATACTCTTTCAAATTTTGATGCAAACTTCTATTTCATAATTGATGAAGCCCAGTATAAAACTGATGACTTTTATCCTAAATCTGACTTTTGAGACACTGATAATCTGCACAAGAGTCAGTCTGTGCAAAACATTTCTGTGAACTCTCTCACCCATAAGAGGCAAACTTGGCTGGTTGAGTTAATGATAAACTATGCTGATTTTGGCTTGGGTACAGTTAATTTTCTTCACGGTGTCTAGTATGGGGCTGTGTTTTGGATTTGTGCTGAACACAGTGATGAACACAGACATGCTTCGGTCATTGCTGAGCAGGGCTTACACAGAACCAAGACCTTTTCTGCTTTTTGTACTGTCACACTGGCAAGGAAGTTGTTGGTGCATGGAAGGCTGGGAGGAGACACAGTCAGAACACCTGAATCAAACTAATCAAAGGGATATTCCAGAACATATGACATCATGCTCAGTATGTAAAGTGGGAGGAAAATGAGGAAAGGGGGGACATTTGGAGTGATGGTGTTTGTCTTCCCAAGTAACTGTTACATGATATGGAGATGGCTGAACTCCTGTCTGCCAATGGGAAGCAATGAATTAATTGTTTGTTTTGCTCTGCTTTTGTTCACAGCTTTTGCTTTCCCTATTAAACTGGTTTTATCTCAACCCACGAGTTTTCTGGCTTTTACTGTTTGTCACATGAAAGGTGGAAATTTAGGTTTTTGCCTGTCGGTACCCCCAGGAAAGCTGAGATCCTGGTGTCCGACAGTCTGTCATCATCTTGCACTGAGACCTTTTACCAACAAATTCACAAGGTCGGGAGGGACTTCAACCATCCTTTTAGGAGGGGGGCTCAACAGAACGAAGGCTCCTCAATGGGTCTTTCCCAGCAACTGCAAGGACTCACTTTAAGAGTTCATGGACTAACACTCTTTATTAATATAAATTGTGACAGATTAATAATGTTCAAGGTTGTTAGTGGTAGGGTCTACTGCAAAAATATGTTTTAAAGCAATCTACTGATACATATACTAAGCAAGCACAAGCTCTAATATGAAGCAATTTACTAATATGCTATGGGATAAGCACAAAAAAAAGCTCTGGTCCTAAGAGCAGCATTTAACATGCACAGAGTATATTTCTCACCCAAGATATCTCTCTGATGGGGAAGAAGATGGACTAGCCCATCAACTGATCTCAGCAGTTTCAGTGGAGGTCTTCTCCCTCTTTACCACTATCCCCAACTTACTTTTATACTTTTTTCTTTATGTCTGGGTGGAGTTCAAGTGGCTCTATTCATAAATACCTTTTATTTCTGATTGGTGTAAAGTTCTATTGCCATACCTAATGGGAGGTGGGTGGTGGTCATAGCTTGACACTTGAGGAAGGGGTTTGACATGGTTGTTAGCTTCAGCAGCAGAACATCTTGATTCTCCCATGTCAGACAGGTACTATATGGCCTCAGTAACACAATGTTCCCCCATATTGCTGGGATTTGATTGGAGGGAGGCCATGTAGTCTCCACTTTGTTCCACAGTCTGTTCTGTTTCTCTGAGCAGATAATTATCGTTGTATTAGGCAGCATACACAGTCCAGCCAAGAAGTTACAGCTGCTTTTTACCCTAGAATTCTGAGTCTCCTCTATTTTTAACTCTATCCATCATCTCACACCCTTACAATTACCTTTTCAATAACTCTGGTGGGGGAGCAAGTGAGCGGCTGTGTAGAGCTTGTCTGCTGGCTGGGGTTAAAGCACAATACAAGAATAGTGAAGAGAGAAATTAAAAGTACAGACACATGCAAGAAACAAGACAAATGCAAAAGTAGCAACATATTCAGGACTTCAGGCATATTTAGAGAACAGCAAGTCAGGTCCATCATCATCTTACAAAACCACAATGAATAAAGGCATTTCTGATTTCAGTGAGACTGGGATTTCAACCTTGTCATTTTAGCTAGTGTTTTACATTCAAGTAGAGTCATTAGAAGTCTTTCTGTGTTTTCTTAATAATGTAATAATAAAAGCTTTAATAATAACGCAAATTGCAAGACTTTATATTTTGTTAAATGTGAGTTGACTCTCTGATATTTGAAGGACTGTTGCATTTTTATATGCTGTTTTAAACAAAATAAAATTCTTTAGACCATGCTTTACACATGCTGTTCTTCTACCTGTTAATTTTGAGACTTTCTGAAACCAGACCCTGAGTGTTTTCTGCCTATGTCTTTTCTGCTTCAAACTGTCTTGTTGCCATGGAATCTCTGTTCTGCATTAGGAAAGTAAATTATTGTTTAAAAGGGAAGATGTTTGTCAAAATACACAGCTGAATTAAGCATATACCTAATATCATTAGACCAGAAAATTTTAAAGCAAAAGAGAGGCTTTTTTCAATTGTTTATGATGTTTATGTAAAATCTGGACTTTGTCATTAACTAAGTAATTTCATGCACATGGTTCCGTCCATACTGGATATCCAGGCAGCCCCTACAGTAATACAACCATTCTTAGGCTTTAGTGTTAATGACCACTGAAATTAGATTCAGGAATGTGATGTGTGTCATCTGCACTGACAACATAGCTGTATCAACCACAAATCAGAGAGACTGAAATACCAGTTCTTCAGAGAACATATTTGTAGAGCAACATGCATGACCAAGAGAAAAAAAAGCAGAAGAATTATTTCTGTAACTCCTGAGGTGGTTGAAAATAATGTTTTAGAGTGCCTAGGATGACTTCAGGTCTCTGGAGAACAGCAGAGAACTGAAAATGGTAGTTCTGGAATCTGTAAGCTGTATTTCAAATCCCCAAACACTTAACTTTAAAGGCCTTCTCTCTCCAAAGTGGCAGAATCAAAATTAAGTTATATGTGTGCAGATAATGTCACAGGGACTGAAATGCAGCTAGAAGTCTGTAGCAAAAGGATAGCAACATCTCAACTTACAGAATAAATAGTAGTTCCCTGGAATGCCTTCAAGGGTATATACCCTTCAAGGGTATAATGCTAAGGGCTAGATTTAGCTAATGGAAATCATAACATATCATTAATTTGGAGTAGCTGAGGACATTAGTAAGAACAAAATGTTAATTCAGATTAAAAAAAGAAGAGAGAGAGATTTATAATATTGGAGAGCAATTTTAATGAAGTTGCAAAGTAAATAAAATTTTGTACTAATGAAACAGCAGATATTAAACAGACAAAATGCTACTGGTCACAGTTAAAAACCAGCACACTTTAAACCATTTGTAAAACAAAGACCACTTTTCCATAGGAAGAAACATGATGTGCTGCAACTTTCCCTTATGTGACAGGTCGAAATTGGCCAAATGCCAAGAGCCAACAGGCCCAGGGCAAAGGCCCTAAAGATCCCTCCCGGCCACAGGGGAAAAAAGGGAGAAAGGGAGGAAGGGTGGGGAAAACCCACAAAACCGAACTTCAGTAGAACGAAAACAGTTTATATATATTTACATATATATATACATGTATATACAGAGGAGAAAAGAGAAAGAAAACAAGTTTTCACTTCCCTCTCAACCAGAACAACTGCTGTTCCTGAATCTCAGGACAGCTTCTCCAAACCCGGCTGGCTGATCAACAGACCCACACCTACAGCCTACTCCCACAGTAGAGTGACTGCAGGAAGCTCCTCTGCTCTCCAGCACTGCCGGAAGAAGGATTGCCCCCTGACTTCTGACTCCCCCTCTTTATATCTTTGCTTACGTGAAGAAATGAGATGGAATACTTCCTTAGTTATGACCCAGTTACCAGGAAAAGCCCAAACCAAAACCACTGCATCTACTCATACAGATTTCAGAGATTTCTGAATAAATGAACATCACCACTATGGTTCCTGTGCATTTTGTTTGCTTGACAGTCTCTCAATATCAAGATCACTTTGAACATCAGGCTAGGTTTACTGGACTCTCAGTACCTCTCAGTGATTTTTTTTTTTTAAGATACAGTAACCTTAAAAGAACACTTCCACACTACTTCAGAGCAAAGCCGCAATAATAATTTCAGTCAGGAACTCAGCTTGCAATTCAGAAGAACTGAGAAGCCAAACAAGAGTGGATTTGAATCCCTTTACCTCCTCATCTCTAACAGATATTAGACCTTCATGCTCTGACATGCTTCAAGAATTTACTTTCCTAGAACTAGCTTGGCTCAAAACATGACAAATCTCATCTGCTTCTCTTGTCCCATCACTACAAAGTCTGGTGTAAGACTGGTGCATTAACCAGAGTCAAACCAACACAGTTCACTGTCTGGAAACATGATTTAAACAATACTAGCAAAAGAGCTTAGGATTCCAATTTTACAAGCCTGAGTCTAACCTTTTAAATACTGCAAGGCACTGCCAATGCATTCTTCTGTGAGGACTACAGCACTTCTTCACTTTGAGGGGAAAAAAAGAATTCACAGTATCATAAATCTAATACCATCAGAGAGGTACACACAGAAAAATGAAAAATCTCATATTAGACAACTGTGTGTAGGAGTGAAATGAAGAACTGATGAAGACACAAAAATAATTGCATTTAAGGAAGATACAGATATTCAGTCCACCAAGAAAAAAAAAGATCATTTACTGACCAACCATAAAAGAGATTTGTTTGAAAGCAAGAAGCAGGAGAGGCCACCACCAAAGCAAGCCATCTCCTACCAGCTCAAAAGCTCTTCTGATGCCTGTGGCAAACTTAGTGAATAAATAAACATTGTTCCCCTCTTACCCCATCTTTCAGCTTTACTACCAAAAAAAACTTCTCAGTCCCTAACTAAGAGGACTTTACATCTCACTTAGTAAAAGCAGTTTGGATATAGTCTCTTGTGACCCTATAAACAGTGGTCCAAAGTAAGACCCTTTGAGCTCTCCTGGACCGCAGCAGGCTGTGACCAGCAATCTCCCTCTGAATGGGGCCTCTCAGAGTCAGCAAACTCACGTTTGCTATAATCGAAAGAGCAACGAACAACAATGATGGATACGGGGCTGATACCCCCAAGTCCTTGAGGCTCAACCCTTCACCTGTTGAGAAGATGCAAAGGCATCCGATGTATTTCACTGAATTCAAGGGGAATTTTTCAAAGGTACCTCCACATAGATAGTTTTGGAATTATTTCAGTTTGGATAAATTGATTTTGGATTTTTGTCTGCTTTTTCTTAGCATGCTTTAACCATCTTATAAGTAGTAGAGTGAACCTTGCCAATGGACTTTGTCATGCTGTCACTTTTATATTAAACCTGTTTTTGCCGGTACTTTTGCTGGTGATTAAGAGACCTAAAAAGCTTATTCACAACAGTCACAAGGATGCTCATTTACCCAAGAGTCAGGCCACTGAAAAATATCAGAATGACCCACATGTGAATCATGCCACCAAGACAGAACTGTTTCTAGCTCAGTGCTAGAACTGCTCGGAACATTATCCTGGGCCTTGAAAAGCAAGTCTTACAGCAGTGCAGTATTCTAGAAAGAATTGAATCAGATAATGGAACTCATTTCTGAAACAACCTCATAGATGCTTGGGTCAAAGAACATGGTATTGAGTGCATATATCACATTTCCTATCATGCACCAGCCTCTGGAAAGATCAAATGATACAATGGACTGTTAAAGACTACACTGAGAGCAATGGGTGCTGGGACCTTCAAACATTGGGATACACATTTGGCAAAGGCCACCTGGTTAGTCAACACCAGAGGATCTGCCAATCGGGCTGGTCCTGCCCAATCAAAACTTTTATATACTGTAGAAGAGTATAAAGTTCCTGTAGTGCACATTAAAAACATGCTGGAGAAAACAGTCTGGATTATACCTGCCTCAGGCAAAGGCAAACCCATCTGTTGGATTGCTTTTTTTCAAGGACCTGGGTGCACTCGGTGGGCCAATGAAAGAGGATAGGAGAGTCCACTGTGTGCCTTAAGAGGATTTGATTTTGGGTGAGAACAGTCAATGAATTAAACTATATGATGTTAATTGCTATATAACACTGTATATTATCACTTCTATGGCAGCTATATGCCTGCCCATCAGTGCACTGGGCGCCTCACAACGCCCATCTATGCTACTCTAGATTTGGGGATCCAAACCTGACTCCCCTTCAATTGCCACATTAATGATGAATGAACTTTGATGAAACTAAACAAGTGCAGCGTTGATGGAATCAGAACTGGCTTCAACATGTGACAAGACCACACACCATCTTTCGTGCCTGAAAGACTGTTATGAGAGATTGAGTTCAAGATCATGGACTAAATGAACTCAACAGACTTTTACAGGCATGGTCCACAGACTAAGGGAATGGTAATGGTGTAGTGGAAAGTCAGGCATCTGACATGATGTAAATGGTATGGAATAAGGGGTGGATACTGTCCTGGTTTCAGCCAGGATAGAGTTAATTTTCTTCTTAGTAGCTGCTACAGTACTCTGTTTTAGATTCAGTATGAGAATAATGTTGATAACACACTGTAGAAGCCCAGAAGACAAGGGACTAATTGTGAGCATTCTGGCCACAAGTCAGGCAACACTGAAATCCAGTAAGTGTTATCCTATCAATGCATACATAATAATGGCCCAGACATTCAGATTCCAGTTGATTCTCATCTACAATTACTAGAATTTCTAATAGATACAGGATCACAACATTCAATATTAATGCAGTGGGATCCTGAGAAGCTGGGTGTACGACCTGGGTGGAAAAGAGTTAAAGTCACTGGAGCAAACGAAGCAAGTGTTACCTGCCAAACTGCTATGGTTAATATACGGCTCCTGGGTGAGAAGCAGATGTTGGCTATTCGCTTTGCAATTAAAGATCGCAATGAAAACATTTTTTGATGTTCTGAATGATCGAACCTGGCATCTGGATGGCAGTGTGTGGTTCTTTGGTTCAAAAATTAACCCAAACCCTAAAAGAAATTCTGAGACTGCAGTGCGCTCACTTTGTGCAGTGCCTGCACTCCCTGATTTGAGGATTGCCCAGTGTATCACAGTGCTGGATTTTTGCTATGGCATGAGATGGAATTTCTGAAGTTCTAGTCAATTTGGTCCCACTAACAGCTGCAGTACCTAATACCACAAACCTAACAGCCACAATAAAAGCAGCCATGTGTTTGGGCATTGATGGGATGGTGACAGATTTGGAGAAAAGAGGTATTATTGCTCACACTTCCATTCTGATTCTCCTGGCTGGCTGATGAGAGACAAACAGTTATGGCTTGCATTTCATTACAGGCAATTGAATGCCAATATTGTGCCTTTAACTGCTGCTGTGCTAAATTTTGCAGAAGTACTAACTCAAATTCAGAGAGCATTCCACTTGTGGATGGCAACCCTAGATGTAAAGGAATGGTTTTTATGATTCCACACCAGGAACATGACAAGGCTCAATTTGCACTTACCTACAAGGGAGTACGATACACCTTTAACAGACCCACTGAATCATAGATAAAACAAAATAAAATAAAAGTTTAACCATGTTAGCAGAACTTTTGAAATTTAGTGAAGTATGACTTTGCAATATGTAATCCCCTGCAAGTAGGGGCTCTGCCCAATTGCGGGCAGTTAAGACAAAGGGGAATTGTGGCTTACATGGATAGATAAGAAGGGAAAAACTGGGGAAGAAACACTTTTAGCACATAAACAAAAGTAGTCAATAACATTGCAAGAGAAACAGAAGATGGGTGGGGGATAGCTGCTTGGAATGATGGGGCTTTGTGCAACTGCCCTATAGGGGATAGATAACCAGAAGATGGGTGGGGGGCATAGCTGCTTGGAATGATAAGGTTTTGTATAACTACCCTGTAGTAATAAATATAGGGAATAGGTAACTGAATGTATAATTAGATAAACTTTGTAATGATTCTCAAAGAATGTATATGATAGATAATATTTGAAACCCATCCCTTTCAACTGTATAAAAGCTGTTGGTTTTCTCTTATTTGCCAGACATGCACTTAGAGGGTGAAACCTCTGCGTGGCCCCTGGCCAGAATAAAGGTGTGCTTTATTGTGTAAGGATTCCTTTG
>JAWWMO010000001.1:73329024-73403521 GCA_035047845.1 Dendrocincla fuliginosa
GGGGGTAATTTTGGGGGGTCAGGGCGGTAATTGGGGGGTCAGGGGGTAACTGGGGGGGAATGGGGGGCAATTGGGGCCTCAGGGTGGGGTTTTGGCTCTGTTGTTTTGGGGTCTCAGGGTGTATTTTTGGGGGTCTCGGGGTGTATTTTGAGGTCTCGGGGTGTATCTTTGGGGTCCCTGTCTGTATTTTCGGGGTCTCCGGGTGTATTTTCAGTGTCTCAGGGTGTATCTTTGGGGTCTCAGGGTGTATTTTTGGAGTCCTAGGCCAGTTTTGGGGGTCTCCGGGTGTATTTTGGGGTCTCTGTCTGTATTTTTGGGGTCTCCGGCTGTATTTTTGGGGTCTCTATTTTTGGGGTCTCCGGGTGTACTTTTGGGGTCTCGGGGTGTATTTTGGGGTCTCTGGGTGTATTTTCAGTGTCTCCGGGTGTATTTTGGGATCTCAGGGTGTATTTTGGGGTCCCTGTCTGTATTTTCGGGGTCTCTGGGTGTATTTTGGGGTCTCGGGGTGTATTTTTGGGTGTCTCTGTCTGTATTTTCGGGGTCTCTGGGTGTATTTTTGGGGTCCCTGTCTGTATTTTCGGGGTCTCCGGGTGTATTTTGGGGTTCCCTGTCTGTATTTTTGGGGTCTCTGGGTGTATTTTCAGTGTCTCAGGGTGTATTTTGGGGTCTCAGGGTGTATTTTGGGGTCTCTGGGTGTATTTTGGGGGTCTCCGGGTGTATTTTTGGGGTCTCTGTCTGTATTTTTGGGGTCCCAGGCCAGTTTTGGGGGTCTCCGGGTGTATTTCGGGGTCCCCGGGTGTATTTTCGGGGTCTCAGGGTGTATCTTTGGGTGACTCCAGGTGTATTTCGGGTGTCCCGGGGCCGCACCTCGAGGTGTGGCAGGGTGAAGATGACGGGGTCGTGCAGAAACACCCGGCTGGACTCCTTGTATTTTCGGGGTCCCTGTCTGTATTTTGGGGGTCTCTGGGTGTATTTTGGGGGTCTCTGGGTGTATTTTTGGGGTCTCCGGGTGTATTTTCAGTGTCTCAGGGTCTATTTCGGGGTCTCTGGGTGTATTTTCGGGGTCTCTGGGTGTATTTTTGGGGTCCTTGTCTGTATTTTTGGGGTCCCTGTCTGTATTTTCAGTGTCTCAGGGTGTATCTTGGGGGTCTAGGGGTGTATTTTTGGGGTCTCCGGGTGTATTTTTGGGGTCTCCGGGTCTATTTCGGGGTCTCCGGGTGTATTTTGGGGTCTCTGGGTGTATTTTCGGGGTCTCTGGCTGTATTTTTGGGGTCCCTGTCTGTATTTTTGGGGTCTCCGGGTGTATTTTTGGGGTCCCTGTCTGTATTTTTGGGGTCTCAGGGTGTATTTTCGATGTCTCAGGGTCTATTTCGGGGTCTCCGGGTGTATTTTGGGGTCTCTGGGTGTATTTTTGGGGTCTCTGGGTGTATTTTGGGGTCTCTGGGTGTATTTTTGGGGTCCCCGGGTGTATTTTTGGGGTCCCCGGGTCTATTTCGGGGTCTCCGGGTGTATTTTTGGGGTCCCTGTCTGTATTTTTGGGGTCTCCGGGTGTATTTTTGGGGTCTCAGTATTTTTGGGGTCTCCGGGTGTATTTTTGGGGTCCCTGTCTGTATTTTCGGGATCTCTGGGTGTATTTTCAGTGTCTCGGGGTGTATTTTTGGAGTCCCAGGCCAGTTTTGGGGGTCTCCGGGTGTATTTCGGGTGTGCCGGGGCCGCACCTCGAGGTGTGGCAGGGTGAAGACGACGGGGTCTCGCAGGAACACCCGGCTGGACTCCTTGTTGATGGAGGCGGCGATGACCTGCGAGTTGACCACGAGCTGGGGGGCTCGGGGACCCCCCGGCCCCGCCAGGCGCACCGTGGCGTTCTCGGTGGGCAGGAACAGCCCCAGGTGGTTGTACAGCAGGAACACCACCTTCACCACGCCTGGGGAGGGGACTGAGGGTCAGGAATACCCCAAAAAACCCAAAAAAACCCCCCCAAAACCAAAAAAAGATCCCCAAAAACAAACTAAAAAAAAAAAAAAAAAAAAAAACAAAAACAAAAAAAAAAAAAAAAAAAACAAAAACAAAAACAAAAAAAAACCAACTGAAGACCAGTTAAACATGTGAAAGGAAATGCAAGATAGGGTGGACTGATTATGATGAAGTCCTTGACAAGATACAAGAAAATATTTTTAGTGTGGCAGTAGGTAAAAAAAAAAAAAAAAAAAAGGAAAAAGCAATGATCATGGAAATATTGAAAGAAAAGAACCAGAATATGGTGTAGATTAAACTTGCTATACAGAAAAAAAATATCTAAATGGTACCATATGCTTATGGATGTTACTTGGTGTTAAATAAAATTGTCTTTGAAAGCTGTTACTTACCTTGTACTGTTCTATTGGTAATTGAACTTCAGTAATCACTCTATACTTCTTTGTAAAGTATATATACTATTTTGCTATTTTTGGAGAAAAACATATAGCATAGTTAATCAATATTCATATTAAGATATACATACAGCCACAAAAAGAATGAAGATCAGAAAAGAGAAAAAGACACATTGTAAGTGGATAGACTACCATTTAAACATTCTTTTCCAGTGAGCAGGTATGTTCCATTAAACTTATGACTTTAGTGCCAGAGCAAAAGGGTAAGTCAAAAGTCAAGTTGTAATTGAGTTTTAAGGGATTTTTCCCCATGTAGAATTCAAAGCAGGGTTTCACATAGTATATGACACTTCAGAAAAATTGAAATTTTGTCATCTATCAGATCAGCCTGGTAATTAAGATTGAATTTGAGCCCTACATTAGGGAATCTCATGGAATTTATTGACTAAAATGAAACTGCTTCAAGGCAGAACATAATTAGAATGTCTCAAATCACTTGTAAAGTTTGGGTGAGTAAATTGAGAGATATCATTATAATTAAGGGGTGCTGGTTACATGCTTCCTGGTGCATCTACCAATTCTATTTCCTCAGGACTGACTTAGTGTATTAATTTAATTACAAATCCTGATATTTTGTTCAACTTCCTAGAGGTACTATGAAGATATTAGAGACACATCAGTAGCATTATACAATCAAAGAAATCTTTATTTTTGTACCTTGAACTAATTTTTTTTGGAAGATATTTTTCCAAAATCTGCAAAGGTATGGACTGTAACTTGTTTTTTTTTATTGGTTCAATTCTCCCACTTATTGTTTAATCTATCAAATCAAGAATTTATATTTTATATCCTTTGAATGGGTTATAGAAAAAAAACTTCTCCTCTGCATCAATTAGAAACATTCTTGTTTAATCTCAATCTGATAGGTAATATGCAGGGTACTGAGATAATGGTAGATACAGCCTTCAGAACCAGCCTTCAGAGAAAGGTATCTACTTCCTTGGAGGACATACAGGCTATTACAATGGTCAAAACCATCTTTTATTCTTTGCTCTAACTATTCCACTGTAAAACATTCAAGGCTATACAGGGTGGCATAAAAACCAAACTGCTCTGTGTTACTGAAAGTACTATTAACAAACATGACACTTTATGACTTTATGACTTCTTTATACCATCTTGACAATAAAAGCTTTACATTGCCTCTTTGCAAGAGGCAGATAACGCACACACACACAAACCCCCAAACCAAACAGAAAATCTCCTGAAAACTTCAAGAATCACTGCAGGTGTTTACGTCTAGCTGGCAACCCATACAATTAAATTATGCATGTTGATTATGTATGTTAATACATAAGCCAGTCCTTCTATTTTAATAGTCTTGTTGTCTAATTTCAAAAATCAAAATAAAATAAGACATTACATGATCTGTTTTTTTTTATGAAATGGCACATAAAAGTCAGAAAAAAATAAATCAATATGAGGCATATTTTGTCCTCAAAATTAGGATTTGAAATCATCATAATTTTTGAACTGTGAAATTTTGAAGTTCTAGATGCTTAGCAATTACAGTTCCTAATTTATTTTGGTACTCTGCACTGGAACTGTACATAGTATCCATGAAATTTCAGAATTAAACTTAAGTGAATCAGTTTGATGCCATCTTACATGTACGTTGTCATTTGGCTTTTAATTGCGTGACTCCACACTAGTTGTTATGCACACCCAAGCTATATTAATTGAATGAAAACCTCTTTGTATTTTCTTTTTTTTTTCTTCTTCAGACGACTCCAAGTATTATTCTTTCTATGTGATCCAAATTATTCATTAAATGCAAAACTATTAATCTTCAAATAATTAATTAATATCTCCTTTAGAATGCTACTAAGCTGCTCTGACCATAGCATCTAAATACTGAATTGATCTCAACAACACATTTTTCAAATAAGTAGTACTACAGTCTTCATCTGTGAAGATAAGAGGTTTAGAGAGTGTGAAGTATAAGCCATTAGACACCCACAAATCTCAGTGTGAAAATGAAAGCAGAGAAGCTCTAATGTTTTTCCTGGTCATGTAGAATTTTCATACAGAAATTGTCATGTTCAAAGTATCTCACTAATTAAAATTAGTGACAGTCATGAGCTATCACCATGTCTGTAAATTTGAGTCTTGGTGTCTTTAAATGAATATTCTCAATATATATAGAATATACAATTAGTGAGTATTTACAGAGATGTCGATTCATCACCCTCAGAAAAAAAACTTTATCAAATGTGCTTATATTGCACATTTCAATTTACAATTCAGTAATCTTAAAAAGAAAGAAAGTCTTTCTTTTGCTAATACCTTTTTTTTCATTTTCACGACAAACATCTGTGAGAAAATAAATATACATATTAGAGAAAAGGGAGTAACTAAGTATGTATGTGTATTACATTCCAGGAGCACTATGCATCCTATGCATTAATGACATGGTAATCATATGATTATAGTTTCATGGAATCATAACGTGTAATACTGAGGTTGAGAATGTGTATTACGTTTTATGGCCTAGATATTCAAGCAGGATGGGATTGAACCAGAAGTACTATTCCTGTCAACTTATTGTCACTGTCATAATTTATGTTATATGCTTTCAATATCTTTCACAGAATCACAGAACAGATGGGGCTGGAAGAAACTTCTGAAGATCATCTGGCCTAACTTTTCCTACTCAAGCAGGGTGACGTAGAGCAGGCTGCCCAAAACCGTATCCAGATGGCTATTGAATATCTCCAAGGGGGTGACTGCACAGTCTGTCTAGACAACCTGTTCCCGTGCTCAGTCACACTCACAGTAAACTAAATGTTTCCTGATGTTCAGAGGCAGTGTCTGTGTTTTAGTTTGTGCCCATTGCCTCTTGTTCTATCACTGGGCAACACTGAAAATGTTGTTTCATCATCTTTGCACCCTTGAGCCTTCTCCAGGTTAAAGAGTCTCAGCTCTCTTGTCCTTTCCTCATACTCCTCTCCTGTCTCTTAATTACCTTTATGACTCCTGCCTAGACTCTCTCCAACATATTTATTTCCCTCCTGTACTGAGGAGCCCAGACGTGGGCACAGTCCTCCAGTGTGGCCTCACCAGTACTGAACAGAGGGGAGAAATCACTTCCCTCAACATGCTGGCAGTGCTTTATTGTGATAATTTCAAGTAGAATTTGGTTGATGGGTTTGTTTTCTTTAATTGGTGACAAAAGGAGGAACAACTTTTATAGCAAAAGTTTATTTCAGTGATATTTATAAAGATAATTTACACAAGGTTAATTCATGATTATCTCTATTTCTCCTCTTTCTCAGCAGAAAAATAGACCCAGAGGAAAATTCAAATTACTGTTATTTTCCCACTAGAATTTAAAGCACTGGATATTTTTAAATTCATTAGTACCTCGAGTTACCAATGTATCAAACCCATCCAATTTATGCATTATCAGAATTCTTCATTATAAGAAGCAAAGGAATGCTTCTTATCTAGTTTAGCTGAGAAACTGCTTCTGATGGAAAGACAGAGTCTGTTGTTGTCACACATTATCTCAACGTATATTTCTGTTAGCCACAACAGGTTTCTTGAGCAAAAAAACGTTTCCAAACCATTTACCTCCTTGACCATTTTTTGTGCAGGGCTCCCTCAACCCAAACAATGAGAGTATCTCAATCTAGAGTCAAATAACAATCATTCAAAATGACATCAGGGCAAGGAATGACTACAGGAGCAAGGTGCCAATTTTTGCTTGTTTGTGGAAATCGTGGTGAGTTCATTTCTACTGACTGTGTCTTCCATTGTTTGAGACCCAAAGAGAGACCACAGACAAGCTCCGATACAGAACCAATCCCATACTGACTTCAGGAGCAACTAAGATACAACAGAGGGGACCCTATGGCCCAGGCACAGGACCATGTACCACAGATCTAGGATTCCTGTTAGGCTTTGCTTAATATTTTCTCCCTCCTGTAAGACAGAGGGAATATCACTCAAAATTAAATATAAAAATGTTTTGGTGTTGGGCACATTTACTCTCGCCACTGACAATTAGGTCTTACACTGTTATGATACCATAATAATGGGACCAGAATTTTGGAAAATTTTGATAAAGGGGACAACTGTATGTAAAAAAATATTCTTGATTTTTTTTTTGAAAGTAACATGCTTATTCATCCTGCCACACTTTTAAACAACATATATATAGATTACTTCAAAATCTTATTACATATTAATTTTATTGCATTAAAAATTGCCTACATTTATTTGAATACATAATTGAAGTTAGAGTTCACACCCAAAAGAGAAGAACTCTGTCTCTCTGTTGCCACATATTAGTGCAAAATTCCCCCAAATTGAATGAATCTTGATCCACTAAGTTTTTGACCTGAGGCTACAGGAATATCCAGATGTTTTCTAATGTGTGGGATCTTAAGCACTATTTTTAAAATCGATTTGCATGTGCTTATGCATAAGAGTGAATGCTTCTCACTATCATAACAAATATATCTGCCAGAAATATTTCACCGGGATAAATTTTACTAAGGGGGTCTTGCCAATTACAATTAAAAGTGTTAAAATCATGTTTCAAATAACAAATTGCCCATACCTAGTCTTCTGTGACATAATGGAAATGAGGAAATTGTTCTGTCAATTACAATTAGAGGGCTAAATACCATGGTTAAAGGACAGTCAGCTTTTGGCTGAACAGGACGAGTCTCAGGAACATGCTTTCAGCACTATGTAATATTAATGTACCAAAACAATAGGCTGTCTAGTGTCACTCTATCGATATGAATAAAATAATATTAGAGGTATTACAAATCAAATATTTAAAATGAGACAGGTGGTTTGCTGGGAAAAAATGAAATGCTTTAAATTTTCTTTAATAATTAACTTTGCCCTTTTTTTAATTCAAAAATATAGCAATTCAAAAAAGAGTGTCACAGAGCTGGCATAAGTACTGCGAGAAAGTACTAATATTGATTGGTCAGCAATACAGATAGTAAAAAGACTGTGTTTTACACAGACAATGAACAGGTTTGGTCATTAAGATGAAGCTAAAATATTTAGATGCTTAAGCAAAGAAGAAAAATAGAATTTCAGCTCTTTAAACAGAGTATGAAAAAAATTAAAAAAAAAAAGAAAATTAGACATCATCACAGAGCACAAAAGTGTACATTTCCATTTTCAGGGAGCAAGAATAGTAAACATGATGTCTGGAATAGAATCACGTCGGACTGTCTGGTTTAGTTTGAGGGGTTTTTCCTTCTTTTTTTTTTTTTCTTTCCTCTTACTTCCACTGCTGATTTCTTTGAGAAGGCATGAACACCTAAAGAACAGGAAATTGCTTATTTCCTGGAGAATTCTTAGGCATTTCTATTAACTGTAAAATATGGAAGGTTAAAGGATCACAGACAAGAGTAGGCACCTGAAACCAAAGAAGTTGATAAAAAGAGATTTAAGTAACATGAAGAGTCAGAGCTCACAGATGAATAAAAAATTGTTTCCTAGGGGTAAAAGTAGACTGTGGTATGATACAATCATTGAATTTAATAAAACCAAAACTGGAGGAAAGTTCTGACTTAGTAGGACATCTTGTATAAATGGAGAGTAATTTATAATCTATTTTCTTTCCATACTGTCTTACCTATATACTTTGAGATTTTTATATTTTAAAATAATGTATTACTGTTTATATTTTACTTAAATTTGTGTCTTGGTTCAGTCTTATTTTTTGACCCTGTTTGATAAATTTGTTACAAAAGTATATAAAATAATAAAATAATACAGGTCTGTAAGGACTTAAAGAGCAAAGTTGCCTCTCTCAAACACTGTCAAGGTCACAGAAGGAACTTGCTGTAAGATTTCACCCCAGAAGAAACTTGAGATAAGCACAGAAGGGAGGAATTTGTGACATGAAGACACTAATTCCAGGCCTGGTGGAGGTCAGATCTGGTTAGCACATCCTCGTTAATACATCCAGACCAAAATTCTCACTGTGACAAACTGTGGGAAAGGAAGCAGCTACTCATACACCTATTACCTCAGCTTATGGGACAGACAGCATCTGTGACCTCCAACAACGATCAAAGTGCCCCCAAACATATTTCTGGGGCTTTCCACCAGAGGAATACACATGATCTGCTGTGTTGAAACTTCTCACTCCAGGGGGAATTCCCACCTGAGCCTGACCATAAATTAATCCACTGAACTCTCTTTTTTTTCCTTACATGTTTTCTTGAGTGAAACTTTCATACTTTTATACTGTCACATTACTATAGATAATAAAAAAAAATCACTATGTACCTCCTTTAAATTGCAACCAAATTGTTCTAAAATATACATTATACACACGCTTGTTATTTGTTGTTGTTTCACTCTAATCTACCCCAAGGTGGATGTATCAACAGGAACCTGTTACCCTGCCTTTATATGCCTGTCATAATAAGATCAAACAGCCTCAAAGCTCTGTCCACATGGAGTCCTTTCAGAAGAGATGTAAAAGGTATAGAGATAGTCATGTAGTGTAATATTTCTAAAACCGGCTGCAAAACCAATAAGACAGGACAGCATGAATAAAGCACCTTCTCTATAACTCAGAATATGTATTAGCAGAGATAATGTATTGAGAAATTACCTCAGTATTGAGATTGGACACTGCTTGTGTCATCTCTTCTATCCATTTGTTTGGACAATGGGTGACCATCCAAGCATTTAGCAAATAAAATCTCTTTTTCAACTGAAAATATGGTGATATATGTGTAAAATAGCACAGGGATTAGAGATAATGCTGATGAAAATGTTCAAAGTCCTTCAAATAAGATTTGTTTTAACTGTCAAACTAATACTGACTGGACTGACATTCATTACCAACATACTGTAGCAATGGTTACTTCTTACTCAGTATCAGTTACTTTTGTACACTATGTGTACAAAACAATGAGCCTTAAATTCATTCCAAATGTAGTGCTATCATTGCAGACAGACAAATATGAAAATAAACAAACAAGGGTTTCCAAAAGCAGTTGTTTTATTTTATGTTGTTATTATAATAAGGCATCTTTTGAATTATTTTTGGCATTTTTTTCCCGAAAGAATTTCTTCTACATTTAGTATATTTATTTTTTTCTATTTATACAATAGATCAACCCAAAATCTTTCAAAATTACTTCTTTTGCAATATTCATAGAATCATGGATTAGTTAGGTTTAGAAGGCGTATTAAAGAACATCCTGTTCCAGTCCCACTCTTTGTCACAGGCAAGGATGCCACCTACTAAACCAGGTAGCTAAAAGTCTCTTGGCCCTGAACACTTCCAGGGATGGGACATCCACAACTTCTCTCAACAACTTGTTCCAGTGTTTCACCACACATTAAAGAATATAGTTTTAATATGTAATCTAAACCTACCCTCTTTCAGTTTAAAGCCATTACCCCTGGTCCTGTCACTACATTCCCTTCTCAAAAGTCCCTCTTCACCTCACTTTTAGGCCCCCTTTAGGTAGTGGAAGGCTGTTATAAGGTCTTCTCAGAGTTTTCTTTTTCCCAGCCTGAACAATCCCAACTCTTATCCTGTCTTCATGGAAGAGGTGTTCCAGCTGTCCTATCCACTTAGTGACTCACCACTCAAGGTCCCCCTGGATGATATCCCTTTCCTTCAGTATGTCAACTGCTCCACACAGACAAGTGCCACTGGCAATCTTGCCAGGGATGCACTCGATCCCACTGTCCATGTCACTGACAGAGATATTAAACAGGGACATTGTCAATAGCAATTCCTGAGGCACACCACTAATCACTGGTCTCCACTTGGACATTGAGCTGTTGACCACACTTCTGAGAGAGAGCAACCATCCAGCCAATTCCTTATCTGCTGAGTGGTTCATCTGTTAAACCCATGTCTTTCCAGTTTAGAGACAAGGATGTTATGTAGGACAGTGTTAAATGTTTTGTACAAATCCAGGCAGATAATGTTAGTTGCTCTTCCCTTATCCACCAATACTTTAAACCAGAGGATCCAGGTCTTCTTTTTTACCTTTTTAAAACTGGGAATTGTGTTTCCCCTTTTCTGGTCAGTGGAAACTTCATCAGTCTCCCACAACCTTTCAAACTTTATACCTCAGTCCTTTTGCCTGCTAGTTCCCTCAGAACCTATCAAAGCACCTCATTGGATTGCATGGCCTTCAGGCTCTTTAAGTATTCTTGAACCTGATCTTCTTCTCCAGTGGATGGTTCCTCATTCACCCAGTCCCCACCTTTGCTTTCTGCAACTTCGGTGCTGTAGCTGCAGCACTTACCAGTGAAGAATGAGGCAAAAAAGTAATTGAGTAACTCAACCTCCTCCATAACCCAGGTAGCCAGGTCTCACTTTTCCTTCTGTAGTGTCCACATTTTTTATAGTCTTCCTTTTATCACCCATATACTTACAGAAGCTCATCTTATAGCCCTTGATGTCATTTATTTCTACCGAGACTTTAACTTTCCTAACCTGATCCCTGGCTGCTTGGACAATCTCTTGGTCTTCCTCCTGGGCTACCTGTTCATGCCTTCACCCTTGGTAGGCTTCCTTTTAGTGTTTGAGTTTGTCTTGGAGTTCTTTGGCAGTACATGTAGACCTACTGGCATTTTAGCTTGATTTTCTCTTTGTTGAGATGCATTGCTCCGGAGTTTGAAGGAAGTAATCCTTGGATATTGCCAGCTTTCCTGGACCACTCTTTCCTATTAGTTATAACATCACTATCACTAGGACATTGCGAGATCTACAAAGTAGTTCTGAGAAAACAGCATAAAATGAGAAATACACATTAATTCACTCATCATTCAAATTTTAATTACATCTCACTACCTTTTTGGACTTTGTATTAAATTCAGTGGTCTTTGTCTGCACTAGATAGGCACAGCAATATCCTCTTGGATCAGACTCCCCAGAATACACATTTTTGTGATCTTTGTCATATTAGTCATGCAATAGACATCTGAATGCCTCAGCTTAGAAAAGACAGCGTATGAACAGGAATGATAGGGGTATTTAAACACCTTAGTAACAACTGTATTCGGCATAAAATACACCTTAAATTTCTTAAGTGTGAAGCCATCCATGAATTATCACAGAATTGTGAAATGGTTCATGGTAAAGGGATGTCTGGATGTCTTTTGGCCCAACCTGCTCAAGCAGAATGACCGATTTCTCAGAACCATATCTAGACAGCTTTTGAATAACTCCAAGGACAGAAACCCCACAGCCTCTATGGCTATCCTGTGCCAATGTTTGGTCATCCTCACAGTAAAATGTGTTTTCTGATTCATATAATATTATAATCTTTTCTCCTGAAAAAAAAAAAAAAAAAAGAATTGTATCATTCAATCCAAAGATTTCCCTATGTTTTACTAACATTGACCCTGAAGTATCTCAAGATAAAAAAAAAGATAGTGTGAAATTTTTAATCTGATTAGGTCAACTGGAGTTTCCCTATGGACTTCAGAAAGGTGAAAAATCTACTGATAGTCTGATTTCTCAGAATATCTAGTAACATTGGATTAACAGACAACTGGAAATATGATTAAATAGACACAGATGAATTTTTAATTAAATTAGGCAATATAGCTATTGTTAAGCTATGCAATGTAACACAAGATCATCTGGCTTCTATATACATAACTTTGATGAACCTTTATTACTAAAAAACTATAGAAATACCATGTTTCACTCAATTAAAAAAATATTTAATATGAAAATCTATGCTTGCATTAATGTATCAGGTAAATAACACCAGTGCTTTTTACGTAGATTCAAGCTGCAATACAAATTAAGGTATCTTGCAGATCTGAATTTTAGAACACTAATGCTTTTAATTACCAGTTATAATGAAAAAAATCATGTAGGTCTGGAAGAAACTGTCTCATTAACATCAATATTTTCAGGTTGATAGTAATTTCTAGCACAACTTTTTTTACACGTGCCTTATGATTTACTAGATAGACGTACTGTATCTAACGGAGACACTAAAAAAAAATATGGTTTCTTTATTTGCTCTTTTAAACTCATTTGTGATTCACAAAACACTATTTTATTTTACTATTTGGCTACATAATAACTCTAAATATCACTATACAGTTTGATCTGTTCTGGCTATATTCTATTTGAAACATGCTGGTTTCTTGTCCAACAAATTACCTTCAAATTATTTCTTCAGATTTGTAACCCATTCCTTAAAAAACAAAAAAAAAGGGATGGAAGAATGCCTTATCCATCAGCAATATGTGAATGTCCAGCAGTATAATAGATAAGCTGAGCAACCTGGCTTTGATAAATTTATTCATTCACATTCCACACATAAACCATCATTAGTTAAAATTATTGTATGCTGGTTGTTATTTCAGCCATGTTCACCTCCTCAATTCTTATTACAGTAGTAACAAGTTTGGGAAAATATTATTTTATAGCAGAGATCTTTGATGGGTTCAATATTAATTAGAGAATAAAAAATTTCGTACTGAAATACTCTGTGCCATTTTGACCCATCTGCATTGTACTGCAACACTGAGACATGTTTAGTACTATACTCTCCACAAATTAGTGAGCATACAGCTGAAGAGAAGATTCAGTGAGATATTTGTCTTTTTTTTTTTTCCCCTTATGAGTCTGATGATGTGCTTCCCCTCGAGCCTGACCTTTATTTCCCACAACACTGTTCAAGTGGTAACCACCAGCAACAGTTGTAATGGATGCATTTAGTCATAATGGTTGCATAGGACTCAAAGTAGATCTGTGTGAGACAGATAATAACACAGTAGCCGAGGGCTGATATAAGCAGTTCACCCACCTAACCAGAATGCTGATCTAAGTCTGATTCAAGCCAAGTATGGAATAAACTAATATCTGTAGCTGATATGCAAATAGGACCATAAGTATGTCTGGAATTAACTTACCTTTTGGCTAAGTACCTCAAAATACCCAGTTTCAGAAAAGAAAACACACAATAAAAGCACTCTGTGTTGGGTTAAACTTTGACTTCCCAATTTCTTTCCCATTGGATTCTAACATTCTTGTGGATGAGATAACTCAAGTTTGAGCAGGTTCTCTCAAGGCACACCTAAATTCCAGACATATTCAGAAATTGGAAGCTTTTCCTTTTAAACCTTCTGTGAACTTCTGTATGTTAGACTTGTACATGTTTTTGAGTACCTTTGAAACAGGTTGTAAAACATTCATCGTGTTGAAGCTATTCATGCCCTATAGATCAAGATTCTGGGAATATAAAAGAATTTCAAAGGGCATTGCAGCTTCAAAACTGAGTTTAATTAGTTATTTATTAAGCCAGATTGATGGGTGAGTTAAAAATGAACAAGACCTAAAATATCTTTTATTGTATTTGTTGTTATGATTTGAAGAACCTCTCCACACTCACATGACTGTCACTGCCTAGTAGAATCTGCTACTGGTTTGAGCAGTGCAACCATCCAGGCAGGGGCTGCCAGAAGGAGCCTCCAGGGCAGCAGACAAACACACTCACTGACTTTCAAGTGGGGCCCCAGCAGAGATGACAAGAAAATCCCACCACTGTCATCTTCTGTCTTGCAGTGAGGGCCACTGGGTGCTAGAAGCTTGCTGTAATTGCCACAGACAGGTTCTTGTCAAGGAAGACGGTGCTATCAGACTTTGGACTCAAAGGAATATTGGAAGGTGAACATAATAAACAGAGAAAAAGTGTAGCTACTAGATTATATTTATAGTAAATTGAACTTGTAGGGAGTTTTTTTCTGGATTTGAAAATTCCAACTATTTCACCATTAAAGCTCTAACAGTCATTGGCTTCATATATGTGTTGTGTTACCTTTGTCCACAGAATAGACATAGTGCTTCAACTTCTACACAAAGCTCAGATACGTCAGCTGTCTACAGACTGACCATCAACATCTCCCTGTGAATAAGCACCAGACATTTCCCTGGTCAGTCTTCTATTAGTCCTGTTACAAGAAGTCTAGCCATTTAAATATGCTGTATAGGAAGTTTCAGATAACTCTTTTCTGTCCCCAGGCATGTGGCACCTACCTACATTCTTCTGTTCAGTTTAGTTCCAAGTTCCTTTTGCAGATACTCTTCATAGACAACGAGAACACAGCAACAAAGGAAGCTGAAGTGCAGTAAGTGAAAACTGATGAGTAGTATGAAAAATTCAAGCAATATAAATTGCTGGGACCAGAGG
The DNA here is from genome assembly GCA_035047845.1 of Dendrocincla fuliginosa. Classification (NCBI taxonomy): domain Eukaryota; kingdom Metazoa; phylum Chordata; class Aves; order Passeriformes; family Dendrocolaptidae; genus Dendrocincla; species Dendrocincla fuliginosa. The sequence goes on from JAWWMO010000001.1 coordinate 73,343,618, forward strand.
ATAGCCATCTGAGAGTTCTTACAGAACTAAAATTCAAAATATCAGCATCATGGGTGAACTATGCCTCTTTAAAATAAAGCTTCTTCTGCATGTAGTAAGGTCCCTAATGGATTTCTGTCTATAAAAGAGAAACCAAAGAAGGAAATCCAAATTAGAGGTTGGATAGTTTCTGCATAATTCCCTGGAAACCCAGGGCTTGATTTAAAGTCAAAGAAAGGTTGTTCCAGTTTTCTCTGTGTTCAGATTTTTTACTTCTATTCAGCCAAGATACTTGAGGACAAAAAGCATGGCATAACTACAAATTAGGTAGTTACACGATATGTGATATTTGCAGTAGGTATATGTGACTTGTGAACTTAGTTTGCATATGCATCTCACTGAAGTTAGTTTTGCTATTGTCAGATTTATAATGACCATTTCACATCTACTCCTGACTGCACCTTCTATGTGTGAGGTAATTTCCATTTAGAATCACACTGAGAATTGAATACTGGACTGTAAGAACTTCATATTTGAAGGTCTTTCCCAAGAAACAACCTCCCATCCCTGAACATTGAACTATGGGGAGAAAAAAAAAAAAAAAAAAAAGAAAGGATTATGATGAATTTCAGGACCAGAGATTTAAAAGGCAGTAGGAGAGTGAAAAACATGTTGTGGTTATCTGCTGACTCTAGAGTTAGTTTAAGCAATCAGTTACCTGTAGGTTGTAGAAGCTTTAACTAGGGCTGAACAACATTTTAATAATTCTAGACACTTATTTTATATGCCTATAAGCTGTGTGAGTATACTCTCTATGTTCTCCATGTAGTGTCTAAACAGAAGTAAACACCTAAAAAAGCATCTGGTCATGGTCAGGAAAAAAAAATAAAATGTACATTACTTAAATCAAGACAATGGGAAACATGATAACTGAGGATCAGGAATAATTTCCTTACATGAGCACAGGTTCAAGGATCAAATAAATACTCATCATGTGCCATCAAAAAACAGTAGTTCCATTTTTGTTTTAGTGAAGTAAATGCAAATGCAGTTGTATGAAGTCAGATTTCTTGAAATCTGAACATTATGGTATAAATTTATACATCTGTATTCTTGGCAATTGCTTTATTTTTGTTTAGAGGTTAAAATACATGGTAGAGCATACGAAACATCTACTTAATTGGATGACTGCAGTTTTTATAACAAATTATTGCCTTTTGGTTTCCTTGGAGATATTTAGATACAAGTCACTTGTTGAACATAATTTATTTCAATTTTTGTAGTGATTTAGAAAGAAAAAGTTCATAAGACTGGGACATAGAATATAGGCATAGAATATAGGAACTTAGAGATATCACAATGTCTTTTATTGCCACAATACTGGACTATTAATTTGGTTTCATCAAATTACACAGGAAGATTCACCTTTCCCTCCTACATCTCATCTTTTTTTTCCTTAAGCAAACAAACAAGGATAAAGTTATTTAAAATATGTATTAACGAACAGAAAAAATTAAGTATTCTGAAAATTAAGAGCTTAAATAAACACTAATTTCTATGGACTTTTCTTTCCCTTACCTGAACAAGTGGTTTTCATAGTCTTATGTCAAGCATATATTTTTTCTGTTGCATGAAGAAGACATTGAAAGGGTGAGAAGATACAGACTGTTGGCTTCAGCATTTTAAGTGCCTAGTTTCATTAAACAAAACCTACTTTAAGGAAAATTTGAGGCCAGGAAAAAGAGAATAGAAGGAAAGAGGGAATTAGGAGAGAGAGAATAGAGAGGAAAGGTAGGACAGGACACAGCAGAGGCAGGAAAGAGACTGTGAAGCTCACTAGAGAATGTCTTCATAATTGATAGGCTGAATTCAAAAGAAGCTGTCTGCCTTGCCAAAAAGGCATGAACTCATTCTGCTAGGGGCAATGATTTGTTCTTGCTGACTCATTTTAACAATATATTGGTTTGATAATTCATGTCAGCCTTTCTTGCAGATTATAGTCAGAGAATAGTGGAAAAAAAATGTATTCTGTGAAATTAAACACTTCATAAGAAGCAACAAGCATAGCTTATTCTGTACCACTGACTATTCAGTAAAGACCCATCAATAAGCTCCTTCCTCACAGGCTGCAGGTTCTCTACCTTCAATATTGTTCCCCAAAATCAAAAAATGCATCCTTGTATCAAGGTGAGGGAACTTGGATCTACATCTGGTTTCCTAAATAGGTACTGAATCATGGGATTTTTAATTTCTCAGGTGAAGCACATTATTAAAACCAACATGTATTTGGGAGTGGTCATGTAATGTAGTTATAGTTTGCCTGTGTCCCTATCAGCCTAGGAAAAAACAAGGTTGTTAAAAAATAAATAAATAAATCCAGACATCTGTTTATGCATCAAGACCCTAAACCTTGAAAAGTACTCTTTTTTTAAAAAAATATTTTTATTTTTTGTTTAGATCATCAAAATAACAAGCTAATAAGTAAGTGTGTGTAAGTGTGGGTGTTTTTTATCTTGTCACCATGGGAAATACTCCCTTATATAACATTTCTGTCACTGGCATTCCCATCTCCAGTCAGCTAATCCCTTCTGCACTTGGGCCTTCTTGCCCTCCATGTTTGATCAGTTCTTTGTCATAAATTACCACTGCTGAACTGTTGCCAGCCTAAATTCCCCTTCACACGTCTGAAGGAAGACTATGCAAAAAGCTACTCAAGAATCTTGAGTAGAAAAGCCTTTGAAAGAGTAGTTATTCAGACATCAATTAAATTTATAACAACTTCAAAAAAACCACTGTTCTTTGTATTACAAAAATAAAATAACTTTTTACCTATTATCTGAATACTGTCCGTTCTAAGGGTAGTATTTAGAAAAATAGTGAGATCTGAAATAAAAAAAAAAAAAATTACTTAAGTGTAGTGTTTTGTAACTAACAGCTGTGAAATGGTGGAGGGAAAATAATGTCACCAGTCTTTAAAAATAGTTAGCTGTTTCTTATGCATTTGTTGATTTTTGTCATTATTCAAAGCAAAATTATGCTGGTGTTAATAAGTAAAAAACTTGAAAACTTGTCAAGTTAGAGATTGTTCTGAAATTAGAGATAAACTGAATGCTGAAAATAAATGTATTTTCTTAGGCCTGCTTACAGACCTTTATACATGATGCACTTGTTGAGTTGGCATAGATAGATTCAAAGATTTTGCAGCTGAACTAACTTTTCACACTGCCTTTGACTGCCTATTTTTCATTAGCAACTCAATATCATCTGTTACAGATGTGTTGGGTATTTTTCTGAACTAACATGAAAGATAATCACTAAATCTAATATTTCAGAAAGCAAGCTAGTCCCTTGAAGTATTATAAATGTATTATGCTTAGTTTACAGCCTAGGTACAAATCAGTATATTCATCTGTATTTCCTCAGACACAAATTTAGCCATTCTTCTTTCTGTTTAAAAAATTCTATTCAGAGACCAGAGTTTCAATACCCATTAAATTATTTTTAAGTTACTGTGAAATAAGTTATATTGGCTTCTTCTTTTAAGTTTGTCAATAAGTTTGGTTTCCTGAAAATCTAGGTTTTGTTTTAGCATATTTCAGGGGGAAAAGGAAAAAAAAAATGAGGAAGAATAATGTTCTACACTTCTGAGTTGCTGGTTTAAATAAAGTATGAATTTATATCTGTCTTTGAAATGCCTCATACTGTGGCGTTTGAAAAGGTATTGTGAACCTGTTGAAAACCAGCACATGTCTGAGATTACTGTAGGTCAATAGCACCATTTCTGTCATGTTAAGATTAAGCTAGAGATGTTTTAAATACTGGCACTATTTCATCAATTATATTTTCAGGCACTGCTGATGCATTTTGATGCTAGAGGGTGAAAAAGTCTATTTTGAAATACCAGCCATGTAATGTTGAAAAGCCTCGCCCAGCACCCTCTATATGTTCAGACAGCAGGGGACTTTATCAGAGAGGTGTTGAATTAAGCATGGTTAACTCAGATGAAAGAACTCATCTCTTGAACAGGATGAACACAATTTGTGCTACCAGATTTCTGTCACATATCCCAGCACTCCACTGATTTAAAGAGGATGTTAGATTAAAGCAATGTCATAGCAGCAGGGAGATAATTCCAGCAGAGATGGCATTAAAATTAACTTATAACAAAGGTTGTTGCATGAGAGACTGAGGCGGGGGGGAGAGTTTGAGTCTGTGTTTAGTTCTACAACATAAGCAATATCTCTGAAACTTATGAAGATGATAATTTTTCAGCAAAGAGTTATAATAATCAAATTTAAAATGATTTTACCACAGCTACAATGAATGACATAATCTTAGAATCATAGAATCACAGAGTCATTAGGGTTGGAATAGACCTCTAGCACCACCCTATTCAAGGTCTTTTTAATGTTTGAAGTGGAATGTATATGACATTTCCCTATGTTACATATGGGAATATCCCAATGTTAATGGGATTATCATTGTCTGATTATTATTTCAGGCAACTGATGAAAATCTTCAGAAACAATATGTGAATCATACTCATTAGAACAATTGCTCAAAAATCTGTTCTAAAGAAAAAAGTTGATAAAAGAAAATAAATTCTTTTTTTTTACTTTTCTAATTTCTTTTAACTTTATATTTGAGCCTTCCTGAAATGTGTGCATAGAGTTTAGAATTAAAACAGTGCTTCTCACTTTATAAATTAACTTATTTTTCTTTTAAAAAACCCCAATTCTTGCAATATAAACCTACTTGTAATTTTGAAGCTATAAAGTCTTACAAAGGAATTTTTAACAAACAGATTAAAGGTTTAGTGGAAGGATGATCCACTCAATGAACTCTTCCTTAGCTTTCAATATTGTTGATAAATTCAATAATACACCACTACTTACTTAAGTATTATCTTACTACTTAAGATAATACTGTATTTCACCAAATAAAGTGCTAGAAGGGGTTTGAGCTATTATTATGAAAGACTGTGTTTACTGCATAGCACATTATTAATGATTTAATCTCATATAGATCTCTGACATAGACTTGAGTGGTAATAAGAAGTGTTAACACTTCTCCCCATGTGTGAAGATAAAGAATTTCTTAGTTTAATGTTCTACAATAATAAAAAAACAAAAACCCACCACTTATTATTTCATACTTTACAGTAATTATAAATATGTTAAGTCCTTATCATGATTTAACCGCAACTTAGCACTATACAGCTGATTGTTCACTCCTCCCACATTAGGATGGGAGAGAGAATAGGAAAAGAGAGAAAAATCAGGGGTCGAGATAAAGGCAGTTTAATAGGTAAAGCAAAAGCTGTACAGGCAAGCAAAGCAAAACAAGGAATTTATTCACTACTTCCCATGGACAAGCAGGTGTTCAACCATCTCCAGGTGAGCAGGACTCCGTGATGTATAGTGGTTACTTAGGAAGACAAACATCGTCATCTGAATGTCTTTTCCTTCCTTCTTCCCCCAGCTTTATATGCAGAGAGCATGCTACCATGTGGGGGAACCCCGCCTGGAGGACTGCCAAAACAACCAGGATGAACACTTCCAGGAGTGGATGAATCTGACAATCAATACCAGAGATTGACAACGGCCCCAAGTTAACAGAAGTTGATATTTTTAAAAGCGTTTCTTTTAGCATAGATAGTGACTATATGCATTAGATAGATAGTTATTTCATCTGTATTTATCCGTTTGTCCCCATTGGCTGTGGCTACCTGGTTACCGATCCCCCATTTGTTATCTGATCCCTATTTTTCCATTGGCTAGCCGGTGGAGCAACGCAGCATCATCATATAAGGCTAGCCACTCCCAGTTTCCCCATAATTGTATTGTTCCCTCCTCTCCTTCCCCATACTTGGCACGCTCCTCCCTAACTCCTCCCAGTTTCCAAGCCTCTCCCCCGAACCCTATAAGAGTCTCATGCTCCCCTAATAAAATGTTCCAGCCTTCTTCACCTCTCAGCGGCTGCAGACTGTTTCATTGTCTCCCTGGCAGCACGCGGCACTGCCATATGGTACGGAACATCCCTTTGGTCAGTTGAGGTCAGATATCCAGCTGTGTCCCCCCTCAGCTTCTTGTGCACTCTAAGACTCCTCACTGGGGGGTGGGATAAGAAGTAGAAAAGGCCTTCTTGAGGCTTGAGTAAGCACTGCTCAGCAATGACAAAAATATCTCTATACTATCAACACAGCAAAAATCCAAAACATAGACCCCATACTAGCTACTTTGAGGAAAAATAACTCTATCTCAACCAAAACCAGCACATTTCTTCAAGTAGAGACATGGGATTACTTTAAAAATTGACTCTATGAAAAATTGGAGATGGAAAAGAAGGAAAATATTAGAAGGACATAGACTGCATGAATAAGATGAACTATTTTTTTTAGAGTGAATATTATGCACAATGGTGTGGAGGATTAAAAAGCCCATGCAGAGTAAAAATTCCACACAGCACCCATGGTGAAAATGTGGATAAAGTTTAAATAATGGAAAGTCAGGATGAGAGTAATCTTGTGCTCCAGAGGATAGATCACTCAGTCATTCCCTAGGCCTATGTACAATAGTGAGAGCTACCACCTAATCTGATAAACAGCTGAGCTTTTTGTATCATTTTTCCTTAGAGAGAAACTAAACTAAACTAAACTAAACTAAATAAAATTATAGTGATTAATGCGGTATCAAAGGAAACACATTGAAAAAAAATCAGATAGCAAAACTGTCTAGATGAAGGAAAAGGAAAGCAAAAGGGTTAACATGAATAAGGCAGGGGGAAAAATTCCATGAGGAATGGAGGATAGTACAGGCGATGGTGGTGGTGATTGGCATACACCCTTCCTAAGGTGCCTACAATGCATGAATGGTGAATGCATCTTATGCAAGTGAGACTATGTAGCAGTCTGTACATACAAGTATTGCACTGGAGGGACAAGGTAGGTTTCCCTCTGGGGACCAGGCAGCTTTTCCTGCTTAGAGCCACTTGGGGCTGGTTGGAGCAAGCTCTCCAGTCCCACACTCACAGGACTGTCGCTCCAGCAGGGTGGGGGCAGCAACAGCCCTTTTCATCACAGGGCATGGAGCCATCCTTCTGCCTCTCGTGTGCAACCCCCAGGAGCTTGTGGGGGACACAGGGAAAGAAAACAAAACCTGGGAAGACACAAAGGCCAAGGAGAAGGAAACTCCCACCATGAACATCATGTTCCTCTCAGTGAAAGACCTGGGGCAGGTTAAAACCCACTTCTCTCTGGGAAACAAGAATGGCCAAGCCAATGGAAGGGTGAGAGTAACTCCAGCGTACAAGGATGGACACCAACAGATCTTTCAAAAAAAGCATTTTCAGTGAGATTGTAGTGTAATGACTCAATAGTTCGGACTGCAAAATTTGAATACTGTTATAAAAACAGTAATGATGACTGTGTAGTGTATTTGGATTCAATTAATATTTTTTTTAATTAAATTTACCTTTGTCTATACGGTGTCTTCATTTTTTGCCTGTAACAGAAATTTAAGTGTGACAGTGGGGATCGAACACAAATTAGTGAACAAATACAACAAATGAGGAAAAAAATATATCTCTGAGTGTTTTATTTAGCAAGATTCCTTACAAAATGATAATGAATCAGTTCCTATTTAAGTTTCTTAACTGTAAGTTTTCAGATGTCTTTCAGAATATGGTTAAGTGGTGTCTTATAAAAGTTGCATGGCTTCTATTTTGTATTACCAAGAAGATAAAAGAGTGTGCTACAACTGTTTATGAGGTGCTTGCTATTAACTGTTTTCACAAATAGATTAGATAAACCTAACAGCACTTGGAGTGGAACAGGTAAGTGCTTAGTTGCTACGGAAGCTCTTTCCATAGTTCTCAACCATTTCCTGACCAGTAAATATCAATGTGCCTGGGACTTGAATCTTTGCTTAGAAAACAGGAGAGAAATAATCTATAACCTTAATTTAAAAGGTTTGAAATGACTGAGTAATGTTTTTTTGGTTTTGTTCTGTATATTATCTTTTATAAAAGATTCATAGCACTTCCATGATTCAGTATATCACTGCAATATTATTTTGTTGACTTTTAAAATTTTACTTGTGTTTTGACATTTAGAAGATGCTTAGGGCTATGAACAATTTGTTGCACTAAACAGAAAAGATGCTGTGCTATGCTTTGCTCTGAACATATAAAACAGATCTTTCACTTGGTTTCTTTTGTTCTAACTGCAATTCTGAAGCTTTAATTCCCCATTCAAAACCTGGAAGGGCTGAGAAAGTTAACAGATCCCATTGATCATGACTTAGACTATGACTGTTTCACTTGTAAGTATATCAGTTACTATAATGAATATGTGAATTAAAGATGTTGAAATTTCTAGCATTTTAGGAACTCTTGGTTGAACTCTATTTTATCACCCAAGTGAAGATCAAAGTTTTCAAGTGTTTTTTTGTACAATTGCGATACAGATGTTTGTCAAGTATTTGTGTATGAAGTTATTCAGTCTTTGTAGCTCACATATAATCAGAAGTTACATATTTGGAATTTGAGAAGATTATTGCAGAAGATTATATTTTTTTATTCTTTAATCTTTATTTGAACAAAAATTATCATTGAGAAAGAACTGTCACATTCCATAGACATTGTTTTCAGCTGTAGGGGAACCCTGCATCGAGGAATGCCAAAAAACCCTGATGAACAGTTTCTAGAGTGGATGGAGCTAGCAATCAAGTGATCCATACCAGAGACAACTACCTCAAGCTACAGAAGTTTATGTTTTAAAAGTTTTTCTTTAGCACAGATAGTGACCATTTGTATTAGATAGATAGTTATTTCACCTGTATTTTTGTGTTTTATTCCCATTGGCTATGGCTACCCGGTTACCGATTCCCATTGGTTGTTTAATCCCTATTTTCTCATTGGCTAGCCAGTGATACTACCCCAGCATCATCATGTAAGGCTAGCCACTCCCTGTCTGTACTCTCCCCTCCTCTCCTTCCCCATACCTGCCGCGTTCGCCCTAACTCCTCTCAATTCCCAAGCCTCACCCCCAAACCCTATACGAGTCTCATGTATCCCGAATAAAGTTGTTCCAGCTTTCACCCCCCATCGGTTGTGGACCGTATCCTTTGTCCTCTCCACGGCATGCAGCATTCAGCAGGATAACCAAATGCCAAAATTTACTGTTGCAGTTCTTTCAAAAAGAGTTATCCATTTTTGCATGTCACATTTGAGCTTTTGATTATATCAAGAGCCCTTTCTCATAACACAAAATTGTGTTTCTGGTTGCTGATTGGTAGTTATATGAGAATTTTTTTAGTGGTGACCAATTATAAGGCAAGACAAGGCAAAAGTTTTCTTCTTTTAAATGAACTTGTCTGAAATGTCCAAACCACATTACTATACATGCTTCAGATGGAAGAGTTGACTGAAAGCCTCTCTTCTGCATGGACTAGTACAGTCTTGAGACATGTTTCTGAACTTTTACAGAAGATGATATTCCAAGCTCTAGTACAGTACTTTTTCTGATTTAAGCAATGTACTCACTTCTATGTGCTCCAGTTCAGAAGCCTTGCAATCCATTATCTATTTTTTAGAGCATTTAAGCTCCTGATTTATTATTTAATATAATAATATTTATATGATATATCAGGATATATATATATCCTGATTTATTTAAGCTCCTGTCCCTGGTCAGGGACAAAGGGTCACTTTGTCCCTGACCAGGGCTTCAAACTCTAAAAGTGTACTTAGAATTATATTCCCTTGTTTGAATTGTCCAATTACTGTAAGAAGGAACTAGTTTTAAACTAAATTTCACTATTTTTCTTCTTGCCTACTGTTTTGCCAAGCCTGTGAGCCTTGTGTCTTGCCTTCACAGTGGTTCTGCATTAAAAGGTGATGCAGGAAAAATCCCTAATGTAACAAGCTGTGTAGCCTACTGTTTATGAATTAGTGAACTCTTGGCTAACCTGGTGCCAAGAGGTTTAACTTAACACCTACAGTTCCCTCTGTTTTTTAAATAAAGTCCCTATATTTTTTATAACTATAGTCCTAAGAATTCTTCATGCTTTCTGCTGGGGTCTGTGAAGCACAAACCACACATGGCTGCACAGGCTACCCAATGTTTATGAATTTTCACGTAACATAGGTTCTAGGACACCCATTTCCTGAAACCTCAATAATTGTGTCTATGGCAGCATATGTAGAATTATTTTTCTATTCACATTAAATGACCTGGCTGAGTATCAGTTTCAAACAGGAGAGTGAACAAAGTGTACATTCATGTAAGCGTGGAGAATCTAGACCTGCCAGTCTAGATTATAAAAAATCACAAACCATTCAAAAACTTTACATCTAAGTAGAGTTAGACATGAGATACACAGACAACTCAGTAAATCCAGGGGATCCACACATTTTATTCCGTAGCACAGCTGAAGATGTATAGGCAGGTTTCTGCCTGAAAACATTCGTAGCTTGATCATTTCAGTCTTTACGTTTAGGACAGTCAGATACAGGTTTTCTCTGTTTACTAAACTCAAATTTTTGCATGAAGAACTTTGTAGTTCTCACAGAATCTGGATTCAGGCTCACAGTGTTTTGCAAAACTTTCAGCCTCCTTTGTTAATTTATGATAGATTTATTCATACTACATGCAAAATATAGGGAAAAAAATACTTTCCCCAAAATTCACTGAATATGTAACTATTTAATGTCACATATGCCCAGTTTCCATATGAAAACCATAACTTTTTTTTTTAACTATATTTCAGAATAAGGAAAATGAATTATTCTTTTACATTACCAAAGAAAAGGCTTTAAGTCTTTTATTACCTCTACCAAAATGCTGAAATTTTACAGGTTTTTACTATCTAGTCAAATTTTAAAGTTTTTGCAATAAAGAGAAACAAACTAGCAAAATGAGATAAAGCATAAGTCTGTGTCAATTTTGTTTGGTGAAACAATTGAAACTAACAACCTTGAACCATCCTATCTCATTAAACAAATCAGTTCATTAAACATACCAGTGCTAGATTAGAATTTTACAAATTACATTTCTTCTGCTTTTACGAGAGTTAGAAAACTGTATGAAGTGGGTTTAAAGAGACTCTAGACACACTTGGGGAATGTCTCCAGGGAAAGCTACCCTAAGGAGAAAGGCTTCTTTTTGCTTCACTGAAGTCTATCCTTCATTATACAAGAACATTTCCTATTCTCCTGTGTTGAAAATATTCTGGTGAAATTAAAAAAAAAAAAAAAAAAAAAAAAAAAAGTCCTAGTTTTCTGTACAACTGAGGCAGAAAATATCATGCACATTCCTGCATTTCTGTAGTATCTGTAGCACTAATTATTTGAAGAATATAGTTCATGAATTATCTTGCTTGATAAAATAAGAGAAAACTACTCAAATCAGAAAAGAGCTGTGTTCAATAAAAGTCCAGGCATTGGCTGAAAATGTATTATTATTTCTTGGAAATTTTGTTTATATATATACAAATACATATATATGTTGCATATATTATTCATATATGTGTGTATAATAGTTACACATATATAATATGTATTATATATGTATATATAAATATATATAGAGAAATTATACATATATTTGTGTATGTGAGTATATTTATGTATAACATATAACAGTATTATTTTTAAATTGCAATTAACATTAGATACTTAAAATGTCAGCTCACAAACACTGTTTTTGCTTTTATCCATAATTTTCAGGCAAAAATTCATTATTTACTGATGACAGTGCTCCAACACTATGCAAATAGCTACTAAATAATCCATTTACTACCAAATTAATTTAGCAGCTTTAGATTACTCATTTATATGGGTAATAGTTTTTGTTATTACAAATAACAGATGAAAGTATACTCCTCACACAAACTAGAAGACTCAGCATACCTTTCAGATAATTTTTCTATATCCTGAAAAGTATTTCACTATATAAGGTTATAAGGTTATAACTGTATAATGTTATGAAGAACTTGGAAGTGTTTTAAGATTCCAGCTGCTTGCAGTAGGAGGTGATATTTATCTTCACATGGAGATTTTGTCTTCATAAGATTGATATTTGTATGCCAAGTACTATATTATGCTTTTGGTAAAGTACAAAAGTCCACTTGTGAGATGTCTGATTCTTGGAATCAAATACATAGAACAAAGTTCAGCAAAGTTTCTAAAAATGTGCATAACTGATGTGCAAAAAATAATGTATTATTCATTAAGGTCTTAAATTTGTTGTAATGTACCTGCTTTGTACTTAACCTTGAATTTTAGCATTTTTGGGAGACACGGTGTCTTCTGTTGACCTCTCAGATTCACTCAGGTCCTAGTTAGATACCAAACCAGACTGGATTGTAGAAAAAACACTGTAGCTAAAAGCACGGAAAGATTTCGCAAAGCATCTGCCCACTACATTCACTCCATAACCCATAGTTAGTTATCTATCCTCTACCATTTTTAAATCAAACCTAAATTCACTGTCAAGCATTCATAGAGTAACAAACACTTTCAATTAAATACTACTTAAATAATGCTGAATGAAAAATTGCAAACTGAGCAATGGGAGGAACATCATAGAAATGTTATTTATGAAAACAGTCATAAAAAACTTAGTAACAGGGTGATAAAGTAGACCAAAATTAATTGTTTTCTTTAGAAAATAGAGATGTGTGAGAACAAAATCTCTCAAAAATTAAAGGAAAAATGTGATGTTTAGAAAGTAATAAATAAAATATTTTTGGTTTTCATAGTGGAATCAAAACTCAGTGTTAGTGAAAGGTGACATTTGTGTATGCTGCTCTGTAGCTGTAAGGTTTATTGACACTTTTTTAACTATTGCAATGATTTTGTCAGTTTTGAAGTTTGAAAAGTTAAGAGGTAGAGAAGGGATTATAGCATCCAAAAATATTTGGAGGGGACAGATATAATGAACTTACTTCCTTTCAGAGAGAAATAAAATTCTAAAAAAACCCCAAATTTTAGCTATTAAATGTTAACCTTTGTGTGAATTCCAAAGTGCTTGTTTTAATGAAATAATTTCTACAAGTTGACGCTGTCTGAGATGCCTCTGCTACTTACATTGATTTTCAATGTTAAGATGTTAGAAGCCACAGATCATTACAACCAAAATGTTACAAACTCTGTGTTTTCAACTTTAAAGTCACGAAGATGTTTGGGTTTTTTTGCTTTGTTTTTGGTTGGTTGGTTGGTTGGTTTGTTTTTTGTTGTTGATATTGTTAATTTGTTTGGTTGGTTTTGGGGTTTTGATTTGTTGTTGGGTGTTTTGTTTTGTTTTGTTTTGGTTTGTTTGTTTGTTTGTTAACTGTTAATATAGAAGGTTGTCCAGATGGATTTTGTGGGGTTGGGAAGGTTACCATTGTGATAAACAGATACAATGTACAAGTTTTTCTGTTTTGGTTTTCCTTTAAGGCCGTTGTTGGTGGGACCTGAAAGGCTCATCCTGTCTGCATTGGACATAACATTATTTTTTTTTCTTATCATTGTTAGTTTTTCATAGCTATATTTTAGTTAGCTTATGTTAGTTATTCTTAAGTTATGCTTTAGTAGGTGTGATGATATTTCATCATAGGTTTGATTTGGTGATCTTGGCAGTCTTTTTTTAATTTTTATTTATTTTAATTATTTGCAAGTATCTTGCTCTAAAGGTCTGAGGTGAGTAGAAATTAGAGATGATCTGTTAGTTACGTGCAGGTTGCACAATGCTGGCTCATTCCTTTCTGTTACTTTCTCTCGCCCTTTAATTGGGACTATCTTAATTTCTTTGGTCTTTCATATGATTTTCATCACCCTTTTAAGATCTGTCTGAAAATCCACTGTAAAACCAATGCAAATCTCTATTGTGTGGCTTTTATGAGCTGTTTGAATATATCTGTACTACTGAGGTGGGGGTGGGTTAGGGGCAGGAGGAAGCAACAAAAAAACCCCAAACAAAAACCAAGCCAGCAATACTTTGGTGGTCTTCAGACCAACACTTCATGACTACAGAACTAAAACTCTTATGCCTTCCTTTCATGTAGGAAGTCATGTTGTCATTTAAGGAAAAAAAAACAACTTTGTGTTCATGAGTTTGTGTTCTAAAATCATGATTTATTTGTATAAAAGTCACAATGAAACACACATTTCTGAGTTTACTAAATTACCTATGAAAGTCAGGGCAAGTTAGAGACCGAGAATGTCAGCTAATCATGCTGTGAGCTGCCCTTCCACATTGGGTTTCAGTTCAAACCTCTGACATATATTCCCAAATTTACTTCCTTTTCTATCCTAGACTGTTAAAACTGACATATCACAATTAAATATCCACTGTAAATGGAAAAGGTAGGTTGAGAAAGGAAAAAAAAGCCCACTATCTTTGTAGTATATACAGACAGTGTGTCTCAGTAAAATTAAATTACTTCCTTAATGAGACAAGAATTTCTACTTAATCTCAGTGAAATATGTTTATGTGATTTCATAAGCCTGTGACTTCCAGAATAATCAAAATACTTTTACCTAAATCAGTTATTGTTTTTGAATATAATAGCATAAGAAAGCAATGTTTTGTTTTTTTTTTTCAACTTTTTTCCAAAATTCTGGGTTTAGTACTTACTCTATTAAATGATACCTTAAATCCATCTGGAAAAAAGGTCCATTTTTTAATATGGAAATTCACATTCAATAAGTATTTACATTTCCTGTGAATTATTTTCTATTCATACTTCATATAGTTTAGAAGAAATGTCCACTAGCATTTTTTCAACTCTGTATGTAACTGGAATAGTCAAGTTATCAAGTTCAATCAAGATAAATGTTGTCAAAAATGACAAATCATCAAAATATTACTTAGGATCAGCAACAGTGACCACCTTTGGCAGATATTATCTCACATTCCTGATCCCATGAAGCTCAAAAGGGTACTTCCAGGAGAAAAAAAAAAAAAAAAAAAAAAAAAGTGATATCATTAATGTTATTACAAGATATACTTCTTATCCTCATGTGCAGGAAAGAGTATATACCTCAAAGAAATAGACATGCAATTTTGTGATCTCTGTTTCAGGATATGTCAGAGTTTTCCAGGAACAATTATGCTGGGTTTGACTGGGATAGAGTTAATTTTGTAGCCGTCAAGGTTTGAATTTGTGCTGAAAACAGTATTGATAACACAGAGGTGTTTTTATCACTGCTGAGCAGCGCTGACACACAGTCCAGGCCTTTCCTGTGTTTCACACCACCCCACCAGTGAGAAGGCTGAGAGTGCACAAGAATTTGGGAGGGGACACAGGCAAGACACTGACCCAAGGGATATTCCATACCATATGACATCATGCTCTGCATATAAGGCTGGGCGAAGAAGAAGGAAGGGGGGATGTTTGGAGTGATGGTTTTCGCTTTCCCAAGTCACCGTTACATGTGATGGGCCCATGCTGTTCTGAAGACGGCTGAACACCTATTTGTCAATGAGAAGTGAATGAATTCTTTGTTTTGTTTTGCTTGCGTGCATGGCTTTTGCTTTACATATTAAACTGTCTTCATCCCAACACAAGTTTTTTCACTTTTACTCTTCTGTTTCTCTCCCTCATTCCACTGTGGGGGAAAGTGAGCAATCGACTGCGTGGTTCTTGCCAGATGGTGTTAAACCACTACAACAGTTGACAGTTTTATTTATTTATCTCCATCTCTCTTGCAAGAAAGTCCCTTGCTAAAAGCTAAAAACTTCAACTACTTAACCAGAAGTTCCCCCATCCCAGCTGGAGCAAAGGTTCTGTCTGTTTTAACAGTTGTTCAATATCCATGGACAGATCAGCCCTGTTGAACATGCTGTAGGTATCCATAATAAGTCTGACATGCTTACAGTTTGGAGTAATTTGTTCATATTCATTTGCCATCTGTGTTGCACATGTACAGTTACTCTGTGTGCCCAAACTAAACTGGAGTCGGGGGATATGTCTACAGTAACAAGTAATGCAGATAAATAGGACTGGGCTTCCAAAGTGAAACAGCTGGTAGGGAAGATGTGATATACACACAATAAGTATTTCAAAGCCATTTTACTTTGAACTGTACATCCATCTGCTGTTCAGGTGCCAGGCAAACACTTGGATTTGTATTCTCAGTAAGTTCCGTCCAAAGTATGAGCTGAGGACAACATAGATATCTGTTCCAAAACTCACTTCTAAATGAAATTGAAATTACTCTTTAGATGAACCTACTTGCCTCTGTCTAAAAAAGATGATTGGAAAGTAGCAAGTAATACCCGATGATTAGGGAGAAGAGACTATGTTTTCTGTGTTGTTTTCCTCTGGTTTTAACTTTTATGGAAAAGTATTAGTCAACTAAATGTTCCATTGGCAGTAACACTGGATTATGGATTAACTCCATAACAGAAGCAGGTCCTGGAGCTGAGTTTCTGTAGTGCCACCTTCTAAGGGGAAGGAACAATTGGATAATTGCAACTGTCCTGCTTCACAAACCAGATCAGACACATCTGTTAAAGACTATACTACAACTAGGATTATTGGAAACAATATGTTTCACATCCAGGGATGAATAGTACATTCTGTGAATAGCTTTTTTTTGTAAGTAAACTTTATAATATCAAAAGTAACTTTCTTTTTCTCAAGTACAAACTTGATAATACCGAAAAAACGTGTTTTAGTCAAATATCTCTTCCCTTAAATTCCTGTATCTCTGAGAAACTGGAGATCTCTTAGTTTGTACTTCTATACTGTTTTAATGTCCTTGTCTATAATTAGAGTACCCATACCATCATACTAAAGGCAGTATACTTCTTATGACATAAAAGTGATACTAAGTTAATAAAATTTTGATTAAAATAACAATCATTTTGCCTAGAGGATTTGTCTACTGACTTTGCATACTGTATCAACATGTAGCTCACACAAGGACTATCTTTTCTTTACAGCCCAAGACTTTCAGGACTGAGCAAATCTTGCAGCTGCGTGTTGTGATGGTGAAGTTACCTGTGTGTCTCTATCTCTGCCTGTCCTTCAGATTCCCACTACTGCCCAGTACATGTTCTTAATACTGTCAAGATAATATAGAACCAACAGTGAGAAAAAAGGTAGGTGAAAAAAGTCATGCTCAACTTCTTCTACATCCCTCTTCTCCGTCTTATGTCCACTTGTGGCTGCTGGAAAATTCATTTCAGAGAGTATGTCAGAGAGTAGCTTCTGAAAGAAGCAGAAAACAAAAAAAAAAGATGGGCAAACAGTAAGACATGGAGTCACCTGTTGTTGGACTCAGTACATTGACCTTCTGAAGAAAGTGCCCATGACAGTTAAGCAATCCCCTGCCACCTCTCATCTAATACATACAACTACTCCAACAGCTGCAGAGTCTGTTTCTCTCACTTTTCCATGCTTATGCTATTCCCATTGACCATCAGCCTTATGCAGGTGCATGTATAGCCTACACTTAAACTTGCCATGGTGTTGTTTAAAAACTAACTTGGCAGAAATTAACAGAAAATTAGATTTGTACCTTAAAAGAAGCTTTTTATATTCTAAAAAATGTCTGTCCCAAAATGGAATTGAAAAGCACAAAAAATTAGTGATTAATATTATTTCAATTATTAAAAAAAATAATTCAGAAATTATTTTTCTCTCAGAAATATGTTGATATATGTGTACATAACATATTTATAACAAATCAAGAATTAATTATTGAAAAATTGAAACCAACAGCTAGCTTCTTTGAGCATTTTTACCTTTCTAAGTAACTAACTCCACAGGACATTAATATTTTCCATATATCCACTGAAAATATTTTTATCACTTTGGCTGTTATATTTTACATTCCACAATTACTTAATTTCATACTATGATAGAAGATATTTATAATATATGTATGAGACAGGATCCAGGGATTAAAATTCCCTAAATGCTTTAGCTAACCTGAAAGATTTTTTAAAAATATATTTATTCAAGACAAAGGAGAAGGCTAACATAAATATCTTAAATGCCACAAGAATTTGTGTGTTGAGAACATTGTCACAGGCACTAATTGTCATCACTAATAACAGAGATTCCTCAGCACCTTCTCAAGTTAAACAGCAATGAGGATTGTTCTGTCATAATAGGATAACAATAGACTAGCATTACACCACTAAACGTTTCAACAAACACATAGAAGAGTACCATTAAAATTAATTAATCAGAGGGCATGTAGAGCAGCAGCCAAGCAAATCAGCACGTGATATTGGAAAGAACAAAATAATGTTGTCAATGGTTCAAATTAATTAATATTTAAAAAAAAAAAAAGACATAAAAAAGACTCTGAATGTGAGAGCAGCTGCAAACATTTTTTTGCAAACTAATAAAGTAAAGCCAAATCCTTGATCAAGTATGCTGTTCAGGTTTTCCACCTCCAAGTGCTGTGTTCAACTTCTCACAGTTTAACAGCTTCCCAGGAGCTCATAGCATTCTAGTTTTACTGGAGGGTAGATTGAAAATTGTACATGAACCAACATCAATCTCAAGGTCCTTGTAACTAGTATCTTTAATACACTGATCTATCTGAATTCAGAAGGTAAAAGAAGAAAAATCACTTGAATCAAAAGCACTAATTTTAATTATCCTTCTTGAAAAAATTTTAAATATTAAAAAAAATTGAAAAAATAAGAAAAGGAAAAGTCCTTTAATCACAGAAATTGTTAATTGAGTGACATATTCATGGACTTGGAGATGGAAAACCTGAACAGCATATTTGATCAAGAATTTGGTCTTACTTTATTAGTTTACTTTTACAACCAAGCTTATGTTCTGTGTAAGAGAATGTGGAAACTGAGGTCTTGTGTTTGTTTAAGCTACTTGATTTAAGACTATTCAGTAGAAGAGAAATAAGTAACAAAGAAAATTATAATTAACATATGTATACACACACTTAAAAGAAATGACAACAGTGACAATAATGAAGATCAGACCTCTTCAGTCACCAGTGCATGCCATATAAAGAAACTACCCACACATGGCCTTGAAGATGGCCTGAACATGGGGAAACAAAAATAACAAAGAGAATTAGGAGTTGTTTCAGTGGGGTCTGTGGAATGTCTGAAATAGGATGTTTAGGGTAAGGTTCAAAGATGGGGAAAAGGAGACATTACATGAGATCAGGGAGGAACAAGTGTGGGAACACAGAGAGCAGAGGGCATAAAAGGGGTCAGTTGCTTGCAAAAAGGGCCTGTTGGTACACTCCCAGTCTATGCTATCTTTTCATTATATAAATCCTGTTTTCTTAACTATTTTTTTGCCTGTGCAATTTCACTCTCCGTCTCCCTGCAAGCAAAAAAACTCCAATTAGCTGTGTCTCTCAGCCTGGATGGGGACTCCAGGTACCAGATTGGGCTTCAGTAACCAGGAAGGTGGGAGTCTTGGTCTGAAAGCACTGGAGGAGGCAGACACTCCTAATATGCCTTAACAGTCCAAATCCCCAAATTCTTTGTTAAGAATGTTTACTATTTTGAAACCCAAATGCTGTTCTGGTTGAGTTGCATTTTTAACACAATGTGCTTTTTAACACAATAGGAATATTCAGTCTTCCTTCTCAAGCCTTTATAAGTACAGTGAGAATATCATTCTATGAAAATTATTTATAAAGAAGAAAATGAAAAGTCAGCAAAATTTCTATTTCTGTATTTATTTTCTTTACACAGGAAAGAAAAATCTGAAAACTGGCTTCAAAACTCAAAGATAACGAAAGAACTGTAGTGGATTGGGATGAGGTACATTATACCATACCCTTCCTTCAAAGTAGAAGGAAAAAAGTCTATCACCTATTAAAACGAGTTTACAATCTTAATATAATTATATTTAAATAAAGGACACAACTTCAAGTATCATAGCATCATGTACACACTCAAAAACATGATAATGGCAAAATTTAACAGACGTGTTCCATGCAGAACAACAAAAATCCTTTCATCCCATAAAACTGTAGGTCTTAATACTAATTCCACATTCCGCTAATTTTCGGGATTCTGCGTTAATTCTTTCCCATTTCCAACACGACCAGCACCCTCTCCTTCCTCAAAAAGGCCTTATTTTTCCTGGCAAGACATGACTTTGATGAGTTTTGCCAGTAGCAAGGATTATTTTCCCACAACTCTCATGGTAAATTAGAAATGGGCAAACCTCTAAAAGGGCTTGGAAGTACAACTGAGATAAACAATTTATCTGAAACTTTTCTTAGTGGCCTGCGGTCTTCAGTGTGTGTTTATCTTTCCGCATTCCACCATATGTTTGGTGAATTAACACTTTATTGTGCCACATAGGAAGAATCAAAGGAAAGCTAGTTCCAGAAGTCATATTGTCTCAGGCAAGACTGGAAGTGTGAACAGTTTGAATTGTGTCAATACAGGAAAGAAAACAATTTGTTACCCAGATTTGGGTTTTTTTTTATTTTTTTTTTTAATAAATCTGCTCCTCACTTGGGAATCATCCAGCTTTATTACCTACCAAACAGGGCTGTTGCATCAGTCCATGTATGTCAGTACCTCAAATGTTTTAGAGAAGCACTTGAAGACACTAGGAGCAGGTTCCAGTCCCTGTTACATTGACAGTGCAGTTTTATTCTAAAAACTATTCCTTTTTGCATCTGTGTAAGACAAAGACTCATTACTACCCTAATTTTATTTCAGTTGTGCAACACGAAAACATCTTAGAAAAGGGAAGGTTATCTGATGTTAGAATCTGGGTTGCTGGTGAGTAATCATAGATCTAACACTCCTTCCTTCTGGATCTTTAAAGATTTTATTTCTCCTCCCTCCATTCTGTGCCCTTGTCTTTCTCTGCTAACTACAAAGTGAGGTTTCTTCAATTGTTCTGTGGTCACAGTTCTAGAAAAACAAATGTAGCAAAAGCTATAGCATTTATTACATTCCCTGTCCCAAACAGGTACTTTATACCAACACCATGGCTACTGAGAAATACCACTCATTCAATACCTAAAATTCTTAATCCCTGAGCCCAAAAGTATTTTTTCTTCATTTGTTCCATTGTATTTATTTTTTCTCATTCTTTTAAGAGTGCTTTCTGAAACAATAATGTATCTTAATTTGCGTTTCAGGCATGGTTGTTATTTTGCTGATATATCTCAGAATCTTTTATTTTTTTATTATTATACAAACAAGATTAACTGAAGAAAATAGTTTTGCCATAATTGAGGCAATGGAAACAGTCTGTAGGTATCACATTAATAATAATTGCACAACTGATTGTAAAGACTACTCCGCGATAGGTGTAGGGTTCTTTTTTTGTAGATTTACTGAAAATGAACACAGATCATACTTATAGAATCTCCACTAGTGATTTTCCCAGTTTAGATATTAGCTCAGTAATGATGAGACAGATGCTGAACAAAAAACAAAAACATACATTCTAGAAATAGATTCTAAGACTATAAGTTTACTAATTTACATTGTTTCCTGTGTGCCACTCAACAATTACAGAATGCATAAGGCTGTGATTTTTTTCGCTCTACCTGTATGGACAATTCATCTCATTACAAGTAGTAGCTTGCCAGATTTCCAGTGCAATTTCATTTTAACTTGCATTTTAACAAATGCATTTAACATCTTGCATTTTAACTGATTAAATTGTACTCCCTATTCCAGCTAGTGAATACAAGCAGAATTTGTATTTCATTTTGTCCACTGAAGCAGCCCTATGAAAGCTCTCAAAGCAGTTGAATCAGACTAATGATTCTCAGGAATATGGATTATCACTGGTGCCTGGCCTTTTGGGATCAACCTCAATCTTTTAGATTGATTTGCTTCTCAGAAAACAACTGACTGTGACTGTTGAGCATAGCTCCTCTTTCCTGAAGGTAAACTTATAAATAATAAAGGTGAAGGGAAGATATAACATCATTAGTAACTACTGAAAATTTCAATATGTTTTAGAAAGAAATTCTTCAAGACTTGATTATCAGTTGTAGAATAAACATAGTTGAGTAAAGAGGTTATTCAATAGGTCACAAAAGTCATGCAGTGAATCAATAGGCTGAGAAGGGCAATCACTGTTAAGTGCACAGTACTCACAAGAAGGACTTGAGCCTACAAGTCATGTAATTTTAGTTGCTAACTTCTTTTTTTTCCTGCTGCCTACAAATGACTGAAGGCAGAGACTATGTGTTCTTATTTGTACAAATCTGGCCACAGCAGGGCTTAATAAAGGAACTGCTGTAACAATAGAATCTTGTAAAAGTAACTTTTAAAATTAACAGTTAAGATTAATTTGAAAAGAGGAAACAGTTACATGTTAGGCTGATTACACAAAAAGGTTTTCTGTGTAATTTAGATAAATGTTTTCCTGGCAATGAAACTGAATATAAAAGTATTAATTATTCACAATGTAATAATTAAGAAATTGGGTAAATGTAATCACATTGCACAACTAAATGAAATTAACAGATGTCATCAAGAGGAATAAGAACATATTATTAAATAGGGGAAAATCGGGAAAAATAAATGCATAAAGATCTAGTAATACCACTATTTTTAAGATGGATGTTACCTTAAAGAGGACCAGAGGGACTAGAACATTATTACACTGTGTGCTTGTACCCATGCTAAATTGTTAAAATTTATGAACAGGAAGATATTTTAAAACTGAGTCCAGTTCCTATACCTTGCTATGTCTTTTCTCTCACAAATAATAGGATGCATGTGAATAAAATGATCTGAATAATTTTGTAAACAGTTTGAATTCACAAAAGAGATTTGACATCAACCACATTCAGAGATTTTTTGAAAAATTGCATTTCATCTACAAGCAATGCTTTCTGTCATAGAACTTGTCCTCCTTGAAAGACATATGAATTTAGGGTTCTTGCTTCCTCTGAGCACCAAATCACAATTTTTTAGACTCACACCAAAAATATGCAGTGCTAAAGATGCTTGTTAATGGGTATGGGGTGTGGATTATTAGCAGGTATGACTAGTTTGACAATATAATCTGAGCAACTGAGTTATGCTCTTACTATGAATCAACCTTCGGACAATTCCACATTTCTTTTCTTTTTAAATGTTTATATTTCTGCCAGAGAAAGCATATCATAGATACATACAAAACAAAAACATTTTTCAAAGTTATTCAGGTAAATTCAAATATATAAAAAAATTTAATTGTACAGATATTATGTTACAGAATTACGTCCACGCTTTGACTTGAAAAGCATAGGACTATTCAAAAGTTCTTCAAATATTAGTTTTAACTTAGCATACATCTTTACAGTACTTTATAAAAGCTTTGCTTACTGCAGAAAAGTGGAAATGTAAAGAAGAGTTTAAGGAGTTCTCTCTGCAGCTGTCTTCTCCTTTTGAGCTTTCCAGTCTGCAAAACAAGTAAAAAATCATGTCTTATGCCAGGTGAGAAGATAAAACAACCTCCACGGTTTCACTATATTCAATTCAAATAGACATTAACCCAAGGAAGAATATATTATATATTAGGTAAAGATAAAGAAAGATAAGAAAATAACTGATTTAAAAAATAATTTTCAGTTATAAAAACAACTATAATAGTGCTAACTAAAATAGTCAGCATCATTTTTCAGTGAATTGAAGAATCAGACAAATACTTTCTGAGCAAACTGTATTATTTTATTCTGAAAAAAGTGATTCATTTATTTGGAACATACAAATTCTTTTCAGCATTTAAGAAATAGATTATTTGAAAATGAAAAGTGAAGTTAAATTAAAAAAATATACAGATATCAGAACTTGTCATCACAGAAATCAAATAAGAAATTACACTTTCATCATAGAAAGTCACAAAAAAAAAAGAAAAAGTCTCAAAACAGCTATTAATTGCTTGATAGTTTTCCAAATTTTGGGTTCATAGAAGAAAACCATATTGTGTACATGGTACCTGTACATTTTTGGGATTTTCTTTTTTTTTTTTTTTTTTTTTTGAATGAAAGGTAAAACCTCTGTAATGTGAAGAGAAAAATATTCAAGCTCTCCAATTTGTTCAGCTGCATAATCAGACATCAGACAGGAGAATATTTTATATAACAGTTGTCATTCAATACGCTGATTATTCTCTTCTCTCAGATATTTATGAAGTCCTATTGCCAACCAACATGAAATTAGATGAAATTGTTGCATGGTTTATTGCCTGTGCTTGTAGTTGCAGAAGTAAAAGCTGCAGAAGTGTTCCAGTGTATTTACTGAAACATACATGTATGTGTGTATAACTAAATATAGAAATATATACACTATGTACAATAATATCATGTATTATTGAATACATCTTCTACAATGATATCAAATGTACTTTAAACTTGGATCAACTTGTGTAGGACTGTAAATTATGCTACCTCATCTGTTATGGGTCACTATTACGAAAATAGATTATACGTGACCTCAATGCTATAGAATTAGCTGCATGGTGAAATTCTAGTTCACAGGAGGTCAAACTACATGCTAATAATTTTCTATTACCATAAAAGGTCTTGATTCAGTGGGCTGACATTAATCAAATAATAAGGGAAGATGAGGTTAATCAGGACTGTGTAAAACAGTTTTTAAAAATAGTGAGCACTGTGAAGAAATAAAAGAACATTCTGGGTAGTTGGACATACCAGTAAGTGTTAAAGATTACATGAATTTCAATAGATTGGCCTATTTTACACAGTGACTTGAAACTAGAAAACATTTTCTTTACATTCATGACTTATCCCTGCTGATTATAGAAGGAGTTCAGCAAACCTTTCTCAGAAGTCAAGAACTACCATGCAGAGAAACCAAAAATCATCTTGCAATGTACCTAACCTCAGTGTTGACAATTTTTTATTTAAAATCAATTTGGGAACATTCTTTCTGTTTGCGGGTCAGACACAGGATAACTCCTTTTCTGAAACAACACCTGTAAAAGTAAATGAGCAATTCTGGGTTTAGATGAGGCTTTTAAACACATATTTTAAATTTATTCTTAAGTAATTTTTTTTTTTTTTTTTATGTCAGGATAGTAATTTAACTTTAATTTCCTGAACTTCATGCTATAACTGCTTTTGCCATAATTCCTACATTTCCTTCAACATAGTCAACATTGGCTTTAATAAAATGATAACTTAGAATATAATAATTTCATACTACTAGATTTATTTCTAAATATAACCTCTGGGTGTCATAGTTCAATACTCTGATTCTTTTAGATTTTTCACATTAAGAATGTGAAATGGTTTAATTTTAAATTTATTTCTTTGAAGATAATTGACATTACATGAAGTTTTGACTTTGAAAAGTGATTCAGCAATATACTGAATTCCAAACACAAGCACAATACAGCAATTTCAACATGCAGTTGTATCACAGTACAAACCTGATTCCCATTAACAGTCTCTACATGCTCTCTGTCACAACTGAGCATCCCCAGTCGTTGGAAAGGACTGCATGGGTTAAAACCAGCTCAATTTCTTTGCTCTCTTCAAAGTTCTCTTTGTTGTTTGCTTGTTTTTTATACACTATCTTGGACTGAGACACACATAGCTCTGAAAATCCATGAATTGCCATTTCAGATCTAGTATACCAGTAATTAAATAAGAAAAAGAAAATAAGTCAAAATTAACCATTTTAAATGTCAGGTATAAAAAAATGAGCAGCATTATACCAGTTTTTACAATAAAGTTCCTTCTTTTTTGTTGTATTATTTACAAATACAAGCTATCCTTGTTGAACTTACCCATATGGCCTTTTCTTTCAAATCCATCTAGGACATAGTCCTTCCATAAAACTACATACAAGACTAGACTGAGATGGAATATTTTCTGTGTACTGATTAATTCTTATTTCATCTGGACCCCACACTACCTATGTTGACTGTTGTGGGAACAGATTAACAACAGATTAATTAACATATGTTCCTAGCGCTGTTCTGACAATTTGGATTCTTGGTTTCCCTGACATACCTTTCTTATCCTCTTCAGATTTTTTATCTGAGTTACTAGTTCAAACAGGAAAACAAAAGAGGAATAAGTTGTCAAAACCATTTTGGGTACTAAACCTTACCAACATGCTATGGAAAATAGCACACCTGCTTAGTAGAATGATTACTACAGTTTTAACAGTCCCCTCTTGCAAAACTGTGTGTGTATATGTACGTGTGTGTGTGTGTGTGTGTGTATGCAGCCATTTAATTTCACCAGTTACTTAAATAATTTCCAAACTAACTATATATTGATTCACTTGACTAGGTTGATTCCAAAGAAACAATTCCTGTCAATCGAATAAATGATACACATTTTCAAAATAGTTATGTCTAGTCAAGTACATAGCTAAGGGGGAAAATAAAAAGCATATTTAAAATTACATACCTGTTTCAAAGACTACCTACCACTTCCATACCCTGCATGACCTGCATGACCACATAGATACATTTTGACATCATCAGTATTTGTTTGCTTCAATTAAATCTGATATATGTAGAATACTCTAGAGAATTTTTTTATTTATTTATACTGAAATTGTGTTGCTGTAGCTGAATATGAAAATTTATATTCACCAATTCTTACTCTCGTTGGACAAAAGTTTAAGGAATACACAATATAAAAACTGCATACAGCCTTCAAAGTTCATTTGCCCGAACTTAATATTACTTGCCATGTAAAGGGAGCTACACAATCTTAGTAAAGTCCAGGTGGCAAAAAACAGCTCAAAACATGAGGATCTCTATCACCTACTTGTCATCTTCAGCTGGAGGGCACTCAAACACTTGGATTGCTAAGAAATAACCATCAGCTATTCCAGTCTTCAGCTGCTTTCTGCTCTCCCCTGCCAGTGCACAGAATAGAATTCACTCGTAATTACAGTGAGGGAAGGGGAAAATTACTCTGTAGCCTGCTATGTGGCATACTTACATAAAAGTGGTGCAATAGTTCTGAACCTTTTTCTAGGACTGCTTCTTTAATTTCTTTAATTAGTTATGTAAAATGCATAAGCACTAATGGGGGCAGGGAGCATAACCCATGCAAGTACACTAATCAGTAATTTGAGCAAGTGTATACTCTTGAGGGTGCTCCTAGACTATAGAAGCATTCTTCATTTTCACTTTTTTTCTAAACAAAGGTCCTTGAGGTCTTCTCTGTTCCGCAAAGACTTTATCACAAGGAGAGAAGAAAGCTGCCAGATAAACATGGCAGCTCTAAGGATCTCTTACTCCAGGACCCAACTAAAGTAGGGTCATCTGGTACAGCTCAGCAAGACGAGGCAACTGGATACCTTTCTCTCCCCAAAACATCCTGTACTCAGGTGACTACTGCCACGAGGCATGAGCTGTCACTGGTAGTTTTATTCAGGATTAGTCACCATAGGCAAACAAACTAACAAATTCCATTGGGAATACATAATCCAAGAAAATTAAATAAAGTCTTGATTCTCTGAGCTTCTGTTTGTAGTAAAGAGGATTTCTAAATATTTTTCATCAATTTGACTTTCCTCTAAAATATTTTAAGACAAAGAATCATAGAATCATTAAGGTTAGAAAAGACTTCTAAGATCATTGACTCCAACCATCAATCTAGCACTAGCATATTCATCACTAAACCATATCACCATGTGCCATATCCACGTGCATCTTGATTACTTCCAGGGATGGTGACTCCACCACTTCCCGGAGCAGCCTATTTCAATGTCTGACCATCACTAGTTTTTATTGATTGAAATCTCATTCAATATGTATATAGTTTTTTGATGTTTAAAAATCCATTAAATTAAATTCTATCATTTTTGAAAAGAAATTACAAAATATGAGGGTTTTTCTAAATGTTTCGTCGTGTGGGTTTTTTTCAGAAGTCATAACTTTCCAGAATGCCATCCTTAACCCCACAAATTCTATTCAATAAACTAACTGTTAAAAATATCTTTGACATAATTGCCAAAAATACAAGATTCAACATTTACACATATAAAGCTACATCTTCCCTGCCTGGTCACCAGAATGTCAACAAATTGCAAACTATAACTTTAAGAGGAATAAAATAAAAAAATTGGTTACAGTTCTATTAACTTACAGTTGTGATAAAAGAATACACAGTGCTATGATTTAATGTTCTTGGCAAGTTATAATTTAGTGAAAATGCCAGATGTACTTATGGAGTTTTTTTATTGTCTTTATTGTTTTCTTCTATTCCATTAATATTCAGATATTCAGCCTCTAAGGGTCACTATAGCCTGGGAGTAGCTATAACTCTTTCCCTTGTCTCTCTTTCTCTTACAGAATAAAGCAGAAATAACAAAAGAGTTTTGAAAGTACACATGCAAATGTAAATTGGAAATATTTTTTTCATCTCTCCTAAATTAAGTGCTTGAAATGTAGTTTGATTTTCCATAATCAAATTTATTCTCATTTAAAAAAAAAAAATTGCATCTATAAAAATAAATGCCAGACCAAGCTTGAGTTTATAAACTGTAACACCTTGTGCCATGATTGTAATTTAGAGTGATATGTTGCCACTTCTAATTAGTTTGAATTGGCAGCTGCGGGTTTTTTTAGAATTACCAGTTAATTTGGCCAACATCCAGAATAAATAAAGTGATTCAAAAATGTCCCTGCATTTATTGTACTTGAATGATTGGAAGCTTTTTTAGCTTTAATGCTGCAGAGTTATTTTATGTAACAGCAAGCGGTGTGTAGACTTCAAACTAAACTTCTCCTTCGATGTAACTTTTTAGAAATCTACATAAAAGACAGAGTTTGTTTTAATTACTGAGGGAAATGGATTGGTTCATGGGATCAGTAAAAACCCTGTAAAAAGACTGACTTAAAGCTAGAGGTTTGACAACTATTAATAGAATATCTATTTAAGGTTTTAGTTTGATATAGTTTTTCAGTTTCCCAAAAACTGTAAGATTCAAATTGCACCTGAAGCCTCAGAAGTTTTTTCCCCTACTTCTTCCATTCCAATAAGTGGATTTTACATTAAAGTTTGAATTGGAAAAATTGTCTTTCTGGTTTGAAATAGAAAAAAAAATTGTTCCCTATAATTCAGAAAAAAGTCTCTATAATTTGAAAAATGCCTTTATTTAAATTCTTAGAGAATACTGAATAACACATAAGTTTATTTCAGCACTGTTTTGGTTCACGAAGTGACAAATACACCTACATAATAATTGTAATAACAACCATGTATAGTTGGAAAATGTAAAATTCTTCCTAGGACTTCATAAAGGAAACAGAACAGAAATTAATTTATCATCTGTATATTTTACATTCTCTTTGGTTTGAGAAGTTTACTCTGTGCAGTAATAATTGTAAAGGTGATCCAGGAAGTACAGTGGATTAACTGAAAAAAGTTACCTCACCATAACACCTCTTAATTTACAAATGCCTGGGTTTCTGAACTGACTGAATGAAAATGGAAGAATGTCCATAGGTTCATTTTTCAATTCTTAGAAGTCTTAAGCATTTCAGAAATTGCTTTAAAAAAATCCTATATGCTAGCTAATAAATGTGCTCCAAAAAAACAAGAACAAAAGAAAAGTGGCTGAAACTAAACATTCTCTGTTTGACCTGCACACGATTGGATGATGGATACTGATATCCCACTGCATAACTGCGGTGTCTGTAGGTAATAGTTTTGTAGTAAATGGAGCGTAGGACTTTTCAAAAGACCCTTATATCAGACGTAATCTGCAATGTGAATTACATTAGTTTAAGAATAGATGGAAATGGTTGGAGATTATATGGAAAACCTGCATAGGCTTCATGGAAATTTCTGTCAACTTGTCCATTTGGCAAATGAATATGTACACAAGCCTGTGCTGAAGAAAAGCACAATTCTTAACATCTCCCAAGAAATGTCCTTCTTCTTGTAAGCAAAGGCTTCTACCTTTCAATTATTCTTGACAATACGGGCAATAAGAATCAGAAAACAAACAAACAAACAAACAAACAAAACACAAAAAACCACCCTATTATGTTTTGGGTTTTTTTACAAGCTTGCTTATGAAGCGTTCAGAGCACTTGTTCACATACAGGTCTCTAACTTGTTATCTAACAATGCTTTTCTTTCTTAAATAATCCTTTCCTCTAATACAACAAAATAGGTATAGTATTGATGCAAGATTTGGAACTGAGGAACAAGTAAGAAAGCAGATGAATGGGAATGTTTGTAAGGAATTTGTGAATTGTTCATTCCGAAGAAGTTTCTAAGTGCATGGTACATGTGGGATACTTGACTTTTCCTAAGTGCATTGCAAATATTAGCTAATGACCCAATACGAAATTTGAAAGTTTATTAATTTGTTATCTATCGTCTTGATTTAAAAAAAAAAAGTATTAAGTTTGAAAAATTCATAGTTAGTTAGAAAGAGCACTGGGGAAAACTCGGTGTTTAACCTTTTGATATAATAAATAGATTTTATCAGTAGTTTAAATCAAACATTAATTTCAAAAAATTGATCTTTAAATTTTGGATGCATATTTACCCTTTCAAAAATTAGTAATGGGAAAATCTCTATGACACTTTTCATCAAAGTATCCAGCAAGTTCTGACGGAAAACTTATCTTTACAGATAGAACATTTTCTTCTTTAAAAATTGCAAGATTCAGAAAAAAAAATGTTTATTTTGAATACCTGTATAAGACAACTGCCATAAATGTTCACTGTTGCTGTCTTATTTTAACATGCTTCTCTGAGACTTGATTAGATAATGCTTTATTTAGATCAGTTTATATATGGAAATGGAGAGCTAATTTTCTAACCAGTGTTTACACTTTAAAACCCTACTGAACTTCATGGAAGTTAGTCTGATACTATGTTAAAACTATTTTGGTCTAACATTAGAAGGCAGTCAAGGCTGTGGATAAAGACCGTATTTTTTACTGGACCAACAATTATAACAATTGTTATAATTGTTATAATTGGGAGAATGTGGCAAGATTTAGGTACACAACTCTTTACTTTGGTCTAAATACAAATTGAGAAAAAATTATCTGTTTAGTTAAATATGCATAAACCAGGCATTCTTTGAAAAGAGTGGCAGTTGGCTAGAGAGTTATTTTAATTGGAAGTGAGGAGAGAGAGAAAGTGACAGAAAATTAAGGAGCAGGGAGAAGTAAGAAAGGAGGAGAGGAGCTGTGCAGCCTAAGAAAAACAGAATGATTTGTGTCTTGAAGCTTTTGCTATATAGAAATAAATAACTGTGGGGAAGAGGACACATAATAAAATACCACATATAGAGGAGGTTCTATGAGGTTCAGGATTCAACAGAGTTTTAAATTTTAGTTTCAAACCTCATCTTTGGAAGATGTGCTGTCAGTGCAATGAACTTACTTCTGACTAAATGCTCTGTTTTCACTAGGTTTTGGAATGTACAACTATCTCACATAAAGCCAACTGATCAAAAGACAACTCTTTTTCATCAGGAAGATAAGCTAGCATACAGTCACCATTTGTTTTATAACTACCAAAATATGCATCACAAAAGGGAGTCATGTATATCACTCATGTTGGTAAAGCTTATCTCAACCTAATGTGAATGGTTTTGCTCCAGATAGTGACTATAATTACTATAGCAACTATTATTGAAAACTTTGTATATGAAATTATAACATTTTTGTGCTCTGGAAGGTGACTGTTTTAATATTTATTAGTTTCAGTGAGCATAAAATAATAAAAAATAGTTGAAAATACTAGTTTGTAAGTATAATAAGTTCATAGGTATGTCTCTGGATACTAATTGTGAAAAACTACGTAAAAAGGAAAAAAACACAACCAATATGTTATTGGGATGAAGTTTAATTTTAAAACTATGTGTTGTAGCCACAATAGGTATCTGAAATCTATATTGATGAGTTCTGGGCTGTTATTCTTGTCATTTCAGGATTCTATTAGTTCTGACTTTTAACGTGTGTGTATGTATTCATGTAAAGTATATATACTGTTTTATTGTTATTGTTTGACTTCTGTGTAATATCATTCCTTAGAAAATAATGAAGCTGGAAATAGATTCCAGATCCTTGTATACATTCTGTCACTTCTTTAATCTATTTTGTGTGATTTACCTGTCCCAAGTGAGTTAGTTTTCTTCTCATGTCTTCTGCCTCCAGCTGGGGAGAGTTGGAGAGAAATAGGAGAGATCAATATTTGAAACTCATTAATCAACTGAACAAAATAATAGAACATCAACAACAAACCAACAAAACTAACAAAATAAACCACTCAGAAATAGGATGAGAGTTACTTATCCATAGGGAAACGAAGACTCTATTAAACGTCCCAGTCTCTCAGTATCCTGATGTTCCTTGTCAAGCCTAAACTACAGGGCAAATTCATCTCATTCATCACAGAGTGTAAATCTGATGGTTTAGTAAACACATTTCAAGGTTCTGTTTGGCTTATTGTTAGCCTAAAACAACAGTTTTCCCTTTCTCAAATCAAATTCTACATTTAGATTACAACTTTGTATTTTTCTAACCCTTCAGATTTTAATATACAACATTGTTTTAGAAAACCACCTGTTTAGGCATACCCTATGGCAATTTAATAAGGAAGAAAATACTAAAAGACATAAAAAACCCTCCTCCATATCTGGCTTTTAATTTTGCAGTTTTCCTTGTTTTGCACCTACTGTGGTAACTGAAGCAGTATAGTGTGATCCACAAGCCATTAAAATAAGTAGACATCTATCCATATAATGTAGATAACATTTTGTAAGGACTTGAAGAAACAGAATAATCACAGTGACAAAATCAAGGAAAGGAAGGTGGTTTACTTCTCCTTAATTTGCTTCTTACTGTAAAAATCCCTGTGGTTCATTGAATATTTTAGGGTGATAGGAGTGATACCGAGGATTAGATGATGTACAGATTTCCAAACAAGCCACATATTTAGGATATATTAGAAATATTTTTAGTGTATTAAAACTTCTCCTTGAATTACTATTCATACTATATAGTCATTTTTCATTTTCAGTAGCCTGAACCATCAGAAAACTTATACCAGATTTTGCTTCTTTCTCACATATTTTACATCTTCAGTCAACCCACTTTGCTGTAAACAGAAAACTAGCAAGTTCTGATACAGCTTCAGTGGTTATACTATCAAAAGTAAAAAGAAAGGAAAGAGGATATTAAGCAGAGGTTTTCTACAAAGGAAAGATGCAGGAAAAGGCTCAGACTGGTTGTAAGTCTCAATAAAAGTTAAAAGTAGCTTACTGTTCAAGTGCCATAACCTCAAATTATACACACACACACACACATATTAGAATCTTTGGGCACATAGCTAAAGGAAGCCCAGTCCACCACAGTCCATCCTAATTTAGATTTTGTCAAGCAGAGCCCTCCTAAATCCAAACATATGTGACAAACTTTACATATAAACACCTATCCATAAGCCCTTAGCAGATGGATATTTACCACTTAGAGTTTATTTACAAGCAAAAAGGTACTGGTATCCACCTTTTATATAATGTTTCACTGGTTTAACAATCAGTTCATTAGTATTTCCTATATGTTTAATGGAAGGTGACAAAACAAGAAATCAGGGTGTATTTATAGAGGTGTCAAAAATTCTTCAGAAAGTCAAAGGCCTGAGAAAGAAAGGGACTCAAAACTGATTTAATCAATTCTGTTTCCCTATCTACCTTTCTTTGCTACCCAGAACTGATTTTCAGATTTTAGTGAGGAAAGCTTAAGTGAGCTGTCTATTTGATTATTGATTATTCATGACCGCATTATTCTATATATTTCTTCATTGTCCAAGCACTTTACCATAAATTGTGCTAATTTTCTTCAAATTAAGATCAACTAAAGTATTAAAAATTGCGGTTTTTGAGTTGCTTTACCTTTCAGTAAATATGATAAGGTTATAGAGATGAGATTTTTTGCTATGTTTCTTTGATCTATAAAATTTACCTGTGTAGAAAAAGATATTTTTATTTTTTCTTTAATGACAAATGGAGACGTTCTGAATGGTATTTGTTCTACATAGAAAGCTGTGCTGTTTAACGTGTTTAGTCGATTCTTGCTCAACACATTTAGAAAGCTGTGACATTTATTACATGGAGTCACATGCAAATAACTCATTCTGATATGTTTTAGTTTGGATTTTATTTTGCTTTTTTTGTGCATTTCTTCATCTGTTACATGATTTGCATAATGCTTCAGTCATCAATGATCATCCCTGAGAAGGCCGGACCTTCCTTGAACTTTTTGCTTCTTCTTACACAGTGTATTATTCCTAAGCTAATAATAAGGAAGTCTGTCAGGATCATTCTACTGCTATTATTTATGAAAGGTCTCTAAAATAGATGGTGCTTGCCTCCATCCTGCTTCATGAAAATATTTTGCATGTCTATTTTTTGTCAAACATTCTTCTTTGTCTTGTAATTCCATATTAAGTAAAAAAATACATAATGATTTCACTTACTTGAAATAAAGAATAACTATATTTACTGTTTAATTGAATCATCACTGTAAAAATGAACTTCAAACACTAAAAAGAAAACCTTCATTTAATTCATAAAAAGATCTAGAAATACTAAACAGAATTATGCTATGAAAAGCATCAAGTAATTTTCATGTTCAAGTTTGAAGAGTGTTTCATACAAATTCAGCTGAATTCAGAGGCTGTGCAGAGAACGCACTGAAAGTAGCATGAGAAGAAGGACTTGGGGGTTAAAGATGCTAAACATGACCTGGTAATGTTCTTTTCCAGCCCAGAATCTATTCTTTCAGTCCTGGGCTGCAGCAAAAGAAGTGTGGCCAGCAGATCAAAAGAGACAGTTCTCTCCCTCTCCTCTGTTGTCTTGAGACTTCACCTGGAGTACTATGTTCAGTTCTGATACCCTCAGTATAAGAAGAATGTGGACTTGTCGCAGTGATTCCATATGAGGGACAAAAAGATGATGCTTCATCTGGGGCTGCAGCACCCCTCCTATGAAAATAGATTGAAAGAGTATGAACTGTTCAACCTGGAGAATAGAAGGCTTTAGGAAGACCTTGTGGCAGCCTTCCAGTACCTGAATGGGAACTACAAGAAAGCTGTAGGAGACTATCAGGGATTACAGCAATAAAAGAAGGGGAAATGGTTTTAAACTGAAAGAGGATTAGGATGTTAGATATTAAGAAATTCTTTACTGTGAGGGTGGTAAGACACTATAACAGCTTACCCAGAGAAACTGTGGATGCCCCATACATGAAAGTGTACAAGGTTGGGATGGGTGGGTCTTTAAACAACCTGGTCAGGTAAAAGGTTCCCTGCCCATAGCAAGAGATTGGAACTAGATGATCCTTAAGGTCTTTTCCAATGCAATGCATTTTATGATTCTATGATTTCTGAAGGAAATATTAGAGAAACAAGAAACAAAGTTGCAGGAGGTTCATATCTCAAATATGACACCTGATCTGTGTGACTGAGGAGAAAAATATAATGTACAGAAGTTATAGGGAAAAATATGTTTGCTGTTCCCTGGATGAAACACAGTCAGAATACCTGACCTTCTGCACACAATACAATTCAAAGGGAACTAAATGGAGGGTGGAGCAGCCAGGTTCCATCCTTCCATTCCTTGCAGAGGAAGGAACTCTGGTAATTTTTAGCTGATAAGCCACCAAGCAGCTGAAAAACAAGGGAGATACAGGAAGATTTCCTGCTGTTGATCAGCAACCATGGTGAAATCCCTCTCCTTGGACTGATTCCCAAGGTTATAACCCATTCCAAGGTTATCTCAGATACTATCTTGTGATACCCTCCACCAGGATACGAATATCACTCCCTGAGTAAGATGTAATACTAAAGCTACTCAAGCTCTACCTAAACCTACAGATACAGTATAAAAGTGAGTTAAGAATGGGCAAAAGAGAGGGGAAGACTCCCTCGTAACTTCTGGGATCTGTCAATAGCATGAACCAGTCTTCTCCCCCGTAGTGATGTCTATTGGGTAAGAACTGTACTTTGGGCATGCTGAATGATTATCTTGAGCTAGCTTTTATAGGGGATTAGGACTTGTTAATATATTGATTTGAATATATTTTTGCAGTCAGACACTATCACCAGCAATTCTCTAACCTTAAGCTGTCACAGTTTTGTTAATAAGAGTGTTATTCTGTAAGCCGCTAATGTGAGTGCTTCAAGGACACTGACAGTAACTGTCAGTGGGTAAAGATACGGAAGCCTGAGATGGAGTTCCTCTGCTTGGCACGTGACCCTGAACAAGTCAGTAGAACCGCCCTCCAGACTAATGAACTGCTCAGTGAAGCAGTCCATAACAGGACATTGACAGACTGGTAGGACACAAGGATTTTAGCTTTTCTGGGGTGCTGACAGACTAATCAGGCACAAACGATTAGAGAAAATCTCCCTTTTTCAACTGACACTGACTATATTCACATATAATTTGTGTAATAGTGATTTATTCTCAGATTGGTTCCTTCTACACCCGCAGTGTTTTATGAGCCTTTATGAGCAGTATCCATATACATCAACACACAGATTCTAAAAGATATCTAGTATTTTTTATATTTTTCATTCTGCTGATATGTGTAATAGTTCATATTGATATAAAACTATAAAAAAGGCCATTTGCTTGTTTCCCTAAAATGCAAAGAGTCATCCTAATAAGTAAGTTAATAACATATTCTAGCTAACAGGGATAATCGCAGAATATCTGCTTAGATTCATGGGGTGCAAATAATATGCAGTTGTCAGATTTCAAATGATTATTTCTCACAAAGCTTTCTTATTTTTGAAACATCAAGCAAGCATCCCCTTTACGTTCACACAGATTTAATTTAGAATAGTTTGGAAATACCAGAGTGACTGCAGCAAGGATTCTTGCTCATCAGCTATCTTTCATTTATGTGCTGGCGTATTCTCATATCATAAAGTACTGTGGAAAGAGCTGGAAAAGTAGGATCTTTCTGACTGTTCTGCCTAAATATTAGGATCCTATGGTTTCTACCTTGAAAGATTGATACATTTTTGCTTAATTTTTTTCCAATTAATTGTCTCTCTGTTCTAGAAACATCTCTCCTCCTAGGGACACATGATTAAATGGATCTATCTTGTCTGAAAGCAGCAGAGACAGTAACCAATTTGAGTTTTGACATTTAGAGATTGATGGAAGAGAAAATAACATAGGTATAAAATTTGGGCAGTGATGAAATAGTATGACTGAAGCCAATTACTTAGGAGACAACCTTTGTACTAGCGATGGAGAAAGCTTTACTTTAAGCCACAGAAAACAAATGTGCTTTATAGATGATAATAACATCTCATGTAGAAAAAGCACTTTCATTTCTAGAATATTTAGCTATAAGGGAACTTCTTTTTTCTTAAAATAAATGAACAAGCCCATTATTAAAAAGAACTGAGATGATGGGGAGTAGGAGAGGAAGCAGAAGGAAAAACTTTGTTGCTAAAAATAGTGTTTTGGGAAGAACTCTGTTGTAGAGTAGGTAATATTTCTAATGTAACATTTTTAATTTTCATAAAGTACCATTATAATGCTGAGTTTAGTTCTGGCTCTCGCAAAGAACAATGTTCTTTAGTTGAAAGCTTTTATTGGTTGTCTGAGTTTCTCCCTGGAGTGACCTATTTGGGAGTAGCCACATTAACTTGAATTACATGCTTACTAGGGCAGAGTTTGAAAATTGGACTCTACCTTTTTACAAAACAAATGGTTTATGATCAAAAAAGCCCCTAAAGTAACAACAAAAACCCAAATCCAAAGCAAAACAACATCTATTACAAAGGAAAGCAAGTTAATGCAGTTTGTTTTTGTTTTGGTTTGTGTTTGTTTTTTTTCAATAAATAGATGTCATTCAGATACTAGATAAGCCATATTTTCATTTTGATGAGAGAGTGAGCTGAAAATAAAGAACATTTCTTTGAAACTTCTGCCTAGAAA
This sequence comes from Dendrocincla fuliginosa, assembly GCA_035047845.1. Taxonomy (NCBI): domain Eukaryota; kingdom Metazoa; phylum Chordata; class Aves; order Passeriformes; family Dendrocolaptidae; genus Dendrocincla; species Dendrocincla fuliginosa. The sequence goes on from JAWWMO010000001.1 coordinate 73,381,476, forward strand.
ACCAGCATTGACTAGGAAATAGTATGGTGAGAAAGGAAATCCTTCAGTTATAGCAGATGAATGCTGGAAAAGATTGCCAAGGGCAGGTAAACAATCAGCCTCAGAGTGAGATTCAAAGCCAGTTTACACCACTGTGTGAGATCTGGCTTAGAAACAATAAAATACTTTCACCCCTAATGCTGAGGCATTGGCCAAATGACCCAGCAGAAACCTGTCACATTCAAAACACCCTTTTAAGAAAAATCCATTACACTGAGAATTATAATACATTTTTTCTACTGCTCAAGATAAACACAAATCTGTATTTCCACTGGGCATTTTGGACATGAGCCAATACTGTGTGCTTGCAGCCATACACTCAATTGAGTTGAATAAAAACAAGTGTAGGCAGCAGGTCCAGGGAGATGATTCTCTGCCTCTGCTCTGCTCCTGTGAAACTGTTGTGGGAAGAATGGGAGCTTCAGACTAAATTTATTAGAGAAGCCCTCCCACTGTCTCCCAGGTGCAGATAGGACACCCTTGCTTTCTGAACACCTTCTCGGAGGTCAATCTAAGTGTGGCTGGATGCAATCCTAACCCTTGACTTAGTCAACAATTTATGTCTGAAGGATTATACAGGTGCAAATGAAACTTTGTACAACTTTGTTCTGCAGGACTAAGGATGACAACCCAAATATATTAATAAACTAAATTAGTTATTTCAATTGATTATAATAAAGATAATGATTAGACAAAAATACCTTAATCAGAATTATTTGCTACAAAGTATGGATAGCTAGCTACTAGGATAGTGCACTGTTTTTGAAGCAGTATTGAAGCAATTATATTAAGTAATTATAGTGAGGCAATTATGTTAAAGCTAGCAAAACAATTATTAAGTAGAGACTGATGTTACACACTCATACCAATTTCTGTGGGCAAATCTCTTTCACTCAGCCTTGAGGAATAACCTTGAGGGGTGCTCCCATTCAGGGGAAGGATCTTCATACACCTTAGCAAGATAAACTAGAAGTCCTCCCTCTGCAAAAGTGAGACTGGCCTTTTACTGTATAAAGTGGTTGACTGTCAGTCATATATATTTTTTAGGTTATGTGGTGTCAGGCTTACTGAGCAAAATACACTTTGGGCTGAAAAAGGTGGTATCAGCTCTTTGGTTTCTTCTGCTCGACATTTCCAACTCAGTTTCATGTCAGGGCCCTCACATCCTTTCTGCTCCCAGCATCAGTCAGGAAGCATCTGTCTTGTATGTCCTCATGTCTGATAGTTTGATTAAGCTGGTCTCAGCATTCAACAGTAAAAACAGTAGACCCTTCTTGTTCATGTTAGACACCAGATCAGTAACTATTGGGTCAGAACCACTTTGTGGGGGGTGCATGTGTGTGTGGAAGGGGAAGGGATGGGGAAACCTCACAGAGGTGGCATGGCATCATATACCTCATGGCAGCCTCTGGAGCCCACACAGGGAAGCTCCAGAGTCACAAACAACCCTGGAAAACTATAATATCCCACAGTTCCTGGAGGCCCTGACCCAACTCATATTGGCAGGGACAATTGGCAGGGACAGAAGTGAGAACACTGCCCTCACCCTGGTCTGGGATCCCAGAGTGGCTGGGGGATCAGAGGCCCCACCTGAGGGGGTTTGGCCACAGAGACCAGAGCAGATAAAACCAGAGGTTTTGGCGTGCTATATGTCACAGCCCTGCCATCTGGACATGTGAGAGCTGGTCTTCCACAAGGTTCCAGTGGTAGCTTTATGATCTGTCTCTCCCTCTTTCTCCTTCTCTCTTCTTACTTCCTCTGCTTCTCCTTCTTTGTTCCTTTCTTGATGCTTTGGGTAGCTTGGAGCTGGAGGGATTACATACTGAATTAAGTGTTGTGGGTTAGTATGTGCTGCGTTGGTATTGCGGTGGAACATTTTGTGTAGTTTACGCCATGGCCTTTTTGAACCTTTGCCAAATTCCCTTATTTTCTCCCCTAAATTAATAAAGATACGTCTTGGGAACAAGTTTGTGGCTTATTCTCTTGACTGTATCTTGAGGTATTAAAGAATAATATATATATCTGGGGCCAGAGTGCTACAGCTCAATCTTACCACTGATCAGATGACTCTCCTTGCTCCACTGAACAGCATATCCTCTCTGCTCAAGCCATCCCTGATAAATTGTAAACAAGACAGAGTTTGAGCGGCTCTATCCCTACCTAGGTAGAGTATCCTGTGCAAAGACTGCACCTGGAGTACTGTGTCCATCTCTGTGGGCGCTGTGAGGGACTGCAAAAAGTTATTAAAGTTATTACTGTCTTGAAACAACTCTGCGTGTGTGGGAGCGGACAGTTATGCCAAGGTGGAATGGTTCTCTGCACCTCCCCATAATCCCATCTCCTTGAGAGCCTTAGTGCAGCTGTCAGTCACTGGCACACCAGGAGCACAACCCCACACCATGCCCTCTGGACCCCCTAAACCAGTCCCATACGGCTGGCAGACCAAAAGTCGCACCTGGGGTGGTGGGAAGGGTAGCCACAGGAGTCCAGAGCAAATAAAACCAACATTATTCTGCCTCCATCATTCTGTCATGCATGGCCCTACTGTTCTTTGACTTCTGATAGCTAAATCTACACTGGATCTAAGGTGGTAGCTATAATTCTCTCTTTCTTTCTTTACTTTTTCCTCTTCTTCTAATTTCCTTTTCTTGTCATTTGGATAGCTTAAACGTGGATGGGTTGGAATTTGCTACCTCAGTGCTTTGTGAAATGGTTTATGTTGATTGAATGTTAGGTTTAAACTTTGGCCAAGTTCCCTTATTTTTCAAAGTTTGCCAGTAGAATTGTGTTATTTTGACCCCCGGAGAAGCTTTGCATTGTTTTCCCCTGTGTGGCTTCATGGTATAAAAAAAACTGAAGGCCCTTTTTAAAAACTCCATCAGGCAGATTTTTGGGATCCTGTATTTTTTTTGGTGCAAAATCTCTTTGATATGCTTATGAAAAGAGCCTGGGGCCTTACAGACCCTAGAGAAAGAAAGACCAGGAGCTATTAGAGAAGGTCTAGAGGATGGTCACAAACATCACCAGAGAACTGGAACACTATGACTATTATGAAAGGCTGAGAAAATTATGGGGGTTTAGCCTGGAGAAGAGAAGGGTCCAGACATTATTGCAGTCTTTCAAAATTTAGAGGCTTATAAGAAAGATGGAAAGCACTTTTTACCAATACCTGTGGTGACAAGGCAAGAGGTAACAGTTTTAAACTGAAAGAGATTAGCTTTATATTGGGCATGAGGAAGAAATTTTTTTTTTAAATTAGGATGGTAAGACACTGGAACAAGTTGCCCAGAGAAGTTTTGGATGTCCCATCCTTGGATGTATTCAGAGTCAGTTTGGATCAGCCTGATACAGTGAAAGATGTTCTCTGCCCATGGCAGGGAGTTCAAGTTGGATGATCTGGCCTGTACAGAAGTCCCTTTCGAAATTTTTTTGTAATAATTAGCTGCTTAAAGGAAGATAACTAAAAGCACAAAAGCATACCTTACTAAAATGATGTGAAATAATGCATTTCTGCTATGCATTTCCAAAAGCATAAAGATGTGATGAGAAAAAAACCCACATATTTTAATGCCACCTCCTGGGTATAAGAAACTTTAGAATTTCATTCATTACTTCATATTAACATAAGTAATTTTATTTAATTCATCTCTGTCCTTGGACCAGAAGTCATACAGTGGAGACTCTCAGAATTGTACTATTTGAATCTAAGTATTCAGAGGCAAATTACAGTATGTCTGGAGCTTTGCATGTCACAAGGAAGGTGAGATTTTGGCATAGCTGGTCAGCTATTTTAACCATTTTCCAACATTTTTGTGCAGCAAAAAAATTGCTGGTTGTAGTCTTTCTTTCCACCAACTGTTAATCACCTGTTGTAGCCATCACTTATTTTTGGTCTGCATTTGTCTGTCTTGGCTCTTGTTATGCCTTTTTTGCTATACTGAAAACATCATTATAAACAGTTATATTTACAAGATCTGATTAGATCCCTTGCCTATCTCTTTCAATAATTTTCTTAAAATACTACAGGCTTTTTCCTTGGGTTTTGTATTTTTAACACCTTTATCTCCTCAACGTGAGCCTATTAGATCTCTAGAATATTTATCAATTAGTGTCACATGAAGAAATAAACTCACCCTCATTATTCTACTTCCTTGAAATCCATGCTTCCAGAACACTTTCTTTATATGCCATATAGAATGGAGTCTTTTTATTCCAGGATGTCAACATTCTTTTTCATGTCACCATTTGGCCAGAGGTACTGGAATCAAAAAGATGCCCTGTGAAGAACCACTTTGATCAAATATCAACCATTAGAAGTCAGAGCTTTTAAATAGTTTTGAAACCTCCTTTCTGGTTTAAATCAGACATTACTGTGGCAGTGGGCCAGTGAAGAAAATGAAGAAACCAGTCAAAGTGGCTTAAAAACTGAGGCTTTTACTGTATTGTAAAATGGATCCTTTGCCTTTTTTTTTTTTCCCTGAGTCACCCTTCTCCTTCCCAAGATCTCTTGAGAAAACTCTTATCTTCCTAATTAGTATGTAGGAATTTGCCTTGGCAAGACTATGTGAAATTCCCCCTTATTGGTCCTTTGTTAACCCTTTCCCCATTGGTTGTTAGCCCTCGATTCCTATTGGTTGTGACCAACATCCCCTAAAGCCCTTTAAATACTGCTGACCATGTGAATAAATGCTCTCTCTGCTTCCCCCTCCTGTGGTCTCTCTGTGTCTCTTTCCTGGGACATCTCGGGGACCACATGGCTGGGGTGAACATAGGAAGGGGGAGCATTCCACCTCGCTGTCGCACCTTACACTGATGAAAGATATGGAATAAATTCGATATTGTAGTCCCAGTTCTCCCACTGACTGTTGGTAATCTGATCTATAGAAATCTCTTACAACCTTGAAAATATTGATCTTAGGACTTATCCTAAGATAACTGAGAGGCTGAGAAGTATATCACTTCATGCACTGCCCTGGCATTGGTAGTAGACTGTCAGTCCAGTACTCTCTGACCAGGTTCACTTAGGTTTTTAAGATGGGGAATGTTTAATCTTTTAATATGAGATTTACTTACTTGAAGATAATTGACATTACATAGGATTTTGATTTAGCATAATGTTAATATGATATCACAACGCAAGCACATAGTGATATCACAACACAAGCACATTACACCAATTGTAATATACAGTTGGATTATAATGTAAATATCATTACCAGTCTCAGAATATTCATTGTCACAATGCTGGACGTTCCTAATTGCTGGGAAGGATTATATGGGTTGCAGTCAGCTCAAGCCTACCGCTCTTCTCAAGGTTCATTTTGACAGTTCAGTTTTTTAGGAGCCACTTCCCCCATGCTGGTCTGACTAAACCAGGAAGACATGCACACTTTTTGATTAAATCAGGGAAGGTCATTTACACAACCAGCTGCTTCATTCAACTGATACATACACTCGCTGGTTCCCCTTGTGTTTAGGTAAGTTCAGCATTTCTTTTACAACACTTGTGGTCACTCCTACCCTGAGCGTCCTGAGCACATCACCTGTGCCCATCTCCTCCATGCTTTCCTCCACTGTAGGAGCTTATTATTTAGTCAGGCAGATGTATCCCTCCTGAGTTTTTTCTGCTCCACAGAGAAATTGCCCTGTTACATTCTGATAATGCTGCATCCAAGGGAGCAAGAAAGAAGAACAAATCAGAGATACAAACTTGATGACAAGCCATTTACCATTAACTTACTTTTGTTGTATGATTTGGCATGGAACAGATTCCTTGGCCTAAATACTCACTCGAATGACTAAAGAATATGACTGGGGAGCCAGAGTACCACAAACCTGCATTTTGAAATTGTAAAATATCCTTATAACACATATTGGTTTTTTTTTACCATTCTTTCAAACTTATGTGGCTTCGAGCATAAATTTAAGCTTCTCTCACTTATGTCTACTTAATATAGTTGCCTCTGAAGGTCTTTGAGACCCAGAGCTAAGGACTTTGTTACCCCCTCCACCCTTAGCAACAGATAAGAGCTGTGAGATTGTTATGATCAGGTTCTTTAAAATTATTAGAGAGATGGTTCTGCCTGAACTAGGTGCAAATGAGACCACATGCTGAAGTCAATAGTACAGATTTTTATTTAACAGTAAATGTGAGGTAGAGAGAGATAGAAGGAGAGGGAAAGACAGAACAGAGAGAGAAAGAGAACAACAGAGAGACAGATTAATCACCACCAATCCATGGATTCTGACAGTGTCCCATTGATCCTCTTCTTGTGGTCTGAATCCATTGAGGAAAGTCCAAGGTGATGAGGGGGAAATCCCGTGGTGATGAAGGAAGTCCCATACAGCAAGGAAAGAAAAAACAAGTATTGAAGGAAGCCTGAGTGTCGTCTTTCATTGGGCTCAGGGTAGGTGGAATTGTCCCTGATACCTCCTCTGGGCCATGGAGTTTTGCAATAGATAATGTAATACTGGATCACAAGGTATTTCACAAGTCTTTGACACCTTCTAAGATATTACAGCTGCCTGTTATGTAAGAACAGGTGAATCCACTATGGCCCATTAGCAGAGATATATAGATCTTTAAGCGATGTGTGAATTGTCAGGGTCCTTCCCTAGAAGGGAGTTATCACAGCTAAGTCATTTGTGTAAGGACAAAGAAACATTGCCCCACCTGACAGGATTTGTCTCCTTTATTTCATTCAACATTCAACTTGTAGCCTGAGGTGCCAGGTGTGCACACCCTCAACACCTGCATGGTTACTTTGCACAGCATCAGCTTGCAATCGATTGTCTGAGCCATTAGCATTCCAGTCTCTTACATGTGTGAATTCTCCTGGGATGATAGCACATTCTCTATCTTATACTAAGTTCCCTCTACTGTCCAAATTCTTAGACATATTTGGGGAGAGGTGGGCTTCAGTGAGCAGTTGCTTCTTTGCAGTTTGCTACAGTGGAAAAAACTCCTTCAGTGATTTTAACAATGTTTAAGCCATAAACCGTTTCAGTGTCTCACAAGGATGATGAAATACATCATCATTGTGTGCACATCAAATGCTGTTTTGCTTACCAACACGAAACAGCAGTAGTGTTCTCATTTTCACTGCGATAGAGGCAATTTTCTCCCTAGTAGCTGATGTAGTTCTGTTTTGGATTCAACAAAAGGATAATATTGAAAACACACTGATGTTGCAGTTATTGCTAAGCGGTGTTTACTCAAAGTCAAGGACTTTTCAGTTTCCCATGCTCTATCAACAGACAGGTGCACAAAAAAGCTGGGAGGAAGCATGGTCAGGACAGTTGACCTGAACTGGCCCAAGTGATACTCCATACCACAGAAAACCATGACAAGTATATAAACTGGGCATATCTGTCTGAGTGTTGTTCTTCACTGCTCAGGGATGTTTTTGGCATCAGTCAGTGGGTAGTGAGAAATTGTATTGTGCGTCACTTGTTTTTCTTGGGCTTTAATCCTCTTTCTCTCTCTACTTCATTATTACTACTAATAATATTCTTTATAGTAATGCATTTTATTTTGTTTCAGTTATTAAACTGTTCTTGTTTCAATTCACAAGGTTTACTTTTTCTTTCCAATTCTTTTCTGCATCAGCAAGGCTGAGGGTGGGGAGAGAGCTATGTGGCACTTTGTGGCTGGGGTTAAAACCTGAGAAGTAACTCATACAGTATATCGAGATGGTGCTTTATGCTGTTTTACTTGCTTTTGTAGGTCAAATTGTCCATTTATGGAAGGTGGAAGGCTTTTGTTTGTTTGTTTGTTTTTAAATTGCAGTCAAAATGGAACTAGGTTCAAAATTGTTTAGTCTTAGTCTAAAAACTGAGACCCATTCACTGGGAGAGAAGGGTCAGAAATTCTTATAAAGAAACTGAATATGACCTTGAAGGAGGTAATGCCCTCAATACAAGACCTGGATTATTTGGGGGAAATTATTTCTTTTCAAAATAGTGCCTCAAAAGACTACTGAGAACCTCTGGGAAAACTTGAAATATATTAAGTCATCCACTCTTTCAGCAAAAGAAAATTTGCATTGAGTAAGGCTGTCCAGACCTTTTCCTGGCAAATAAGTCATGATACATTTTAAATTACCTTGACATGTCTATATTCAGAAACTGTGTATATTAAGCCCTACTAAAGAGAATGTACCAGAGGTCATTAAAAAATCACTTGTAAAGTTATTGATGTTCCTGAACAAAGCAAAGAACATTTTGTATCTGTTCCTTCACTATTCATCTCTGATAAAACTGAGAAACAAGGAATGAAAAGTTGAAATAAAATAACACCAACAAGAATAGAAGCATTCTTCTTTACTTGATTCTAATATTTTATATTCTTCACCTATATTTTCAGTAAGAATGGGATGTTTTCACTTTCCAATAAGGAAAACTGAAATTATTTTTCTTCAGATTTGGAAATAGCTTCCTCTACTGCCACAGAAATATCAGTAACAAAAAGGAAAGCAAAATACTACTTACCACTGACATTAAGATACATACCTCTGGGCACATACCAAAAATGTCCATCTTCACAGTGTTTGGGCTTTTTGAAAGAATTTAATTTATTATTGAACTTTTTTCAAACACTACAGAAAATCCCAAATTCAAGTATACTGACTCTCGGAAAGTGTCCGAGACAGCATGCTGTGATATCAGATGGAGTTTACCAGTTGTACTATCATATTCTTAAATGAGAATGCTTTAAATCTGTGGGTTAAGGTTCTGGGTGGGTTTTTTTTTATTTGTTTGTTTGTTTTTGTTTGGTTAGGGTTTTTTTTGGTTGGTTGTTTTTTTGGTTTTTTTTTTTGTTTGTTTTCACAATAGCTACACTCAAAAGACACCTTCTTGATGTAGTTGACTTTGAAAAGGCTGTTGAAGAGGATATCCACCAAATTAAGATATGCAATTAAAGGATCCTTTACACACTGGAACAACCTAGAAAACATCTTTGACTGAGACACTCTTGGGGTAAAAGTATTGTTAACTCTGAGTTTGACAGAGGATCATACAGGTTCTGAGTAGACACACTTAGTGTGTTTTAATCCCAACTACCTTTGTGTCCTACAGTAGTTTTTTTATGTATATATTATGTAATTTCAAAGAGTAAATCCACTTCAAAAAGACATATGAGCACTTCAGAAGCCTTTGAGGACTACTGATAGAAAGACTAAGACTGAAACTTTCCAAAAATTGCTATCATACAACAAAGATACTGGATTTAATAGGAGTGAGAAAGAGAAGTTTCACAAAGTCTGTCAGAGGATTTTTAACATAACAGAAAGGCGAGATTTTGGAAAGCTACATCCACTGTGCCAATGCAATTGACAGTTCAAGATAAGAGTGTTACCCTCAAATAGTAGGTAATAGTGGTCTAGAATAACAATATGGAGTAACGGTATAGTGGTATCTGGTCTCACATTATATTAAGAGGATCAAACTACATATTGTAGAAGGTTTATAGCTGCCAAGTTAAGGAGTCTTCTAATAGAGCCATTGCAAATGACCTAGATGACTTTATTTTTAAAGGTAAATAAGTGTTGCTCTTGAGATAAAGCACCAACCACAGGCAAATGGAAGAATTCTGCATTTACCCTTGCCTTCATTATTTTGATTTGCTCAGTGTACGTGTCCTAATACGTTAGATCTTGAGAAATTCCTTGTATACTTATTCATCCTTCAATCAATGACAATTTATCTACCAAATGACATATACTCATAAAGTAGGGTATGTAACTCTTCAGTATTGTAATTCTAAATCTTACGTCTCTTGTTCAGATTTAGGTGGTAGACACTTTCTTGACTCAAGGACTGAGTAATTTCAAGTCAACAATTCAGGAGATTTATGCAGTACAAGAGGGGATTTGACAATTATAAATAGTTCTTACAAAACAAGCAAAGAAACAACAGCTGAAAAGCCACACAATCAAACCCCAACCCACAAAAATCACACAATGTATTAAATGAGTACTGCATAAAAATACCTGGGAATAGCTGTGGCTTGAGGAAACCATCATTATAATTTTTAGCATGTCAGGGATTTTCTATGAATTCCCAAACAAGAGCTTTAACCTTCAGTTTATATACATAAACTGATTCTGTGTTGCAAAAGAAAACAACGGGGTAGTGTCATCTCTTAACCAGTATGCTACTAGATGAACAAATGTTCAGGTTTTGATTCTGCAAACAGGTGCTAGAATAGAGTTAAACTGCATCAGAAGCAATGTGACCAGCAGGTTGAGAGAGGAGATTCTTTCCCTCTACTATGCACTTGAGAGACCCCACTTGGAAGACTTCATCCAGCTCTGGGGTCCTCAACATATGAAGGAAATAGTCCAGAAGAGGGCCACCAAGATGATCAGGGGACTGGAGCACCTTCCCTATGAGGAACGGCTGAGAAAGTTGGTGTTGTTCAGCCTGGAGAAGAGAAGGTTCCAGGGAGATTTTACTGTGGCCTTTCAGTATTTAAAGGGGGCCTGCAAGAAAGCTGGAGAGGGACTTTTTGCAAAGGCTTGTAGTGATAGGACAAAGGGTAACAACGTTAAACTGAGAGCAGGTTTAGATTAGACATTAGAAACAAATTCATTACTGTGAGCATGCTGGGACACTGGAACAGGTTGCCCAATGAAGCTGTAGATGTCCTAACCCTGAAAGTGTTGATTAGGTCTTTCATCAGCATGATCTAATGGAAGGTGTCCCTTCCAATGGCAGGGAACTGGATCTAGATGATCATTAAGGTCCCTTCCAACACAAACCATTTCACAATTCTATGAAAATTACAACAGATAATTTTGTAGTATATAGATCCTTCATGTAAAGGCTTATATTGACAGGAGAGATTGGAGACAGTATTTTATTTTTTATTTTTATTTTTTTTTAATTTCTTAAAAGCTCTTCATCTTTTCATTAATTATATCTTAACTGAGCAAAAGGAAATGTCAGGAGAATTCTGGGTTAGTATGGCAGCATTTACACAGTAAAAGACCCATCTTCCACTTCTTGTTACATTGAATGTTTAACAGCTTAAAACTTAACTGAAGGGCTGCACTGATTGTGAACAGGATGGGGTCTTCAAAAATGATCTCACCCTCTTGCAACTGATTTAATGTTTAGGAGCATTGTGGGAATGTCTGAGCAGTGATTTTATTAAAATTCTAAATGCTTTTAAGAGAGTGGGTTTTTTTTTCCCCTTAAATGCAATTGTATAGTTCTCAAGTTGTTACAGTGCAGTCTTCAGGTTGCCTGTGGCCTTCAAAGCTCTTTTATTCATGAACAAAAGAATTTTTAAATTGTAGTCAACCACTAGCAGAGCATCAATAGCTTACTAAAAGATTATCATAAGTTCATGCCTCTAAATCAGAATCTTTGCAGTCATGAGCATCAATAAGTCTGCTCTAATATGGCAGTGAATTAATATGTACTTTTACACTGAAATGAAAAGTTTTGAATTCTGATCACTTCAAATGATAAGCAAAAAAAAACAAAAAAAGCTTTCCAATAATTAGTAAATAATAGTGATAACTTTGTACAAAACACATCATGTCACATTTCTTGAATATAACAGCACAGTATTTGAATTAACACTTTATGTATCCTTCTATATGATATCCATTAAGTATATACCAAACGTAAATCTCTTGATATAGAATGTATCAGCTATTTAGAGAAAGCTTAAACAAAATGACCACTATTTAAATCCAGAAGTGCATGAGTTAAAAGAAAAAATAATTTTGTTTTATAGCAAATACTTTTAAAGAAGAAAACATAACTTGAAATAAAATATGTGCAAAGATACAGGTACTACTTAATAAATAGCAGGATACTAGACTGCAAGGCAGAGATTAAAAGATTTAAATTTTCACAAAGAACTATTTAGAAAGAAGACATTCTAACTGTTCCCTGTTATATAAACACGTCTTTTATTCTTTTTCACATAAATAAAATATTCAGATTCTGTTCTCTGCTATAACAAGATAAGATATATTAACCATGGAAGGCTTCTGCTCTATCATTGTGTCAGAGAATTTCTTGGAAAGTACTTTGGACATAGTCTTGAGAAGTAAATGAAAGTGATATAAGGATTTTGTCCCATTTTGTCACATTTCAAACGAAGAAGGAAAAAAAAAAAGATGAAGGGAACCAAGAAAGAAAAAAAGATGAGTTTCAGTTCCCTACAGTGGTGAGATTGAAATAAAGCAAATTGTAAATAAGAGTAAAATATGAATATATTTAATTCTGAGGCTATGCAACAAGAATTTCTTCAAAGACTCATATCACAGAAGCATATATGTTGGAAAGGGACTCTAGAGGCCACCTAGCACAACCTTCAGTTTCTTATATTGAGACGTAGTAATTTGTGTTTGTTGCTTCTTGTCCTTTCACAGTGTAATTCTCAGAAAAGTCTGACCCCATCTTCTTTATACCGATCCATCTGATATTTTTAGACAAGACACTTCTCTCTGAAACTTCTAATCAAACCCAACTTTTTTGGCTTCTTCTTATATAACTTACTCTAGCTGCCTAACTATCTCACTAACTTTCTGCTGGACTCATCCTACTGCATGCATTTCACACCCTCCAGAACTGGACAGAACACTCCATGTGCAGTCTCATAAGCATTGAATAGAGGGAAAGATCATCCTCCCTCAACCTACTGGAGTGTTCTTCACAATATAACCCAGGATTTTATGCTGTGGGCCTTTGTCAGAGGGGCATGTAGCTGGCTGATGTTCAGCTTGTGCACCTGTGCTCCCACTCCTTTGCACTTTTCTGCAAAGTTACTTTCTAGCCGTCTGGCTCCCAGTCTGCAGTGTTGCAGGAGGTTATTCTGTCTCAAGTGCCAGACTTGATGTTTGCTTGGATTTGCTAAAGTTCTTGAGGGTCCTACTGGCCAGTTTTTCCAGCCTATTCAGGATCCTCTGAATTGCAGCTCTCCTCTTCAGTGTACTGATTGGCTGCTTCACTCAGTTTAATATTGCATGCAAACTGACTGTGCAAGAAGTCTATTACACCATCCAAATAGTGTAATAAAAGCTTTAAACAATACTGATCCCAGAACTGATCCCTGAATGATACCAGTTGGTCACCAGTAGGAGACTCGCTATTGCTTACCATCTCTTTTTCCTCAAAGAGGGTCCTGAGGTCATAGTAGATAAAGTCCTGTAGGGGTTACCAGCCACTCGAATGAGTGTTGATATGCTGGAGCATCCTCTTCTGCCTCAACCTTTTGCCTTTACTGGAAGGACTGAGATCAACACCTGGGCCTCCAGATCCATTCCTGCTACTCACTGTCCTTTCCTTCTCTTCTGTTCCTAGAAGTCTGTAATGACTCTTGGTATGGTAATGGCCCATTCTAATGCCCGTGGCAGTAGAATTGATGCCTACATGGATGAGAAGCAAAGGTTGGAGGACTGCACAAGTCTTGCCAGTCTCTCTGTGATCCAAGAGGCAATACAGTGGCAAGCAGAAACCCTCTGAAACATCAGTTAATGGCAACAAGTGGGTGCCTTCTTCCTCCATCAGAGGGCATCCCCAGTGACTGTCACCCCTCTGTGGGTTCAGGCCGAGGTATCTCTGATACCTGCCTAACTGGACGTCATTTTCCTCAGCCACTAAAAGTGCATCACATTGTTCAGTACCTGCAGAACAAGAGAGAGCTTTGTTGTGTTGCCAGAAGTCGTAAGTTTCTAGTCTCCTCCGTTGTGGGCACCTCCATTCACTGTTCCCTCTTGGCATAGCTTCTGGTTATCTCTTCTTGGAGCAAAGGCTGGGGCTGTTGTCTCCATCCAGTCTTTGAAGATCCTGCGAATCTCCTGTTCTTTCTCCCTCATGATTCACAGTTCACTCACCTCTTCCTACTATCCTTTCAGCAAGTGACTCAGCACCTCAACCAGGGTATGTGTCACACAGAGAGGCCACTGGTCAGGCCCTGAAGAGAGGCACCAGGCACTGCTAGGGCAATTCCAGAGCAGCACGCACTGCCAGAGGTGAGGATGGCAGCCCATCAAAGGATTTATGTATAGGTGGGGTTCTCTGCGGTGGTAGGAATATCTACTCTAATTGGTATTGGAGACACTGCACAATTTTGAATAGAGATTCAGGCTCCCTTTGTGCCTTACTGCAATATCTCCTATGACAACTGGTAACTGCCTTTGTTTCCCCTCTTTAATGACATATTTTCAGAACCTCCTCTTACTCAGTCTTTAAGATGATTCAGATTTAGTTAGTTAATAAATAGCTAATTAACACTAATAAAAGTATCAGGAAATTGATTAAAATGCTGCAAAGTACATCAATAAACATGAATATTTTGTGTTCTTTTCAATTTTGCTAAGATTATCTATAATAGAGTAGTGGATATAGGTGAGTTTTGAAAGTATACTGAGTGTATCTTACAAGAGCATATGACATCCCTTCCTGTACTCTAGTTCTGCATTCTCTGTATAACAATATTCACATTAAAGTAGAAGAACATCTGCTGGATTTATTTTTCCATTATTATGTAGCCTTAAAAAAAAAAAGTGTGGAGTTTATGTTTCCTTAGTCTAACTTGTGGATAAAATAGTTCATATTAATCACAATCAATAGTAAATGAAGTTACTTGTTTTATTTATTGTATTATTACAGTGAGATCACTCACAGTGGTAAGCAATATATAGATCTCTGAGAATTCCCTCAGGAGTAATATATGTAGGTCTGCCTTTTAATGTAGGGTCTTCTGCTTAGTTTTACACCAATTAATGTATTGAAATATTAAATAAATGCATAAATTTATTCTGATATTTAACATCAGGTGTAACTCAGAAATTTTTAAAATACTATCAGTATAATTTATATTTTAATGCTTAAAGAATATTCTATCATATTACTTAAGTCATCTCTTTGTGGAGATGAAAAAACAATAACCTAATTTCTCTCTCTGCTTAAGCAAGAAGAATTTCTTCTGTCTTTCTAATTTATTCAGTGACATTGAAGTGTTTATGTTTTGTTCTTCATACTCATTCTAGTAATTCTTAGTGTTCTGTGTTTTGATCATAGTAGAGTAGTATGCTTCCAATTTGAGATGTTTATCCAGTCTTATCTCTTTTGAAGCTGAATTTAAATTCTTATATTGAAAATATATAATAAGACATTAGAAAAGGTTTTCTCTTCAGTTTTTCCATGCATACCTATGTAATTTCTCAGTAATGGAATATCAGCAGTTTTGAATCTGACTTTAAAGGTGGCCCTAATTTGAGCAGGAGGTTGAACTAAGTGACCTCCAGAGGTCCATTCCAATCCCAAATTTTCAGAATCTGTGATTTTATTGCCCAGTGGGTCAAGTTTGAATTCAACTTATCTAACTGCAGACATAGATGAGCATCTCTGTCAGCTATCATTATCTATCCCTCTAGTCAATGGGGAGATTCAAGATGTTTCTTCTTCCTCAGCATAAGTATCTAGTGCCATCTGAGACATCCTAGGTTATCTGAAGCATTTATGCTGTGTTGAAAGATATGACAGAGGGTGACAGATAAGCTGAAGTTGGAAACCAGATGCAAATACCTCTTAAAATCTTACAGCCAAGAAGCATTCTATGTTGAAGGAAATTAATAGTAGGTATAAACACCAGCTAATTTTTAAGTATCCAAATTAAGGTGAAATGAGTCAATCCTAGAGATGTACTTTCTGTCCAGGAAGTATAGAGGGGTGTTGACAACTGCCTTAGATCATATCTGACTATACTTCAGAACTACTTCACTTTTGGTGGGACCATAGGTCTTAAGGAGAATGTTCTACAGCACTTCACACTCAGCTCAGATTTGACTATTCTAACCTATTTTGCATCTCTGGCCAAATTTCACTACACTGAAAAGTACAAGTTATCCAGACAGACAATCTCAAAGATTTTATGTGAGCTTTATCTTGACAGAAAAACTGACCAGCTTTTTCTATTCTGTGATATTTTAAGACATCATTACTCCATGAAAACTAGCTGTTAGTTGACAGTGATTGCATTCTTTTAAAACTTCTGATGGATTCTTTTTTTGAGGACATAAAAAAAATCACAAGTATTTAATAAGATTAGTTCATTCTGGCTCATCTGCTCCTCGACTTCTCCAAAAATCTTTAATAGTTTTTGTAGAAGGAAGTTATTCCTTAAGAATCTTTATCAATCTTTTCTAATAAAATAACTTCATCTGTCTCTACTTACTTCATTATGTATTACAGCTTCTACAGATTGACACATCTCAAAGTTCAGACTTACTGATCTGTAGTGCTCCAGATTATCTTTATAATCCTTTAAAAAATGTTAACCCTTCCCTATCCTTGATTCCTCTGATATTGAAGTTGGTTTAATAAAGGTGTTTTTCTATCAGCAGTAACTCGGACATAACCTCCCACCAAAAGTTCATGAAATAATTTTTTCTGTTCAGCTGATCCTATTTTAGTGTCTTATTTATTTATTTCCCTTTTAAAATGTAATATAAAGGAAATTTTATTTTAAATTTTTTCATCTCTTCATTTTTTTATCTTTCACAAATATGTATAACACAATGATATTGCATAAAAAAGTGGCATTATATTATTTATATTCTTAACTATGTTTTGTACATTCAAGATCTGCTTCTGGCCTCAATCTGTTCCAGAAATCAATGATTCTGTAGATAATAAATCTGAAGAGATTTTTCAATATCCCTTCTGGCATTTGCTCAGACTAGCAAAGGCTACTAGTAAAATTCCATTGTTATGGAGACCCTGTAGCCTAGGGGTAGACTGATGGGAGGTGTGTTTATTCTTTCTCAGTCAGTCACCAAGGGACCTGGCTCATGAACATCACAGTCCCTTTCGACATGCACATATTTTCTTTCCTGTGGGATTTAAGACACAAACAGAAAATACTTTCATAATATGTCTTGTACTTAAATGGACCTGAAAAACAGAGAGCATCTGTTCCCTTAATCTGGTCCTTTTCAATGCAGAAGGTGATAATAAGAAAAGGAGGATGTCATAGCATCAACACACAAGAACACAAACCTGATCTACAAAAAATAAGGAAGGCAGTAAAAGGAGAACAAAGCCTGGTCAGTCACACTAATTGGTAAGGGTATGTGGAATGTGGGAATGTTTATTTCAATTAGATTACCTGATGGAGGACCTTGTCAAGTATCACACTAAGAAAAACGGGTAATCAAAACATACAGAGACAAAGGTGACAAGAGACAAACCTCAAAAATCCCTCTAATTTGATAGGCTATCAAGAAACTGCAGCAAACCAGACTTTGTAATTGATAAGGAAACAAATTTGAGAGTCCAAGAGGTTGGAAGAGAGTGGTGGTACTGTGCCAACTGATGAGACAATGTGCAGGAGAAAGGTGAAGAGAGAGGAACAGAGAGTGGAGATAGACAGAAGGGGATAGTAAAAGGGGTTGATTAGATGTAAAAAGGTGCTGTGTTCCATGAGGGTAAAAAGGGGGTGAGCCACTCTGGGTAGGGGTGAAGCAGGAATGATCAATTTATTGGGGGAGCATGAGACTTATATAGGGTTCTGGAACTAGGGAGGAGTTTGGGGCGGAGTTAGGGTGGAGTTAGGGTGGAGTGCGACAAGCAACATAAAAGGGCGTGGCAACCATGCCAAACAAGGGATAAAACAGGTGGGGTAAACCTTACAAGGGAGTGGTACAGTTCACCACAGCTCAACCAATAGGGAAACTGGAATGAAACAACCAA
Source organism: Dendrocincla fuliginosa (assembly GCA_035047845.1). NCBI lineage: Eukaryota > Metazoa > Chordata > Aves > Passeriformes > Dendrocolaptidae > Dendrocincla > Dendrocincla fuliginosa. The sequence continues at coordinate 73,399,233 of JAWWMO010000001.1, forward strand.
TAGGAACAACTGAACAGTAGAAATGTAATTATGACTATTCTAATAAAACAAATATCTATCTACTCTATTAGAACAGTAAAAAACTTTTTAAAAACATCAGGCTATGATCCATTTAGTCTTTTTGTCCTTCCGAGAGCAGGTCTTCTCAGGTTTTGCCAGTGGTTTCCCCACAAAAAAGGGCCAGGTCAGTTTGTTTGTCTGACTGGGCCCTGTGCCTTCTTTGCAAACTGATTGGTTTATTTTGAATTTGCTGTGCACCAGGGCTGCTAGGTCTTTCTCTACTAGGCTACTTTCCAGTAAGTAGGCCTTCAGCCCCTTATGGTGCATAGGGTTACTCCTTCCCGAGGGCAGGAGTTTGCATTTTAACTCCTTCATTTTCAATTGAATTTAATGAGATTTTTGTTAGTTGAATTTCATGAGATTTCTAGTGGTTGATTCTCCTGTCAAGGCAGCACAGCTATTGGCTTGTATCAATCACTCCTCCCATTGTTGTGATGCCTGCTAAGTTGCTGAGGGTACCATCACCCTATGTCCTATCATCCAGCTCATTAATAAAGGTGTTGAACATAATTTGCTGAATTACCAACCTCTAGGATGTGCCACTTGGTTATACGCCTGGATTTAGTGCTGCTGACCACCCACTGTAATTCACACAGTTTTTAGTCTACTTCATTTTTAATTTATCTGCCCTCTGTTTCATCAGTTTACAAATTAAGATATTATATGTTATATTATATTAAGATATTATACTGTTGAAAGTCTTACTGAAGTTGAAATTAAAAACATTAATTCCTCTCTGCTCACAGAGCAAGCCAGTCACTTCATCATAGGAGCTATCAGACTGGTTAAGCATGACTTACCATTCATAAGTATGTACTGACAGGTCTCCATCACGTTTTTGTGCTTCATGGATCAAAAAGAGTTTTGAGGACAATTAACTCTTACTACTTTTTCAACACTGACTGTCCTGTCATTCTGGATCTTCTTTCTTGCCTTTCTTCCGTTCAGGAAGAGAGGAGTGAAATTTACTTTCTTCTACCCCTCAGGAACCTCTCCCAGTTGCCATGACCTTTCAAAGACAATCAAGAATGTTCTCACAATGACATCACGCAGCTTGCTCAGCACTTGCAGGTGCATCTAATTTGTTTAAATGTTCCCTACCTTTGTCATTCTACTGAGTGCAAACCTTCTTTGATTCACATTTTCCTTCATGTTTCAGGGGCCTGAGACTCCTGAAAGCCAGTCTTGCTAGTAAAGATCAAGAGGAGGAAAACATTGTATACTTTAGTCTTTTCCATGCGTTTTTGTCACTAGATACTCTGTTCCATTCAACAGAGAGCCCACTCTGGGCTCTATTTTTCTTACCTTGCTTATATTAATAATTAAGAATATGCTGATTTTTTTTGGTGCAATTGATGGAAACTGTTCCTTTTTAAAGTACCAAGAAATGGCTTCAGACCTGGGAGATGAATGAAACATTATTGTTTTTTTTCTGCTTCATTAGATTCCATTCAGAATCTTCACATCACATTAAATCTGCTTATTTTTATGAAATGTCATTTTGCTCACAAGTATTTGATGTACATTTCAAATTATAAAAGCATACATAGCTGGTGATAAAGACAATTATGGAGATTTCTTTAAATAGGGAAAAGAAACTACAGATATGCTCAAGGCATCTGTGTTTATGTATTTGTATTCATATCAACAAGACCCATTGTCATATTATGCAGGCAGTTGCAGAATGTGTCAATGTAATGCACTCCTATTAGGAAATAAAATTAATTGAAGAGATGAAAAGGAAAATAAGAGAGGCTGTAGGTTTTTTTGTTTCTTTTAGCCTCTTTCTAGCCTACTCTGTTTCATACATAATTTCTAGAAAACATGTTTATGAAATTCATTGCACTACTTACAACCTAAATTTAGAATATTACTTTTATCTCATTTATTGTGAACTATTAACAAAATCAGCTTTTTCATGTAAATAATTATAATTCATGGAAAAACCTTCTAACAACTTTTAAGTGCAATGAATGGATGACTGAGTTTCCTTTTTATAAGAAGAAAAATATTGTCAAACCACAGATTATTTTCAAATGCTATTCCTAAGAAAAAAGTACAAACTCCTTGACTTTAATAAAGGAGATTAGAACTTCAGATACATTACATTTTTTAATATTGTTTTCCTTTTGGAAGGTTTTTTAGCAGTGTTGAAGTGCTAAAGTGACTAAGGATACAGGTCAAATAGACATCTGTAAAGGAGCTGTCTGGAATTCTAAAATACTATCATAGTAGATAGCGAGGTGCAGGTAATTTTAAGAAACCATTTGGATGACCACATGTACAAACCTTATTTAGAATACAAAGAGTCCTGCCTTAGAAGAGCTCATCTCCCTTTTCTATAAAAGTATGCTGAGACATCTTATTTAGAATCAGAGAATTATAAAATATCCTGGATTGCAAGGCACCCATGAGGGTCTTGTGTCACCACATTCAACTCCTGACTCTACATAAGGCAAGCTAAAAGCCACGTCATATAGCTAAGAGCATTCCCCATTCTTGAGCAGTGACATGCTTGGAGCCATGACTTCTTTCCTGGGAAGGTTGTTTCAGTGCTTAATCATCCTCTCAATGAACTCTTTGCTAGTACCTAATTTGAACTGTTAATGATGCAGCTGTAAGCCATTCTCTTATGTCCTACCACCAGACACCAGGGAGAGGAGGTCATAACCTCCTTCTTTGCTCCCTCTCAAGAGGAAGTTGTAGACAGCAATGAAATCACCCCTCAGCCTCCTCAAAGCTGAACAAATTTAGTAAGTTCAGCCACTCTGCATTAAGTCATGCCCTCTAGTCTTTTCACCACCTTTTTTATCATCCTTTGGACAAAATCTAATATTTTTATATCCCTTTTGCATTCAGAAGGCCAAAACTGCACACAGTATTTGAGGTGAGGGTGCACCAGTGCTGAGTACAGCTGGATATTCCATTCAGTTAGTTATACTATGCCTAATGACCCCCAGGCCTTTTTGGCCTCCAGGGCATATTGTAGACTTGCATTGACCTTGCCATCAACCACACCCCCCCAAATCCCTTTCTGCAAATCTGGGCTACAGCCTCTTGTCCCCCACACTATGTGTTCATCCAGGATTACATTTTGAGGTGCAAAATCCAGTATTTGTCCTTATTAAATTTCATATGACTGGTAATCACCCAGCACTCTGATCTATGACGACCTCTCTCTAAGGTCTTTCTACCCTCCAGGAAATCAACAGCTCCTCCTAGTTTAGTATTGTCAGCAAAATTACTTTGTGTGCACTCAACTCCTGTGTTCAGGTCACTGATAAAAACATTGAAAATTAAGCCCTGGGGAACATCACTAGTGTCTGGATGCAAACAGGTGTTACCCCTTTCCTATTTGGCTGTCTCAGTATCTGTATCAAAAAGTTATCTTTAACATGCTTCAGGAAATCCCTGGACCTGCTTGCATATGCTGTAGGTGATGTTAATTGTAATTAACATCTACAAAGCTGAAGTCATCTATAAGGCCAAGAGCAACCTGCTCCAATTCCTGATTACTCTCTCCGTAAAAAATTTCTTCCTAATATCTAACCTGAACCTCCCCTGGCAGAGCTTAAGACTGTGCCCTCTTGTCCTACTGCTGGTTGCCTGGGAAAAGAGACGTACCCCTGCCTGGCTACAACAATAAATTTATGTTATCATGCTGGATGGGTGATCTACAGTAGTAGCTACAACAATATCTACTTTATCAGCTTTTCCCCTAGTCTAAGCCCAGAGGCTCTCAACCATGTCACCCCTAACTGCAAGCATTGTGCAATCCAAACCCACCTTTACTGAAGCACTATGCCTTTTCCTTGCCTATCCTGGTTATCTATCCCTAACCATACATTCAGCAGAAGAACTCTTGGTAGATGTAGTAAAGACATACAATTATTTCACCCAAATATTGTCTTGGATAACTTGAGCAAATATTAATTATCACTGGAACTTTTAATGCTAAAACTTGTTGGGGTTTTTCAGAAATTCAGTCCTACAACTAACATACCCTAGCTCAATATCAAACTATAGAAAAATTTGGTATCCATAAAAGAGTTTATTATTTCTTTGCCTGTAAATGAAAGATAAATAAAAGTTACCTAAAAACAAAAGTAAAAGTGCCCCAGCCCTTCTGAAATCAGATGAGATTTAACTGTGTGTTACAATCTGCTTGAATATTGCAGAAAGAACTTCAGATTCGAATATTTTCCCCAACAAAATTAAAACTCAAACCA
>JAWWMO010000001.1:73403621-73468691 GCA_035047845.1 Dendrocincla fuliginosa
CGTCTCCGTTCCTAGCTCCCGATTTCCCAAAATTTGTCTCGAGTTTTTATAGCATTCAAAAGAGTATTGCGGTGATCCCTTGGCACGTAGCCTTGTCGAAGTGATAATTACAGGATTTTCTGACAGGAGGTTTGTTTGCAGGGTTGAGCTGGTGCGAGTCTTCATAATCAGGATGTCTCCTGTAAGGCTTTGGATGTTTATTCCACTGATAGGATGTCGGAGTATTAATTACCTTTTGTGTGTGTTATCTGTATACAACACTGTATCTTTTCAATCCTTGCAGGTTACAAGGCAGTTACACATAAAGCAGATGTATTTTCATAGTCTAACATACAAACATATGTAAATTGACATATTATATGAGCCATGATAATCATATAGCCAAAAATATATGGGGCTTGAAGATAATTTCAGGAAATCTCTATTGATTCATTTGTTGAGGAAGGATAAGAACAGTTAGGTTTCGTTTGTTTAACTTACTCTTAGAAATCTCCAGAGAGGGAGACCTCAAAAACTTATAGTACTTCATGATCTTTCTATTTAAAAAATAGTTGCTCTTTTCCCCTTCTCCATAACATCTTAATCACTCAAATTGCTGAAAAAACCCAATTGTTTGACCAATCTCATTTTCTGCTTTCTTTGAGTCTTTCTAGATCTTCTTTTAATAAGTACATCCGTTTTCTTCAACTTCTACTCAACTAATTCTGTTCCTTTCCTCCAGACCTCTAAAATCTTCCTTCAGAGTTGGTGCATGAAAGTCACCATAACAAGATATCTTCCTTTCTGAACATTTTCATGGTTAGGGAAATGGGGGAAAGGAGAGGAAAAGAATGCTTTACTAATTTAAGAATTTTTTTTGCATTCGTATAAAACACACTTTATTACAGCTGCAGTCCCACCAACATCAGATATTAGAAAACTACTTTTCTTTTACTGTTGCTATTTACTATTACTATTTTTGACTTACACAGAACAATTTCATTAGTCTGTCATAGAATGAGATTTGTTTCTCTTCAAAACTACTTTTAGTTCTTTATAACCTTCACATTTTTCTCTGCCACACTGTGCTTAGCCATTTTTTCCTGATTTCATAGCTATATATTGCATTTCTCTTCTCAAGTACTTTATTGAATGCAATCCTATTGATTTGGGGGTAGTTGCCAAAAACTGTGATAAACTTCTGACATCGTATTTTTAAGTGGTAATTTTAACCTCAGAAATTTTGGTGTCATACAGTTTTCCTAAGTGCAATTTTTATCAATCAGGTTAGCCAATAATTAAAAAGCTGAATAGTACTAATCTTTCAAGCAATATCTATAGAACTTCAATTGAAATGCATTACCAGTTAGGTAGTACACTGTATTTCAGCTCTTACCTTAGTAATATTTTCCTCTAATAATTACACAGAGGTAAGGTGTTTCCTGTGAAAATATCTTCATCAGTAGGGAAGCTGAATAGAAAAAGAGGATAAAGGAAAGATGTTAAGATTTTTGTGACCTAATTTTCTATCCATAAAAAATTGTGGCCTACCAGATCTCAAATTTAGAGAAAGCTATCAAGTGAAGGACAGAGGAGTATTTGTTGTTTTATTTACATTTAAAGTATTTTATAAAATCCTGAAATATGCTAAAGAATTTTATTCAGAGTTTTCTTCATTGTTAGACACAAACAAAAACATTTTTATTTTAAGGTAGCATACATAAGCCTGACTTACAGGAATCTTGCACACAGAAATTGTGTCTTGCCTAGCAGTCACTGTTACAACATGTATATTTTGCTGAATTATCCAATATTGTTACTTCTGCCTGAAATAAACTTATTAAAACTTGTCTGGGAAAGCCTAAAACAGTCATGGTCACAGTAGTTACTATAGCAGGTATGATAATTTATATATTTCCCATCTATAAAAAGTTAATCAATTTTCTTTATCAGTGATCTTATTATTTATGATCTGCTGTGTGTAGAAGGCAATACTGAATTTTCTGTTTAGGAAAGAACTTTTTATTTTGTTTTTCCAGAAAAGTAGCTTGGACTTGCTTTGGTTTCTCCTTGCTGTTCAAGAGCTGATATCCACAAATATCATAAAATACATTTATCTACCATTACATAATATATTTCTAAATATGTATATACTCTTAAAAGTTACATGTTCAGACACAAAAAACCCACAGAGTTTTACATAACAAGGATAAAAGTTAGGATGTGGATGCAAAGCACTGTATGGGTTAAATAAATGAACAGCTCATTTTCTGAGGAGGGAGGAAAGCTGTCCTCAACAATAGACAGACTGTGAAGTTTCAATACTTACACTTTCCAAATAAAAGGGAAGAAGTATTAGAGTAGTAAATAATTAGGTTAGTGACAGTCTGAAAAGTGGCTAAAATCACTTCAGTCTACGTGGTACTCACCAAGCACAATCTAACTCTCTGTCATCACTGCAATCAAGGAGAAGCTTGCTATGCATATGCATTTATAAGTATACCTTTGCTTTCTAATACAACAGTAACATCTTACAAGAACAGTGGGAAAGATATTTAGGGCATTTAGGTAGTTATTGCCGGCCTTCCATTGAATGTTATGACTGAAAATCTTTTATAAAATTGTGCTATGCAGTACACTAATAATCCTGTAAAATACAAAATATATATTTTTATTGAAGATTTTTTTTAAGAATTACTAAATAATGCTTGCATTACTAATCCAGGAAAGGTGGCAACTTGTATAAATCCTGAAAATGTGAGAGGATTTGAAAAGGAAGAAAATGAGCCCTAGTTCATCTCTGGGCTCATTTGTCAGCTAATTTGTACATCCCTGGGATCATGCTGAAATTTGTTAATGCACTTTTAGCTTAAAGAGCATCTACTCATCAGAAGACTATATTAGGCTGCTTGAAATTGATCTTTTCTGTTCTTCGTTCCTAACTGTCAACTGAAAAGTTGGTTCATAACAGAAGCAATATAAACACAAAAATCAAGAGAGTACTGCTAAAGCCAAAGCCATGAGTGGTCAGAACTTATTCTATACAGTGTTGTTTAAACTGCTTTGGATTTTCATGAAGATAGTTGACAAACTTGACTCTTTAATAATATTCCACTCTTAACAGCATGTGGTGAGGATCTTAGCTGAAAGATGTTACTGCCTGTCTTTAACAAAGGTTAAACACTTATTAGCAGTTTCACTGACAAAAGAACTACACAGCAAAAAAAACCCCAAAAAACAACAAAAAAACCCAAAAAAAACCAAACAAAAACCCTAACAAAGAAAAACAGCCAAAAAACAATCCAACAAAAAAAACCTGATAGAATTTTGTTGCATAAAAATGCACTTTTTTCTTGACATTACTACACTCTCACAGGATTCTTCCCCTCCACTCAGTTAAAATCAAGGTCAAGCAGCAGAAAGAATATTTCACCATGAAGGAAGAACAGTAAAGGCAGACTCCTCCTGCTGTGCTTGTATTTTAGGTTACCTTGTTGTTGTTGTTGTCATATACAGACAGGATTATCAGTACAGCTCAAAAGAAAGTCAAGCTTTTCACACACAAAACAACACAAAAAATCCACCATGTTAATGTAATTGAAATATATCCATTATTCTTCCTTCTGAAGCCACATTGAAGGCTCTAATTATACAGAATACAACTCGCAATAAAAATAGTATAATAAAATTTGTTTAAAAGGCAGAGTCAAGGCATTTTCTGTTTCTCACACCACCCCACCAGTGAGTAAGCCGCAGATGTGCAAAAAGTTGTGAGGGGACACAGCTGGGATGGCTAACCCCAACTAACCAAAGGAATATTCCACACCACACAGCATCATGCTCAGCAATAACAGCTGGGGGAAGAAGGAGAAAAGAGGGCACATTTGGAGTGATGGCATTTGTCTTTCCTAGTCACCATTATATGTGATGTAGCCTGATGTTCCTGGGGATGGCTGAACACCTGCCAGCCCACGGGAAGTGGTGAATCAATTCCTTGTTTTGCTTTCCTTTTGTCTGTTTTTTTTTACTTTACCTAAAATCCTGTCTAACCCATGAGTTTTCTCACTTTTGCTCTTCTACTTCACTCTCACCAGAGGAAAATGAGCAAGCAGCTGCATGGTGCTTAGTTACAAGCTGGGGTTAAAACATGCCAACAACTCTATTAAAATATATACAAAATTACATGACCTATACATATCACATAGTATATGATTAAATAATATAAAAAAATAATACAGAATTCAGTCTTGTAATGTCTTGTTAATGATCTATTCATTCATTTTGGTTAATGAATGCACTGACAATTTATGAGTGGCTCTGCTTATAAAGCAGTACACTAAATATAAATACTTTTTAGTGTTTTATATTACAGCAACATTTAAAATTGTGTTCTTCTATTTGTGAAACAGTTTCATTAGAAAAAGTAATCAAATACTTTTCCCTTTCTAGGACCATTAGTTAAATAACCAAGTGCATAAACATACGTTCTACATTGAAGGTTTCTTGTCTGTTTGTTAACACTAACTTACTAAACATTTACCTCAAACAAGGAAGTAAAGGGTTATATTTATTCTGTATATTTCTGTTCTTGTATCTCTGAATAAGCTGTTAAGATACTTTTGTATTTAATAAGCTAATAAAGTGAGGATATTCAGAGGCTATAGACTGAAATGTACATTAGTGTCATAGTATGCAAATTTCACACAGAAGTAATGGTATATTTCTTAAGTACTGCTGTCACAGGTGGAAAAAAACCCCACCTTCAGAATTGGGGAATTTCACACATCTTAATCTGTTGACATCCAATACAAACAGGTGATCACTTTTTAATATACTGAGGGGAAGAAAAGAACACATACCAAAAAAATGAAACAGCATATTTCGCACACACACACACACTTTTGCATTAACATTTGCTTCTTTCCTGTTTCAATTTTACGTATTTTTACCATGTTTTATGCTCAGTCTGTCCAGTTCCTCCAGCCAGGTGTTACATGGTACTGGAGGCTGAAGTGGTATGTGTCTCTGCCTTTAATGATTTCTGCTGCTCCATTTCATTGTGTTCCTGACTGGCCTGGAGTGCCTTCCTAGAGCATCTCTCCAGCATCTAATAGCTGTTGGTATCTTTGTTAGATATGTTTGAGCAGGTGCCCTTGTTGCTTCTCTTATTAGATCAAGTTTGGTGTAGTACAGTTAAATTCTGATGCACGCTGAATATTTTTCACTGTTGTTTTCCTTTATCTCAAGCAGTCTGGACCTTATTTCAACAGGCACACTGCAACTCATGGTCTTTCTTACACATATCAGCACTGCAACCTACTCCTGCTTACACACATACTTGCTACAGACTCCACTCTTTGACCCAGTGAAATATATATTTAGCTCTCGATGAAGGTTAAAGAAGTAACTGAAATCTATGCATTTCCACTGTGAACAGACAATGGCTAAGGATCATTTGAAATTGTTATTCATGACACTAATTCTATTTTATTTTGAGAAAACATTTTCGACTCTATATCTCCACCTATGCCATTACTTCAATTATTTTGTCTCATTTGTAAAAATGATTTTTTGTTGAAGTGTTCACCAAAGAGAAGAACTTTGTGTTTATTTTTCCTTCTCCCTATATTTCTGTCTCAGTGTTTTGTAATGAAAAAATGAAATGTAAAACTGAATGAACAGCAAACAAAAAATGAGATACAATATATTAATTTCATTTAATTAGTAATTGAATTTAATTTAGTATTTTTTTATTTTAAATTTGCTTCCATGGTTTTTGGAAAATTTCTGTTTATGGGATATTGGTTTATAACTGGACAATCACTAACAGTTTTTAATCAAGCTTCGTAAGGGTATACTCTTGACACTGAATTCTGAAGTGCACTTTGTGTCATTTCTGGATTCATTCCTGAGGTTAAGGTTTGCGGTGGTTTTATTTGTTTTGTTTGCTTTCACTTCAAAATTTTAGCTAATTACTTTCCTTTGAAGTTAATTTAACCTTGATCAGAACTCAATAATTTCACAAGTTTTGTTTGCTTGATTAACTGCTCTTATTTCTGTGGAAAAGTACAGATTTTTGAGTAAAGTAACAAACAAGAGAAAATAACTTTTATTTAAGGTAATATAAAATAAAAACTAAAGATGAAGCAAAAGTAAAACAAACAAAAACAAAATTTTGCAGGAATTTCAGATCTATCGTGTATATTTTTGCTAATACTCTCACAAGCAATCACTTATTTTAGCTAATGAAAAAAGATATAGAGACAGATCAGAAAGTTTGTAAAATGCTCTCTTTTACCCATGTAGAAATTTCAAGATTATTTTATATATTTGCTTGCTGTTATGTAAGCAAATTCTAAAATAAGTTTGGGATTCAATGGTCTAGACTGAATATTGCTGGTCACCCAGAAAGTTACCATAGCAGTTTTGCAGCTGTGTCCATTACTATATGTATGAAAGCACTAATGAGTTTCAAATTTCTGATGTTTCTTTTCTTAGAAATGTGTGCATTATACATTCAATATCTTTCAAAGTTAATCTTGTTGACTTATGAACACTTAACTCAGCTTTGCAGAAAACTGAAGTCAAGTAGCCAACTTCATAAATTGAATCCTCAGTACTGAGTAAAGCATTGACATATCCTATATCTTAAAGGCATCTAGGTTGGGGTCACATAGTCAGTGTATTCAATCTACCTGAAATATAGTATTTTGAAAGATTTTGAGTCCTCTTCTGGCAGATAAAACTAAAAAATTTGGTGCAACTTGAAACCACAGTGTCAGTTTTCTCATTTCCATTCAGTAACTTTTAGTACTAAAATACAGAAGAGGCAACATACTTGCATAATATTTACAATGGTTCCCCAAAAATGGATTATGAAACTGGGGTTTAAGCACAGCTTACTGAGGAAATGTGTATATTTATCCCTTGCAGACCAGGAAAATACCCCAGCTATAAGCTTGTGAGTATCCTGGATGGGTTTGTATTTTTCCACAGCAGCTTGGCCAGAGTATATTTAGGTCTGCAAAGTGTGCAGGTCAGAAAGGGAGCACTGTCATGCTTGAAATGTTATTATGAGCCAAAGGGGGTATTATAAAAATATGCAGCTAAGAAAAACCTATTGTTAACTGATAATTTTAACAGTCCTAAGTTCCAGATGATGGCATTTAGGTTTGTTGAGTTCGTTTGTTGGGTGTTTTTTTTCAGAATAAACTAATGGATAATTTTCAATTGTTGCTTTTTCTAATACCTACCCATCTTCTTTGGAGCCGTGCTTCCTTTCCAAAGTGCCTCTGGGTCCTAAGAGACTATTTCAGGCTTCCTCCATAAAAATGGGGAGAGTCTCCAGCAACTCACTTGCTGCTAAGTATGCAACATGCAATGTTAGACAGTCCCTTCCTCCTCCATTCTGACACCTTGCACTGGTGCCTGGGCTGGTCACCACTGGTAACCCCATGCTGGAGCAGCAGCAGTAAGCAAGGGCAGGGATAAAATGCAAATGGAAAAGCTGAGCCTATGGATTAGAATTTTTGTAAGCACCAAGGGACCTGCTGTGGCAATGGACTTACAATATCAGAAGTGGAATAAATCATGCAAGAAATGGGCCTGTGAAGAAAATGAAGAAACCAGCCAAAGTGCCTTAAAAGCTGAGGCTTTTACTATATTGTAAAATGGATTCCTTGTCTTTTTCCCCTGAGTCACCCTTCTCCTTCCCAAAACCCCTTGATAAAACTCTTATCTCCCTAGCCTAGTATGCAGGTATTGGTTCTGGCATTAGGGTTGTGAAGTCCCCTTACTGGCTTTTAGTTAACCCTTTCCCCATTGGTTGTTATCCCTAGATTTCTATTGGTAGCAACTAAATTCCCCTAAAGCTCTTATATACCCCTGACCATGTGAAAAAACTCTCTCTGCATCCCCTCCTGTGGTCTCTGTGTGTCTCTTTCCTGGGGCCTATTGGGGACCACGTGGCCGGGGGAAATGAAAAGGGGGAGCATTCCACTATGCTGTCACAATCTGCTCTTCAATTTTTTCTTTCAAGACTTTTTTGAATTTCACGTTGTACTGGATAAAAACAGAAATGGGAAATGAAAAATAAGACAAACAGGAATTCCAGTCATGGATCACAACTCCAAGGGAATGAGGACTTTTCTAATTAGGTTACAACTGGGCTTTTTCTTGCCTAGGAATATGTTATCTATTGACCCAATTCAGAATAAAGAAGTAACAGATATTTTCTGGCTTTTAGGTACCTTTTTTTTTTCTGGGAAAGTTAGTCTCAATTTTTCCTAGGCACAAATGAACATGAAACTCAAGTTTTCAAAAGAAGCTTTTAAATTTTTAGCCCATCATTTGAGCTTCCAGCTTATGTGACCTCTACTAAATAGCCTAGACAAGCTTAGTGTCTGGATCCCAAGTAGCCTTAACCAGGATGTGTATTTTGATATTTGGTTCCTTAAAGACAGTGATGTTCAGAATTCATGTTGCAGAATTCATTGTGTGAGGCACAATAGCTTTTTGGACAGGTATCTGAGTTTCTTGGACCCCTAATCACATTTTAATTGGCTTTGGCAAATTACACTTCTGAATGTAGGCTCTAAATCACAGTCTGGGTATCTAAACAACTTTTGTTTTAAGATTTTATTTGACATTATCATTATTTAATCATTCATAGGCATGCATGACTTTTTGGCAGTCTTCTTTAAATACATTACTATGGGGTTTACTGTAACTTTTCAAACTATTTTTTTACAGTTGTTGGTTATCAAGTAATTTTTCTACTGTTTAGATTAGATTTCATATGATTAATAGATATTTTTAAAGGAAAAGTGAAGCTATTGAAATATACGCTCTAGCAAAGCAAAATCGCTGCAAGTTAAAAGACTTCTTAATTTCATGGTTGATCTTGAAATTACATGAACTCTTGAATTATAAAACAAAAGTTAACTAATCTTTACAGTCTTTATTCTCTTTGTGATTTGGGAAGTGTTCAAGTACCTCATTTAACATGTTCATGAAAATATAATACAGATAATTTACAGCTTGATGGGTCACACTTGGAAGTCCTTTGCATGGATTTTCACAGAGCATGTATATCCTCTCCAAAAATTTAACCTGAGAAATGTTTTCCTTCCTGTTCTAAATACTCATGTTGTTTTCAGAAAGCATCAGCTCTAACACTGATTTTATTGTCTCATGCTACTTCAAATTGAAAAATGAGCCCAACCTTGTATTTTTTCCTTTAGGTCAAAGATATAACTTGTGTATGTATTTAGATACCTCCCTCCTAGTCCTAGTTTATCCTGAGTCTGCATGTAGGTACTTAGAAGCCTGACCACTCTACATCTGAGCCACAATGGCCAATGATTATTACTTCACAATTTTGATGGCAAGGTTCCCTAATTTCGTACATGTAATGCCAGCAGTAGCTGGACAACCTCAGTGTGATCTGCAGTAGAGTCAAGAGTTGACTCTGCTGTCAGCTCAGGGAAAGCAGAGCAAGAAAAGAGTTCCTGTGATTCAAAACATGCAGTCAGAATCGAATATTGGCTTCAAACCATGATCAGTTTCTGCCCACAAGCAAAGTTGGGGCCTAGCGTCTGGATCATTCAGCACCTTGTTTGCCTGCAAGGAGATCCAATAACTGAGTCCACTTCTTGAATCTGCCATGCCTGTTCATAGGCACAGTATAACATTGACTTTCATCTATTTCTAAACAGGAAGACAAAGGTTTCTATAATGCTATCACTGCATATGTTTATTTGAAGCCTGGTCTGTGGTAGCAGTGTGGCAGAAGTATGCAAAAGGCTGACAAGTGTTAGGAAGGTGGGACTGGATAAAAGTACAGACACTACTTAGTAAAGACAGAATTAGGGTAGGTGCAGGAAAGTGAGGCAGTAACTTAAATTTTTTCAAAGAAATGAAATATTATGTTACAAGAGAAAAGAAAAAGGATACAAAACCTGTTTTCTGTAGCCACTGATTACTTGCTGGCATAGAGGAGCATGCTTTTGTTATTGCTTCATGGTTGGTACTCATTTCTGGGATCTTGCACTACCAAAACCCAAATAAACTATTCCTGGGAAGTTCATTTTACAGCAACTTGTATTGCCAACAAAGCTTATTACGTTTCTTCAAAATGAATTCCAGGTTCAAGAAACAAAAATGGTATAACGCATAGATGACATGGAATTGTGTATATGTTGTAAAATGGGAATTCTGAAGAAAAATCATACAATCGTAGAATATTTTGAGTTGAAACGGACCCACAGAGATCACTGAAGTCCAATTCCTTGCCCTTCATAGGACAGTCCCAAGAGTCACACCACATGCTTGAGAACATTTTGCAAGTGCTTCTTTAACTCTGGCAGGTTTGGTGCTATGACCACTTTCCTGGGGAGCCTGGTCTACTGTCCAGCCACACTCTGGGTGAAAATCATTTACCTAATATCCAGCCTAGACCTTCTCTGACACAGCTTCGTGCTGTTAAAATATTTTCTTTTACTCAGAAGGAGGAACCTGGAGAGAGGGACATCTATGGTCTCTCTTTTAAGGGCATCTAATATGCTTTCAGAAAGTACTGCTATGAGAAAGGTGTTTCAATGGGAAATTAATGAAAAGATGAGATGGTAAAAGATGTGGTTGTTGAGCATAAGAAACTGGGGAGGAGGGGAAGAAAAAAAAGTAAAAGAAAGGAACAAATAGTTTGTAATAAGAAGTTCAGTATTTCACCTAGTTTTTTAAGTAATCTTGGAAAAACTGTGTTACGTTTCAAAGTATCCTTTAGAACAAATAGCAAGCAAACCTTACACATACATATATATAGGTTGAAAAACTTGTTACTGTAATACAAATCCTAATAGTCTAATTCAAGAATCACTATAAATGTAGAACAAATTTCTACTGACCCCCTCCCCCCAAACCATAAAAATGCAGTTAAAATCATTGTGCACACACTTTGTTCCTACCTCTTTTCCTTATGTTACGATCACTGCCCTAGCCCTGAGACCTTGTAAATTTACTAAAAAAGATAATGGCTTGTTACTACCTGTTGCAACAGAAATATTGTATTACAAGCCTGTGTGGTTATAAATCAATCATACCATGATTTAGGTGTAAATATAATAAGCAAACTTTGCCATATCCTTTTCTTGCCTGAGGAAATAATTTCTACAGAAAAGTGTGGAGGGCAGAAGCAGAATGACTTTTATAGACCACCAGTGCCTGGAAGCCAGGCTGAGAGAGAGACTATATTAAGATTCAGAGGTGTGGAAATGAAAGAGCACTTGCCATTGAAAAGAAGAATGTGATAAAGACTGCTAAACACAAAAAAAGTAAAGTTAACCAAAACAAAATAAAACAAAATAAGTCTGAAAAGAGGACAGAAGATGTTTCAAGCTGTCACCCATGACTATGTAACATTTTTCTCATAATCAAGACAATGAGAATACACTGAAATACACTACAGATTTTGGAAAGCATAGCTTGTCTGTTTCAGAGGCATGTTTTAATCTGGTTTGCTTTTGTCTAATTTGCATGACAGAATTGAAAGTCTTTCATAATACAATGCCTCAATGCAGTTGAATGGAATAACATTAATTTGCTGAAGCTGTCTTCATTTAAAGTTAGAGCATGCTAATATTAATGGATAGTGCATTTCTTATAGCTCTACTGCTAAGCACTGAAAAGTCTTGAAAATAAAGTAAGTACACCTTATAGTATCTGTGTGGAAATCAAGAACAGATTTGAGTCAGATGGCTTTAGATTAAATTCACTTTTATGCAGTCAATTAGCACTCCTACAGCCCTTTCTCAGATTGCCATTATTCAGGTGAGAGGAGGAACTGTGTAAATTTATGCGCTGTACATTTTTAGTAACACAACAATAATTCTAAGAACTGAAAGACTCACTTAAGAGGAACGAAGTTAATATCGGTTTACTCCTCACAAGCTAAAAAAAAAATAGCTTCAAATTTCCCTGAGAATTTCCTAATTCTTCAAGCTATGGATCTGTACAGATAAAAGTCAGAGAATCTTTTCTAGACCTTTTTTTCTGATCAGTGACACAGCTTCAAAAATGTGAAGTCACAGGAAAAGGTGAGAGATGAATATGTGCACTCATGAGGTACTATGTTGTAGGGCCACTCCTCTGAGAATAAGGAGTTCTGGCATCTTCTTAGTTGTATTCTTGTGCAATACTTAAGCTTCTCAATACAGTTACAGAGCTAATCAGTTTTGCTTCCTGACATCTAGTACAAACTGCATAACATTGTACAGCATATGAGGAGTCTGATATACAATAAATACTTCTCTGTGAGAGGCAGAACTGTTGCTGTAGTCAAGAGCCACAATTTTCTCTGGAGAAGGAATCAAGAGTCAAAGGAGAAGCGGGAGAGTGTATAATAGTGAACCAGGGGGTAAAATTTGGCAGTATAGTGGGTTCCATCAAAAGTAGTGGAACAAAATAAATAAAATATGCCAAGAGAAACCATTTTTCTTTGATTCTTATTAGAATCAAATTGTAGTAAATCAGAATTCTTACTGTGAAGTACTGAGATGTATCACAAAAAGTTTTATACAAGTGCAAGAGACCATGCATTCACCAAGTGTAGAGGTAAAAGTTGTACTAGGTCTGGCTAGAATGAAACTAATTTTCTTAAGAGCAGCTCATATTGTGCTGTGTTTTTCATTTGTAGCTAAAACAGTCTTGATAACACACCAGTGGTTTATCTGTTGCAGAGCAGTGCTTGCACAGCTTTAAGACCACCTCTGTTTCTCACTCTGCTGTCCCCCATTAAGAAAGCCAGAGGCGGGCATTGTTCTGCTGGTAGGAGGTGGAAAGTGCTTGCTTCTTCACCTGTCTTTTTTTTTTTTTTTTAATGGGGGGGGAAGGGGCGGTGTTTCTCTCTTTCTCTTTTCTTTTAAACTGTCTGCATCTCAAGCCATGAGTTTTTCTTGCCTTTGCTCTTACAATTTCCCTCTTCTTTCCTCTGGGAGCAAGGAGTGGGTGAGCAGCTGGTGGATGCTTAGCTGTTAGCTGGGGTCAGCTCACCACAAAAGTGAAAGTGAGCTGGGATAAAAAAGTGACATTCAAGAGAGATTCTGTTAGAAATTGCGCTAGTCATGTGTGCTTCAACTGTGTGCTGTTTTAAAGGTGAACCAGCAGGAGAAATGAATCCAACTCAAAAGAGATTATCAGTCAGAGTTCCAATTTGCTAAAAAGGTTACAATATATACAATGATACAGAAAAAAAATATTTTAACCCACAAAAAAACCAAAACCAGATGTATAACCCAGCACCCTGGGACACAAGCAGAATGGTGTTCATTAGCCCCTGTGCTGAGTGCCACGTTGTCCTCCATAATGTAAAGTAAAAGGAAAGGAAAACCAGTTGGTGAAGATGATGGTTGCAGTCTGGTCAAGAGTGGCAGTCGCAGTCCTGTTGACATTCTGGTCCTCCTCTGGATCTGACGAGTGGTACCAGAAGTCCCAAAGCCTGAAGATTATATATGCTCAGGTTCAGGTGGGAATGCCCACTACTTCCCCCAGGGTGGGGAGTTTCACAATGGGTGATTTAACTCTATGAGTCTTTTTTTTTTTTTTTTTTTTTTAATCTTTTTCATTGGTTTGGGGTTTTGGTTTAGTTTGTTGTGGCTTTTTTGTTTCGTTTGTTTGTTTGTTTTTCTGTATATCGCTACAACTCACAAATGCATCTACACAGAATGTAGGGAATTGAAGAGTGACTTCCAGGCTAAAACACTTACTGAGTTGTTGTTGAAATGCTAGCTCTAGGAAGCTCTTCCACTCTCTTTTAACTGAGCTACACTAGATCTTACATGACACAGAAAGAGCAGATAGCCAGCATAATTCTCTGAGGCAACTTCCAGGGATCTCTTCAAAGGCACTTACAAGTGTTTGATTCCTCGTCTTAGGAGATACTTGAAACCCAGACCACTCAAGCAGCATTAACGTCACCAGTCTTTCTAAGACCAAGACTATGCTCTTGCAATGCCAGCCTCTGTTATTTTCAAATCCAGTAAATAAGTAATTCAATAGCTGTTCACCATAACTTCTAAAGTTTATAATAATAAGAGCTTCTAATTATTAGGTCCATCTATTCCATCCTATATCTAATCACCATACCTATGACTGGCAAAGTAACTTTCCTGGTGTGGAGAAGAGAGTAGACCAGAAAATAGCACTTTCCTGTTTTTGTTGGTTTAGAATACCTTTCAAATTAACAGCTTTGCTCTCCCCCTAGTTCTCTGTCCCAACGTGGAAATAAACTCCTTAAAACTGGCATCAAATAATCTGAACACAGGTTTATGTTTTTCAATGACATCTTCATATTTGATTCCAGTTGCAAGTAATTTTTCATCTAAGTTGGCAGCTGAAGCCCTGAGAGGCTGCAATTGAGCTACGTGGATATATTTTAACACCATACAGTTGAATATCCATGGTTCAGACAGATGACAGTGAGAAATATCTGTATTACACAGGGGATTTTAAATTGTGGGGGAATAGATGAATGAGATCCTTCTGGTACAATATTTTAACAATTACTCAAATAATCTCACATCAGCTATTTTGGAAACATCTTTTTCTTAGTATATATTATGTCCTCAGGCTAAATAAGGTAAACACTACAGTGTTTCTCTCACATGACCTCCTGCTGATTTTTAGGGAATTCTAAATCTGGTTTTGATTTTATTTTTGTTTGGTTGGTTGTTGTTTTCTTTTGGTTGGTTGGTTTGGGTTTTTTTTTTGTTTGTTGTTTTTTTTTTTTCTATTATTAATGTTTTATTTGGGGTGGGGTTTCTTCGGAAGACTGTTTCAAAAGATCTGATCTTTATCTTCTGGTCATAAAATTAAACTGACAAGTCAAGATGATTTTTTTTTGCCACTTAAAATAATCCATTCTTTCAAAATGAGCAACTTTGCCAAAAATATCTGCAGTATATTTTAAGTATTATAAGGATTCCATTACTTTGAGAATTAGGCAGCTATAACACCCCCTGCATCAAAGCAGCTGCTAACATTTTCCAAGTGTATATGGTTCTGTAACCATAGAAAATTTTCTTTTGATTTTTTTTTCTCATTCCATCCATGTCTCTATTTGAGTACAATTCCTTTTGAAAATAGTAATGATCTGTTTTTCAATAGAAGTGATCACACTTTTTAATTAATTTCTCTGTATTTGTCTGGGGGTGCAGGGGGGTGGGGTGTTTAGTAACTTCTAAATAAACATAACATTTGGGAGTTCTTCATTAAATGTCTGTGAGCATTTCACAGCATTTCACAGCATTTCACAGAATCACAGAATGGATAAAGTTGGAAGGGACCACACTGGATCTTTTGGTCCAACCTCCTTGCTCAACCAGAGTTATCCTAGAGCACATTGCACAGGATTGCGTTCAGATGGTTCTTGAACATCTCCAGTGTTGGAGACTCTACAACCTCTCTGGGCAACCTGTTCCAGTGTGCAGTCAACCACACAGCAAAGGAGTTCTTCCTCATATTCAGGTTGAAATTCCTGTGCATCAGTTTCTGTCCCTTGTCTCTCATTCAATTGCTTGGCACCTCTGAGAAGAGCCTGGTCCATTCTCTTGATAATGTCCCTTCAGATACTTACAGGCATTGATGAAGCCCCTTCTCACTCTTCTCGAGGTTGAACAGGCCCAGCTCCCTCAGCCTTTCCTCATAAGAGATATGGTCCAGATCCTTGAACATCTTTGTAGCCCTCCACTGGAACCACTACAAGAGCTCCATGTCTCTCCTGTGCTGAGGAGCCCAGATCTAGACACAACACTCCAGATGAGGCCTCACTAGGGCTGAGTAGAGGGGCAGGATCACCTCTCTCCACCTGCTGGCAATGCTCTTCCTAATGCACCCCAGGATACCTTTGGCCTTCTTGACCACAAGAGCACACTCCTGGTCATTGACAACATATTTTACATCAGGACCTCCAGGTTCTCCTCAGAGCTGCTTTCTAGCTGCTTGGCCCTAGCCTGTATTTGGGGTTATTCTTCCTCAGTGCCCTAGTTTCAGCCAGGACCTTAGTGCTATTCAATACTACCTCACATCATTGCTAGGTGCAGGGTTCTTCAAGGTGTGCTCTCAGTCTTCTCAGAAGAAGGACATGGTTTACATTTGAAAAAAACAGGTCTGCCTTTGTTAATTGTCTCAGGTTTGATGAGCATTTTGCATGTGAATTGTCCTCTATTTTGTACACTTTTGTTATTAATATTGTTGCTGTTAGTGATAATTTTCTTATCTCAGTAAACTGTTCTTTTTTAAACCCATAATTTTTCCCTTTAGGCCTCCAATTCTCCATCACACTGGAGCATAGGGAAGGGGAAGTGGGGAGCGAGCAAGAGGCATCTGGTTTGGGAGAGTTTTGGTGGGGACACTGAATTGTGGAGTACGATTCCTAAACCATGACACTTAGGTGCAGGACTCTGCATTTGCCTTTACTGAATTGCAGTAGGTTCTTCCCATCTCTCTAGTCAGTTGAGGTCCTCCTGAAGGAGGACCACTTCTCCCAGCTTTGCTTCATCAGCAAACTTGATGAGGAGGCATCTACCCTTTCATCCAAGTCATTGTTGAATAAGTTAAACAACAGTGGGCCCAGTATGTAATCTTGAGGCCCACTACCAGTGACAGATCTCCAACTAAACCCTGTGCCACTGGTTACCCTCTGGGACCTGCCATTCAGCCAGTTCCCAATCCACCTCACTGTCCACTCATCAAGCCTGTGCTTCCTGAGTTTGCCTATGGCGGTGTTGTTAGAGAGTGCTGAAATCCTTGTTGAAGTTGAGGTAGACAATATCCACTGCTGTCCCCTCATCCATCTAGATAGATGTTTCATCACAGAAGACAATCAGGTTCGTCAAGCAAGATTTACTTTTAGCGAGTCTATGTTGACCACTCCTTATCATCTTCATGTCATCCATGTAGATAGAAATGGCCTTCAGAATGAGATGCTCCATCGCCTTTCCAAGGACTGAGAGGAGCCTGACTGACCAAGAGTTCCTTGGGTCCTTCTTCTTGTCCTTTTTGAAGACTGGGGTGATTTTTGCTCTACTTCCAGTCCTCAGTCACCTCTCTCAATCACCACAACCTTTCTAAGATGATCAAATGTGGCCTCATTATGGTGTCTGCCAGCTCCCTTACCACTTATGAATGCATCCCACCAGGGCCCATGGACTTGGAGATGTCAAATTTGCCTAGGAGTTCTCTAACGCAATCCTCCTTGACCAAAGGAAAGTCTTCCTTCCAACATTCCTTTACCTTGGTCTCCAGGGCCAGAGACTCCTGAGGTCTAATCTTGTCAGTGAAGACCAAACCAAGAAAAGCATTCAGTAACTCTGTCTTCTCTGATTCCTCTGTTATCAGAGCCTCTCCTCCAGTTAGGGACAGGCCCACATTATCTTTTTTCTTTTGTTACTGTTGCATTTGAAGAAGTCCTTCCTGTTATTCTTGCCATCTTTGGCCAGATTTATTACAGATGGACTTTGGCCTTCCTTGTCTACTTCTCTGTACTCTGACAATTTCTCTGTATTCATTCCAAGATTTTCCAGCTCTTTTCTATACAAAAAAAGAAGTCCAGCTACATGCCCTAACCACTGAGGGGAGCAAATTTTGTATTTCTCTGCAGTGCTGAAAGTCCTTGAGTTGACACTAGCCACCTGCACTGAATAGTATCTTCTACAAAATAGTTTCCAAATTGCATTTAGATATTGAGGTCACATATAAAGTTTTTATCTTAGAGTATCAGTTTCACACATATTTAAATCATGACAATGGTCTCTCTCTCTTTCCTTCACACATATTCATTGTACTAAACACATTGGACCAATCCCACACTGAGATATCTAGGCATTATTTCAATATTATCAGTGCAAGCTGGAAGGAAATATCTTATTTTCTAAAATTATCTAATTAAATCAATCAATCATACTTCTGATAATAACTGGTCAGGGTAGAGATTATGGCTCATTCTCTTAAACAGATGATTGACAACATTGGTCCTCAATATAAAAGCAGAAAACTGAAGAAATATTTTCTTCCTGAAATTTGATAATACTGCAGTTAAAATTTTGTCAGTTTCTATAGTGGCAGAAACTATATCTAGCTTCAGAACTCCTTTTGTTCTGTTTTTCACAGCTGCCTTGTACAAGCTGAAATGAACAGAATGTCAAAATCAACAGTAAGGTCTAATTACATTAATTCGAACATGAATGCTATTTGATTTTTAATACAGATTTTAATACAGATTTTTAAGATAGCAATTCTATTGCTGCTTCCACTTGTCCTGCTTTGCTTCCATCATATTATAAAAATATAGGCACATTGATGTTTTCTTTCACGCTGTGTTTTCTAACAACTCATTAAATCATTAATATTTTCAAAACACTATCTTAAACTATCTCTCTCACATTGGCTATTGTGAATTAGGATATCAAAGATATTTCAAAAATACTACTAAAGTGGATTTTGCCTGTGAGTGATTCATTCTGATTAGGAAAGAAAGAAAAAAGGAGAAAGCGTGTCTCTGTAATCATTGTTGAATTCCCATTTCAAGGTGCAAGCTTTGCCCAAGCACAGCTGTAAGTTATTCTTTAAAACTTCAAGTGCTTTTTGAGTAGGTTTGGTCCTTGCTTTTCTTTTTCACTTAACATAAACATTTGAAAAACTATCCTACTTTTTCATACCTCATCCTAAATCTCTTTGAACACTAAAATTGTTAGTGATGTGAAGATTTTTTTATCAACACCATTAACCTTACTCTAGGAAAACTTCATTCCATGTATAAAATATTCTATAAATCTAGTTATCATCTTAATTGATCTCCTCACATTATTGTATTAATTTTTATGTTGTCAGTTTAAAACTATTATAATTTTCCTTTCATTATTATGCACTGTTGACACAATATGTTTTATGATTTTTCTAAATCAACTTAGGAGACACGTTCTCAGAATAAAATGCACTACTAGATGAAGTAGTTTCCTTCTGGTTGTGTAGATCTACAGTACCATGTAAAACTGTGTCAAGAGTTATATACAGCTGCTGTTAGAAAAATCACTAGGATTTTACAGGCATCTTCTGACACTAGTAGTAACTTGTGAACTTTCTTAATAAACTCCCAAATTATATTTATTTCTATCTTGTACCATCATACAACATTCATAACTATTGTGTAGGCACGCTTGATTATTTGTGTAAATTTATTCAAAGAATGCAAAAATTTCTGAACAAATTTTAAAACTGCTTAATTGATGTCACAGTTCAAGGCAATGAATGAACTATGATCACTGTGAGCAGGAGGATTATTTGCCAGAGTTCAAGTTTCTGATTTTTTCCTGCCATTTACTTGTTCTTGTAAGAATACTTACAAGGAGACCAGAAGCACTGAACATGAACATGCATAGACTACAGTCCATGTAAAATCACAGTAGAATCTGTGTTTAATTAATTATCTGTACAGTTGTTGTGTGTATAAACTACTGCAAAATAATTATGCAGACAATTTATGTTATAAATCTTCCTAGTTCCTCCTCCTAGTTCTCCAACCAACAGAAGCCAGAGAGTATCCTTTTGTTTAAAAGATCTTGCTGTCACCAACCCCCCCCAAAACAACAACAACAAAACAACAAAAGCCAAAAACTAATAAACAAACTAAACCCAAGGAAGAAATATGACCTTGTACTTCTCTGTATGTCAATATCTCATTAAATGGACAGATATTAGGAATTTGGTTTTTTTCCACTAAAAAGGTGCTCAGGCATTGGAATAGGCTTCCCAGGGAAGTCGTAGAATTGCCATCCCTGGAAGTGTTTAAAATGAGTGCAGATGAGGCACTTGGGGATATGGCTTAGCAGTTCACAGGGCTGAATATGACCATCTTAGAGGTGTTTTCCAACCTTAGTGATATTATGAGCCTATACGTATTTAAACTGAATGGCCTATTTAAATACATTGTCTGGTATCTTTTGCAAAAGAAACTCCAAAGGCTCCATAAGTATATAAAACCTTTACAGTTGTAGTCTGCAAACTGCACCATCAGTAACAGCACCATCAGTGAAGCAAACCACAGTAAGACATTCTGTCCTAAAGTGCTTACCATTTTTCAAAGGTTTTACTGAGAGTCTGCATTTTAAAGAGGAAACTTAGATCTAGTTTACACTTAGAAACTGTGTATCATCTCATATATCATGTTTTAGAGTACCATCAAGATTTCTATTTCACCAAACTTTAGGTTGTCAATGACATGACAATAAGATATGTTTATGAAAGCAAATAATTCACTGAAGTGAAAATTTACCGGTTTGTTTCTATAGTAGAACAGCAGAAAACAACAAGAGAGGTTTTACAGTTGAAACTTATCATTTATATCACCCTTGTTCACATTCCTGAATGTTGCTTTTTATTTTCCATTTTCTAGAAAAAAGTGATATCCCTTAATAAACTAGTTCTCCTGTCACCTTGAAGAACAGTGAATATTCACACATTTACATGACTGCTATATATAGATACGTGTGCGTGAAGAAAGAAAAAAGTTCCATTAATTTCTTACTGAATTTTACCAGTCTCTAGACAAATAAACATGTATTTACAATTCCATATCATCTCTGTGCAGTTTTTACAGTTTTGAATTTCTATCTTTGATTCTATGTTATGATTATTCTTTTGTTCCAGCTCATAATCTATAAACATATTTGTATCTCTTCATCCAAATCATTTCTCCTTTTACACTTTGCAAATCCTGTAGAACAAACATACTTATTTTCATATATGACTAATACTAAATCCTATTCTCATAGCCATTATTATGTATTTTTTTCTCTTTTTGAAGAAAAAAAAATCTGTTGTGTAGTAACAACTATTGAGTCTACTCCCCTTCCTCTTTCTTTCCCTCACTTTGTACAAAAAAATCCCAAAGGCTGAAAGAGACCCTTGGAGATTAAAAATATATATATATATATAAAAAAGTCCAGATAGACAAGAAGGAGGATCCAGGATGCTATATGCTATGAAAGAAATCTTTCCTTACTCCTTGGAAAGTATATGGACCATGTCCTCTTGGAATATCCTTTCAAGTATGGAAAGAGCAAGAAGGTCATCAGGAACAATCAAAATGAATTTACCAAGACAAAATCATGCTTGACCAAGCTCAGCGCCTGTGATGATGAACTGATTGTCTCTGTGAATGAGCTGAGAGCAGTAAGCATAGTATATACCTGGAGTTTACCAAAGGTTGCACGGTAGACTCAATGTAGTGTGAGCTAGTTAAGGAAGTATGATCTGGAAAAGTAAACTCTGAAGGCAGCTGAATTGACTGAATTAAAAGGCAGAAATTAGTGGCAAATCTCCAGGCGTGAAAGTTGCTTTGTTAAAAATAAAAAAAAAAATTACTTAATTCACTTTGCATGTTTTAGTGAAGTGATGCAACTAAATCAGCAGATTAACTCCTTCAGATAGCAGATACCATGTCTCTACTAGGAGGGTTCATATTTATAGTGTCAGAGGTTCTCTGGAGTAGAAAAGACCTAAATAACATCAACAAGCACTCTTGTTATACTCTACTTGTACTTCAGAAGTAGAAAGTAATCTTTTTGAACAGGTGCAATCTTTGAATATTTTGGTTTAGCTTTACAAAAACTGCTCCATAAATCCATTAGGGTGCAAAAGCTAATGATGGTTTGCCAGTTGAGAATTTGAAGGTAGCACTTGAATGAAAAATTGTGGAAGAAGGATAACACTTGAAATGGTCTTGTGTAGTTGGATTGTGTGTGCTAAAAATTTCCTCAGGCCTTTTCAACCTCTGGATAAAAGATAATCTGTCGAGATGATTCATCTCTTCAACAACCATACCTAATACACACTATCATCTGGGGAAAGAATTCCTTTAAATGAGTTCACTTTTTGAGAAATCAAAATCATTTCACATAACCAGGAGCTGTTTCCAAAATTTCCCAGTATAGTAAGGTACAGAAAGCCCTCAAAATAGAACTTTGGTTATTGTTTTTTTGTTTCCTTTGTTCATGTTGTACTAATACCTATATCAGGGCATTACATTCATAAGGAAAATGGAAGGATAAAATTTACCTCTGACATTTACATAATTTGGTTTCTTTTCTTTTCACTTCCTAACAGTGATGAGGAATAATTACATGCTACAGAAAATAGTTTTGTAAATGATGATAGAAGCTGGTGACACACCTATAATACTAACAGATCTGACTGTAAATAATTTTGTCAGAGTTTATTAGAGATCAGAGAGTAATTAAAACCAGTAGATATAAGTTTGAGTTTGTGCAGGGATCTTCATGGGGTTTTTTGTTTTGATTTGGTTTTTAATGCAATCCACTGGAAATACACAAGATTTTATATAGTAAAAGTAGGGTGAATTCTGACAGTCAACCTTTATAAGTTTTTCATGATTAAAGGCATAGTAAGCAAAGTAAGAAATTGTCAAGGCTATTTGCCAATAAGCTCTTTGACAAATAAGCTCTTTTTGTGATAACAAATTATCTGTGAATGAGTAAAGATTTATACAAATGTATTATTTAGCTATGAATGGCTGCCATGGAAAAATGAAGTAAAATGCAATCTGTGAGTGTTAAACATCTGTGGTTATACCCTACCGCCATTTCACTGAAGGAGACCTCACCTAGGTGACATATATTTTTCTTTTCTTTTGTATGATTGCACAACTGAAGTCTTAAATAAGCAAACGGACGATAAGCAACATATGAAAAAATAATGCATCTGCCCTCATGAAAAATGAATACTTTTAATGAAAATATTAATTCCTTAAATATTTGTACGAACAGGGTATTTTGATAGGACTATCCCGAAAATGAATGATAAAATGTACAAAAATGTCTAGTGGAAATTGAATGAATCTGTCTAAAGATGACTTTTCTATTATTTACACAGTTCTAATCCTTAATGTTTAGAATACCTTAAACAAATCAATATTTTTTTTTTTAATTTGATTTTGAACAGTAAGTAGGAGAGGACAGTCTCCCTCTATATGAACTCCTATACAGTGAAAATACTCATTTCACAGTGCCAAATTAGGCACTTGTTACAAACTATCTGGTAGCTATTTTTTTTTTAAAACTGCTTTGTTAGATAGCTATGAAGGAAGCAACTAAAACCAAGCTTTTATGTTTTTATAAAGTTGCCAGCTACACTTTTTACGAGCCCGTATTCCTCTTTACGAGTATAATAAAAGGTGACTAGCATTCATGTCTGTGTTTGATTGTGTTGAGTGCAGGCAGTGTAATGAGGTCCACAGGAGCTTTCTTTGTGCAGCTGACTGACTCTCTTCTTTCTACTCATTATTTTTTCTCCTTATAACTTTGAATAAACTAAAAATATATGAAAATAGTGAGTATATAAATTGTGATTTTACATTAATTTTAAGCAACATAAACCAATAACCTTCAAAATACTGTGCACTGGAACAGATTGCCCAGAGAAGTTGTAAAGCCTCCCTCACTGGATATAGTCAAGAATCATCTGGATGCAACCCTGTGCAATGTGCTCTACGATAACCCTGTTCAGCAGGCAGGTTGGACCAGATGACCCACTGTGGTCCCTTACGACCTTACTCAATATGTGATTCTGTGATAGGTATGCATGTGCATATGCTTCTGCATGTCCACACATGTGGACACGTACAATATACAGAAGCAGACTTCTTACAGATGAGAAGCAATCTGAAACAAAAACTGGGATTGCAGATAGACTTGCCAAATCATGCCAGATCTTGTGAATAAACATGGCCAGCTGAAACTGAGCCCTATGTGTCTCTTTCTTTCAAATTGTGATGGTGTGGAAATGCATCAGAGGAGAGGCATAAGGGGAGAAGACATGCAGAAGTGGGATAACAGATAAAATTCAAATATTTAGCACTAACTTTGGGCACAGTGAGTGAGTAAAATATTAATGGATCTCATTAATATGTGACTTACTCTCCTCTGGCAAGCAAGTGGTAAAAACAGTGGGCAATCACTACATCAAAGAATATGCTGAGTTGGAAGGGACCCACAATGATCATGGAGTCCAACTCCTGGCCCTGCACAGGACAATCCCCAAGAATCACACCATGTGCCTGAGAGCAGCATCCAAATGTTTCTAGAGCACTGTCAGCCTTGGTGCTGTGACCACTCCTCTGGGAAGCCTGTTCCAGTGTCCAGCCACTCTCTGGATGAAGAACCTTTTTCTACTATCCTTCCTAAACCTTCCCTGACAAAACTTCAGGCCATTCCCTCAGGGCCTGTCACTGGTCACCACAAAGAAGAGTGCCTTGCCCCTCCTCTTCCCCTCACAAGGAAGTTGTAACTGCAACGAGGTCTCCTCTCAGTCTTCTCTTCTCCGGGCTGAACAGACCAAGTGCCCTCAACCGCTCCTCATAGGGCTTCCCCTCAAGTCCCTTCACCATCTTTGTTGCCCTCCTTTGGACACTCTCTAAGAGCTCAGTATCTTTCTTATACTGTGGCACCCAAAACTGCACACACTGTTCAAGGTGAGGCCGCCCTAGTGCAAAGGTAGAGAGAGACAATTCCCTCCCTCGACTGGCTCGCGATGCTTTGCCTAATGCCCCCCAGGACATGGTTGCCCCTCCTGGCTGCCAGGGCACTGCTGACTCAGATTCAACTTGCCATCAGCCAGGACTTCCAGCTCCCTTTGCATGGCTCTGCTTTCCAGCATCTCATTCCCCAGTTTGTACGAATATCTGGGGTTGTCCCATCCCACATGTTGAATGCGGCACTTTTCCTTGTTGAACTCCATATAGTTGGTGATTGCCCAGTCCTCTACTTGTCCAGGTCTCTCTGCAGGGCCTCCTTGCCTTCCGGGGAGTCAACAGCTCCTCCCAGTTTTCTGTCATCTGAAAACTTGCTTAGTAACCCTTTCAGTCCTGTGTCCAAGTTCTTTATGAAGATGTTGAAGGGCACAGGGCCCAAGATGGAGCCCTGTGGAACCCCACTAGTGACAGGTCACCAGTCTGATGTTCCCCCATTCACTACTGCCCTCTGTGCTCGACCCATGAGCCAACTGCTCACCCACCACATAATCTGTTTATCCAGGTGTGTGCTAGACATTCTGTCCAGAAGAATCCCGTCAGAGACAGTATTGAAAGTTTTACTGAAATCCAAAGAGATTACATCAGCGGGCTTCCCTTGATCAGCTAGGTGAGTTACCTTGTCATAAAAGAAAATCAGGTTTGATAAGCAGTTTCCTCTTACGAAGCCGTGCTGGCTGTGACTGATGACAGTGTTGTTTTCATGTTTTTTTCAATACTTCCCAGAGTAATCTTCTCCATAACTTTACCAGACACTGAAGTGGGACTGACAGGCTTGTAGTTTCCAGGGGCTACCCTCTTGCTCTTCTTGAAAATTGGGACAACCTTTAGCAGCTTCCAGTCAGCTGGGATATCTCTGGATTCCCAAGACCACTCAAAAATCATTGAGAGAGCTTTCACAATTTCACCAACCATCTTTTTGAAGATTCTTGGATGCATCCCATCAGGCCAAACAGATTTGAAGGGAGACAGTATTTGTGATGACATCAACCAGCTCTTTGAGCATTCTCAGATACATCCTATCCAGCCCAGTAGATCTGAAGGGATCCAGCTGGAGCAGCAGATTCTACACAAGTTCAAGGTTGACTGGGAGTTGATCATTCTCACAGTCATGGTCCTCCAGTTCAGGGCACTGAGACCCCCTTGGTCCATCACCCGTGTTGAATATGGAGGCACAGAAAGCATTAAACACTTCTGCCTTGTCTCTGTCTGTGGGGTGATCATCCTCATCCTGTAATTAGGTGATGTTATTTCTATACTGGTTTTGCGATTAATTTGGAAAAAAAACCTCTTTTTATTGTCACCCACACTTCTGGCCAGCTTTGGCTCCAGTTGTGTTTTGGCTGCACAAATTTTGTTGCAGTGGCAAGCAGCATTACTATATTCTTCCCGTGTCATTTGGCCTTGCTTCCACTGGACAATAATTGCCTTATTTCCAAGAGCTTGCTCAGACAAGCTGGCCTTCTGCCTCTTCTGCTTTGCTTTCTACATTTGGGAATGGCCTTCTCCTGTGCCCTTAGGAGATGCTGTTTCAAAGTGACCAACACTGTAGACTCCAGCACTTGCAAAAACACTTTTACCAGTGCACCTTACTTCCTAATTCCCTGAGCATCCTGAAGTCTGCTTTCCTCATGTCCAGAGCTGAGGTTTTGCTGGCACTTTTTCTTCTGTCAACAGAGATTTTAAACTCAATCATCTTGTGGTCACTGTGGCCAAGATGGCCACCAATCTCCACTTCACTCATGAGATCCACTGTTTACAAGCAGCAGATCAAGCCGGGCATCTTTATGAGTCAGCTCCTTTAGGACCTGTTCCATAAAGTTGTCATCCAGCATTTTCAGGAATATTGTGGCCTGGGTTGTACCAGCTGTGTGATGTTGCCAGGTAATGTCTTGCAAATCGAAGTCCCCAGTAAGAACAAGGGCTTGAAAGTGTCCCTTAGTTCCTCAAAGAATAATTCATCAGTGTCCTGGCTGGAAGGTCAATAGTAGACTCCCACAATGACATCCACACTACTTGTTTTTCCCTTGATTCTTACCCAAAGGCTCTCAACTCTGTCATTGTGTGATTCTAACTCTTCTGTTACATACACTTCCACTCCCTCACCTCTTCAGCCCTTTTCATTTCTCCTGCAGAGCCTGTAACCATCCAACAGGGCACTCCAGTCACAGGCCTCATCCCACCAGATTTCACTCATGCCAATGATGTCAAATCTCTGGGACTGGGCCAAACTTTTGAACTTCTCTTTTTTTTTTTCTAAAGCTGCATGCATTGGTGCAGAAACATTTCAGGTGTAGTACCTTGTAGCCAACATCTCCTGAGGCAGATTGAGGGATCTCGTGAGTGCTCAGTTCCTCAAGTTTTGGCATACCATCCCATCACTCATCACTGGCAAGCTGCCTTTGCCCCTTTCCCCCTTTCAAACTAGTTTAAAGCTCAATAAATGAGCTGTACTAGCTTCTGTGCCAGAATCCTTTTTCCCCTCTGGTATCAGTAGACCAGGTGTTGAGTAGCTCATCCCATGGCCAAAAACCCCCAATATGTTTCCAGTTACAGCAATTCAAAGCCACTCATCGACCTGATGGACTGCCTATTCTTATCAATATTATTCCTTGTTACTAGAATGATACAGAAAATCACTACCTCTGCTCCTGATCCCTCTTCCAATTATGCCAAATAATGGCCTCAGATGATGAGAATTTCAGCTTTAATTGAAGTAGGAACTAATAGCTCTGGAATTCAGTGAGGAAAGGTTGCAATTTTTTCCCCTGTTACACCTTAATGTGCTAAAAAAATGATAAATAATTCCATTTACCTAAACTCAAATGTGTAATTTGCAAATGAAACTAATAAATATACAAATAAAGCCTTATCGGTTGGAACAATAGAAGTATACTGTTCATATTCTTTTAAAAAACTTTGCAAGTGTTTATTGCTTCTCTGAGACAATGGTTCTGCTTTCAGCATTAGGGACATTGGGATGTTAATCTCTCAACCCTGACTGTACGGTACATCTGAGGAACAATGGTACATGTAATTGCCCTTGACAGGCAATCATGAGTTTAAAAACAGCTTAAAAAAAGACACTTGGCATCACAATCCATCTCTTAATCTGGTGTGTAGACACCACAATTGCACATGTTTCTCTGTACTATATCATTTCTTTCTATTGTTATCATATTAATATGGAAACAATATTTAAAAACACCATTATGAGTAATTTGTTCTTTTCAAATTACCTTAAGTGGTTCCATATTTTACTTTTGCTGTTGTGTGGATTTAATTCTTAATGCCTGAAGCTCCTCATTGATGATTCAATGCTTATTTTGTACTCTATTATTTTTGCTAACTAGTAGCAGTTAGGATTTAAATATAAAGGTAATGACACAAAAAGAGAAAGTTTAATGGTGGAAAACATTTATATTTTAAAAAAATAGGAACAGGAAATTGATAGAAGTGAGACAAAAAATGAAATATGTTAAATCATATGAAAAAGAAATTACAGACAGAAAGCATGCATATCAGTTAAGGAACTGCAATGAGTAAACAGATAATAAGAAAATAGCCAACTTTCAGTTAAAAAAAAAAAGTCAGAAACTGAATTTAAATACCTCTTAAAATCACATAAAATCACTTTATAGACTCCTTAATTTCAACCCTGAAATACATACCCTAAAGCAATGACATTTTATATTGTACCTATTCAAGTGTGTTTTCAATAATTATTAGAAACCTTCTTCAGCACTCCTTCCACTGAATTCTGCATCGAATAAAATGTTATAGAAATAAGTATTTCATGTATTCTATAGTATTGGATTTTTTAATGCATTGTTATATTATACTTAATTAAACACATTTAAATATGGCACATTTTAAATAAACTATATTCCTGAACTACTGTAGTGGGTCAACCCTGGCCAAAGGCTAAGCACCCAGCCAGTTGCTCACTCACTTCCCTAGCTAGAGTAAAGACTCCTCTAGGAGGACGTGAGCTGAAAACTCCCAGGCTGCAATAAAGACAGTTTAATAAGTGAGGCAAAGTTTCACACCCAAGCAAATCAAAGAAAGAATTAATTCATTACTTCTTATCAGCAGGCAGATGTCCAGCCACCACCGGGAAGGCAGGGCTTCAGCATGTGTAGCAGGCACAAATGCCATAGCCCTGAAAATGTCCCCTTCCTCCGGAGCTTTTATAGCTGAGCATGGAGCCATATGATATGGCTATCCCTTTGGTTAGTTGGAGTCCACTGTCCTGGATGTTTCCTTCCAGCATCATGTGCACCCTCAGCTTACTCACTGTGGGGGGAGAGTGAGAAACAAAGTTCTGGATGCTGTATAAGCATTCTTCTAAAACATTGATGCATTGTCAACACTATTTTTTTTACAAATGTAAAACCCAACAGCACCCTGGTGCTATGAAGAAAGTTGATTAATGCAGTATAACTACGGCCAGCTTAAGAAAAAAGTTTTAATCGTGGAATACTGAGCATTTTGTTCTGGTATGTCCTCATTGATATTTTCCTGGACAATGTACAGAGCATATGTCAATCAATAGACATTATTTCTATTATCTGATCATCTAAGAATTAAGAGATGAATCTTTTTATCCAAAGAGTTTATTGTAGTTTTCACTATAACTAACATTCAGATTTCCAAAGAACCTTCTGTTCTTCTTTTCTGCCTTTCAAATCAGCATACTTTTTCAGCAGTTTCTAGAGAAGATATTTCAAAGTGCTGTGAAGAAAATTAATTTTAAATCCCAAGGAGACACTATCGTGTGGCATGTATGAGAAATGTTAACCTATCTGCTTTACAAGTACTTTCAAAACATGTCACTTCATGGCTTTAAGGGTATAGATAAGCTGGGAACTACAACATGAGGATTCTCATTTTATAGGTGTGCCTGAGGAAAACAAACATAATTTAGTGCATTTGTTTTAGTTGCCATGGATATAAGAAGCAGTAGTGACTCTTTCCATAACTTGCAACTGGACAAACATCAAAAAGGCCTATGAAACAGGCAATGATGCAAGACAATGATAATAAGAAACATAAAGGCAGACTGAACTTTAAAATCAGTGGTCTTGTAGGCAGACATGCAGGATCCATAGTTTTATATTCTGATTGCATCACAGACTTCTGATGAGTTTGTAGGATATACTTCTTTTCAGGTCTACTCAATACTTCTGATAGGTCTTCTTCATTCTGCTTTGGTATCTGTACCAATACCCTTCCTCATGACTATACGAAGAAATGGTTGGTAATGGGTGTAGGCCAGGGACATTTACTATGCATTCTGCTAAAAATACCAAGAAATTTATTTCAGATCAGGAATTTGTGATTTCTCTATACAAGGACTTCTCCTTGAATTCACCCTAACATTAGGAATTTAAACTAAGACCTTGAGCTTGGAGCAGAGAGACTGATAAACTTGAGCATTGGGCCAATAGAAACTTCATGGAGTTCAAGGATTAGAAATGCAGAGGTCTGCATCTGAGAGGGAATAAGGGTACATACCAGCAGGGGAATCTGGGAAGCACCTGGCTAAAAAGGTGTGCTGATGGAAAGAAGAAGAGAAACACGATGAACATTAAGTTGAATATGAGCTAGCAGAGTGCTTTTGTCTCAAATAACATAAATCTTGCCCCTCTACATAGGGGAAATATGGTGAGCAGAATAAAGAAAATTTAGATTCCTCTCTGCTCAGACTTGGTGAGGTTGCACCTGGAACACTGTATCCAGTTTTGGGTCCCCCAGATCAAAACAAATGTGGAGAAACTGGAAAAGGCTAACAAGATGGTCTGGAGCTTAGGGGACCTAAATAAAAACAGAGATTGAGAGAGCTGGTCTTCTTCAATCTTCCACAGAGAAGCCTAAGACAAGATCTAATAATGACCAATAACTACCTGAAGAACAGTTACCATGACAGAGATTTGGTTATAATTATACTAAAATATAAATTACTCATATACTTTATATGCTAAGTGATTTTGCAACATTATTTTAATGCAGGATAACTGTATACAATAATAGACTTTCAGTGTTTCAATCTGTTTGCATTACAGCTGAAGACAGTTACATTATTTATAAAAATATTGAGAAAAATTTTTAAGAGCAATTATTTTTTCAGAAAGAAAATTTACATCTTACTCATACTTATTGATATTTATCAAACCTTGAAATAGAATTATACAATGAAAATTGTGAATGGTAGAGCTCTTAGGTATTTATGGTTTTGCAAACCATTTAGTAGAAATTAATATTTAATTTTAATTTTAATATTTCATTTTTAATATAATTTGAGTTTAACTAGGTATTGATGCTCTCCTCTTAAGCAATTACTCCTTCATCAAATAATTGTCTTGAGCAGGTCATTATTATTTATATGCATCTTAAATGTTACTTTTATAAATGTCAAGATATTATTTTGCATTATAATCTCTATTTCCATCATGGACAATACATTGTTACACATTTTTTTTTTCTCCCCCCAGATTATTTCTCCAGGTAGTTATTGAATCTGGGTGGTATTAAACAGACCTGAATTCTATATTCAGAACAAACTGGCGGCTCCAAAGAAAATCTATCTATTAAATTGTCTGCCTTTAATTTCACCTACC
This sequence comes from Dendrocincla fuliginosa, assembly GCA_035047845.1. NCBI lineage: Eukaryota > Metazoa > Chordata > Aves > Passeriformes > Dendrocolaptidae > Dendrocincla > Dendrocincla fuliginosa. The sequence goes on from JAWWMO010000001.1 coordinate 73,434,816, forward strand.
TTCTAGTGGTTTAGTTTGTTTATGTTTAGGATGGTAGTCTAGGTTGCCTTTCCAGATGGAAAGATATTTACCTTGGGAATCCTGAAGGTTTCTTTTCTCCCTCTTTCTCGTTTTTGCTTGGTAACTACAGAGAGAACTTATGTTCATTTGACTTTGGGACCATACTGACAAAAGTATTTCATTGACTGCAGACAAGATAAACAGCAGCTGAGATTTACTAAAAGTGTTCCATAAAGGAAAATTAGATTTTGCACAAGTTAGCAATATTTATCAATGCATTCTGTTCTGAATTAAAATGTAAATTAAAGCATGAAATATAAATTGCCTCTTTCTACAGTTAGACAACCTTAAAAAATTCTGAATTTACCCAAGGTAGAGAAATTTACTTTGACCCTTTTATAGATTATATGCATTATGAAAAAAATTAACAGAGATTCATCTTTAATAACAGGGAAGGAGGAAAGGAAGGAATGGATTGAATAAAAGAGAGGGAAAGAGGCAGGCAGGAAGGCACCCAGGCCAGTATGCTTGCACACTCGATGATAATGGGGATATAGTAAAAAATTATTAACTAAAAAAAAAAAAAATCCATAACAAGTATTTACAATTTGCTAATGTGTGGGTTTTTATCATCAGGACTTTCCTTGCTTTTATTTCTCACTGTCCTTCTTTGTTATTAATTGAAATAAATTATATTAATTTCTCTAAATTGAGTCTATTTTGCTTGTGGCAGTAATTGGTGAGTGATACTTTTATCCTTAATTTGACCCAGGAGCTTTTTAATTGCAATTTCTTCCCCTGTCCTATTAAGGAGAGGAACGGATAGAGAGGCTTGGTGAGTACCTGGCCTCCCGTCAGTCAACCCATCATACCCATTTTCTTCACTTGCCACTGTCCTGCAAGACTTATCATCCCTGTCCAGAGAACTAACCCCTTTAGATCGTATTTAAATGAATTGATAATCCAGAGATAACTACAACAGGACAGAAAAGCATGTAAGTTTCTTGATTCTATGAGAGACAATTAATTTTCCTTTTAATCCAAAGTACAACGGCAAAACCTGCTTTCATGTAGGCAGATGTAGCAGAAAATTTTGACTACATGAATTGCAAAAAGAAGTGTTTGGTTGGCAGCTAATGACAGCATGTTTCAAATAACATAAAACTTAGCAAGCTATCTGTAATGCATAATACAGGGTACTTAAACCAGGAGCTAATCTAAGTCTAATTAAATTTTAGGCATCTTTTTTATCACTTCATATAATCTAGAGAGAGGGAAGGGAAAGACTCACGCGAAGGATGGTGGAAAGCGGAATAATTTCCAATCACATTAATTTATACAATTCATAAGCTTTAATATCTGACACACTAAAATAGTGTAGCTCCGATTTTAGATTTATCAGTCTGCCAGATAAACAAATTAAAAATTTCCTATACCCAGTTAAAAGAAACTCAACATTTTTCCTCATCTCAATAACAGTAATGACCAATTCATTGTGTTAGTCTTAGACTTACAAGATTCACACTTTTCAATAGTGCAAATTCATTCTATAAATCTCTGATAACACCAAAATCCTGTCAAAATTGTGTTTACTTTTTATACCCATAAATGTGTGCATGTGTGTGTGTGAGTGATCCAAAAAACCCTACCATGGAAGGAGACTCAGAGGAGATGAGCACAGGTATGTACTTGTGAAGCTCAGAGCAGAATATGGGGAGTGAGCACAGCTGTTGTAAAGAAAGGTGAACATAACACAAAGGGGACCAAAAGATGGACAGAGGACTATTGCTTCAGATAAATGCATCTTTGTCAGTTGGGTGGATCAGCTGTTTGTGTAAACACCCTTTGCTGAGTGAATCAAGAGAAGCTGTGAATGTCTTCCTGATGGAGAGAGAGCAACATGGGACAAAGGTATACAAAGCTCAGCCAGATCTGAGGTAAACAAAAATTAGTGATCCACAAAATTCCATCCCATTGACTGGGGCTGCCCAGTGATGTGATTGGGAGCATCTAGAGATTGGTCATGGGAATCATGTCTATATTGTGACCTAACTGCATATTGCAATTGCCAGGTGGTGTTTATGTTGTGATTTTACTACATTACTGTATCACTCTACTAAATCAAGGGAAATATCAGTATCTTCAAATGGGCAAATTTGGTGTTATTCCCTGTGTGAAATATCTAAAAGAACCTGGTCAGATACTATTGGACTCTGACAATATATTCACATTTCCTTTGGGAAAAACAAAAGTCACGTAACAGTAATTGCATTAAACCCATTGTATTATTTGGAAAAATGTGATTTTTGCAAGGACTGGTTCTTAAACATTAGAATTATTTGTTGCTGTTATCTAACTTATTTTAATATTTGCTTTTCAGTAAGACCTTTAAGCACTTTTTTCAAATAAATTACATTAAGGCACTACACCTAATGTAAAATTGTTTAAATTTTTAGCCTGAAGTCCTTATATTAATTTCAGTAAGTATGAATTTGCAGGAAAAAAAAATAAGTCTAAGGACATAGATAGGGTTTTTGCTTTCCTATTATGTTCTTGACATTGTATTATACTTTTTGCAAACTAAGGGAAAAGCCACCCGAATTTTACCATTTATAGTATCTGCTTCCCTTTAAACTGTATCATGATCCTGGCATTATCTTTAAAAGAAATCAACCATAAATAGAGCTTACTTTTTCATCTCCCCAAACATTTATGTGTATGCTAAATATTTAACTCTGAAGACAAACATATTTCTTGCTTTGGACCAGTGGAAAACCTTGTACTTAATTTTTTTTAAAGCTTTATTTCAGCAAATTCCTTAAAAATGTGAGATTTATGTTAAATGTTTGCTCTGGAACTAAGCTTCCATGACTATAGTTTTATGGGTTAGATGTGGCAAGCAGTAAACTTGAGATTTATATTTAAAGATATCTTACATATGTCCTTGAAAATCTATTTTGTTTTTATTTTTCTAATGCAGGAGAAGATGATATATATATTTTACTGGTTTATTTCAGTTGAAATGGGCTATTTTTTAAAGGATTAATTTCCTGTTACTGCTGTTTACTCTCTTATTTTCACTTCTCCAATTAGAATGTTTATTTCGCAAAAGATATTTCCTAATTTTGATTCATATTGAGCCAGTAAGAATCTTATGATTCCTTTGATATGTTTAAATTTTTAACCTTTTCTAAACGAAGGTCTCATAAACATGTAATTTGAAAGGAAGATGTGTAATCATCACCGCATTAATGTATAGTCTTTGAGATCTCACCAAATTTTCTTAGGTAGCTGAAAGAGAATCTCAAGGAGAGCTCCAGTGGGGCCTGCCCCAATCACATTTACTTAGATTTTTCAAGTTGAATAATGCCAGAGACATATATTTAAGATTTTTTTTAAAAATTCAAGGGTTTCAAGCCAAAAAACAAAAAGTATCAGCACTTTTGCGAATGCTGTGAAAAATCAAAATGTTATCGACAAACTGAAGGCACCAAATAATATAAAAACAAGTGATTGGTCTAAAATGAAATTAAATGTTTATTTACCAAATATGAAAAAACTGCCTTGGGAACAGTGCATACAAAACAGATTTGAGTACTAGACTGGTAAAAGGATGAATATTAGACAACTAGTGAAAAGAAAGAAAAACCCTGGAATAGTATTTGGAGAGGTAATACAGTAAAGTGCTAATGAAAAACAGTTTCTCCCTTCTACATAGCATTGCTGTGGACCCTGAAGGAACACTACGCAATAATAATTGTCACAGAAAGTATGAGAAGCAAAAAAATGGGAGAGCAAAATAAATACTGTGAGATCTGGAAAACATAATCTTGGTAAATTGGCGGGGAGAAGTGGGTGGTAGGGGGGTGTTGAAGAAATTCTTTCTGGAAGAAAGAAGATGGGGGACACGATAAATCTTCCAAAGCACAAAGCACCAATAAATAAGCCTGGATTCATAGTTAGTCATGCACATACATAGAGAAGGGAAGTATAAAGGAGTTAGCTTGCCAGATTCAAATATATATCCTGTTAACTAGCTATGACTATAGCATGACTTGATCTATAACAGTTAACTCTCTTCTCCTCCACTTTGGCAGTTCTTGAATGCTCCTTCTGGCAGGGCCTCAGAGCACACACTTATCTCCATTTTGAAGATGCCACACTTGGGAGCACCATGTGTGGGAGGCTTTCTCATCCTGGAGGAGTTTGCAACTATGAATTAAATCCTGAATGTTTTGCATGAGAACCTAATTGTCATGGCCCATCAGTAGGAGACATGATGTTCATTATCAGTTCTCTTTGGGCTGAACAATGGCACCAGATCGTGTGTTAGGGAGCTCTTATGATTTTTTTTGTATAGTCACCTTGACTCTGGAAACTAGTCCACTATTTAGACTCAAAAAGTGTTTTCTAACAAGCCCTTAAATTTCACAATACACTTCTCAAAAGTGTTGGCTTAACTTTTACAGTACAGCTCAATAAGCTCTCAACTCCAAGACCAAATTTCACAAAAATTCTGGCCAACAAACTGCAAGATACTTCCACAAGGCCTCCATCCCAATAATAAACTTCAACACAGAGTGCAGGGGTAGAACATGAGAATCTGGTTTTACTCAGGCATAGCAAGGGAGGGGAGAAAGAGAGGCAGAAGAGAGAGAGAAGATTACCAGACCCAGGATCCCATGTTGGTCTTGCCATGGGGATGGCCTGGAGATGGAGTAGTGAGGAAGAGAGGGGGACCAATCCACTTTCTTTTGTAGTTAACCTGGTGCATGCCTCTTACGTAAACTAGACTTCTCATGCCACATTTTTTGCACATGCACATCCAGTTCTTTTGAGTGAAGAAAGCTGGGAAGTTCTTCTTCCCACTACCTTCTGCAGGGGTAGGTGGGACTGAATAGGAGTTTCAGGGCAGAGCAGGAAGTTGGCTCAGAAGAGAGCTCCATGAAACCCTCTCTTCTGATGGTAACTTTCCTGTCACAACAGTCCAAATGTTTGAGACAAAATGTGCTTATGTCTGGTCCGCCACACTAATGAAGAACAGAAAGTCAATTAATGGGTCCCTGTGGCCGGTTCTGTATTCTTCAATAAAAAAGGCTAAACCTTTGGCATCTCAGACAGCTGATATGCCACAGGTCTTGTCTGAAAAACTAAATTCTCCCTCCTTAATAGGTGACCTTGGTTGTGTTTTCTACTGGGTGTAGTTTCTGGTCTGTGACATTCTTTGAATCTTATTTTGTTATTGCCGGTGAGACTGTTTGGAACTGGTCAAAGATATTTGCTGATCTTTTTCAGAGCATTCCAATCCAACTGTTTGGTTGTTGTCATGTTTAATTTGTCAATGTAAAAATAATCTTTTTTGTAAAATCCATACGATTTTCATTCAATCAGTAAGTAGAAAAGTCTTTCCTAGCAGTTTTTACTTGGTTTTCCGAAAAATTCTTTCCTTCATGTAGGTTTCGTTATTCTAAAACTTCTTACTTTCCTCATTTTTCAGACATAACAGGCTAAATTATATTTGGGTGGGGGTTTTGGTTGGTTGGGTTTTATTTGTTTACCATTCAAAAATGGTTTTCACATATTCGTTTTACTTGGTATGGTGTGTCTGTTGAGTGAGTCATCTGTTTTAGACTGCAAAGTAAGTGTGGAAGATTCCCAAATGATAAAAGTATAATCAGATACAGAGTCCAATACACTTGGCAGAAAAGTGAGTATAGATCAGCATCAACTATGAAATCTTAAACTAAGTAAAATTACCTGGAAAAATTCCTGCTAACGAAATAAGTTAAACAAGTTATAGATGTCAAAAATATTCTGAAAAAATAAAGCTGTCTGTGAATTTTCTTACATGTTTTTAGTGTGATGTACCAAAAAATGAAGATAAAAGTTTTTATGGAATATAGTGTTTTATCACATAAAGCATGTATGCCAATCAACCATATTTGGATCTTTAGATTCCAGTGGTGCTCAGTCACTCAGTCAGTGGTGCTCACCTCTCAGCACATTGTCTTCTTGTGTCTGTCAATCTCCTTCCTACTATGTTAGTACTATTAATGCTAATTTTACTTCCACAATTGCAATTTAACCTCAGCAAAGAAGTCTATCTTGAAAGAAAAAAAAGGATAACTACCTCAACCTTTGCACAGCACAACCATCACCTCCTACTCCATGCCAGTGGATATGTGTAGGAAACATTGCAAAAGGCTTTATCATAGTCTAGGCAGACAACATACACAAGCATTTCCCTCATTCACTAAGTAGCTCACCTTGTCATAGGAGATCAGGTTACTGAAGCGAAACCTACTTTTCATAATTCCCTGCTGGGTATCCAAAACCACCACTGTAGTGGAGAAGCAGGTGGACTCATAACCCTGCAGGGTAATTAGTCAAAGGACTGTTAGTCAAGGGTCTGTTAAAGATGAAGGCTGGAAGCAGATCACTGCACGCAAGGAGGAAGGTTCCTCCTCCCTCTCAAAATTTGACAAGCAGGACTGGTACCTTCTACAACAGGCATGAGGCTCTGAAACTAGAAGACCAGACAACTGATAAGATGGGCAGAGGTCCTTCTGGAGTAGTGGGGCCTCATAAAACACCACCACTTGTACACTGCATCAAAACCTCATTAACAGGAAAAAAAAAAGGTAGTTGCAATAAGAGACTCCCTTCAAAGGAAAATGGAGGGCCTGATATGCAGACCGGACCTAAATAACAGGGAATTTACCCAGAGGTCACAGTAAGGGACATTACTGGAAAACTCTCCAGACTAGTAAGGCCCTCTGATTACTATCTGTTATTCATTGTTCAAACTGGCAGAAATGAAATAACAAAGAGAACTCCGAGGGCAGTCATAAGCAATTTAAGGGCCCTGAGGATCCTGGTTGATGGCAAGTAGAATAGAGTCAGCAGTGTCCTGGCAGCCAGGAGGGCCAACTGTGACTTGGGGGGCATCAGGCAAAGCATTGCCAGCCACCGAGGGAAGTGAATGCCCTGCTCTACTCTACCCTGGGGCAGTCTCACCTCGAATATTGTGCGCAGTTTTGGGCACTGCAATATAAGAAAGATATTAAGCCATTAGAGAGTGTCTGAAGAAGGATGATGGTGAAGGGCCTTGAGAGGAAGCCATATGAGAAGAGGCTGAGATCACTTAGTCTGTTCAGCCTAGAGAAGGCAAGACTAAGGGAAGACCTCATTGCAGTCTACAACTTCCCAGAGGAGTGATCACAGCACCAAGCCTGACAGAGCTCAAGAAACATTTGGATGATACCGTCAGGTATCACGGTGTGATTCTTGGAGATGGCCCTGTCCAGAGTGAGGAGCTGGACTCAATAATCCTTGTTGGTCCCTTTCAACTCAGCATATACTTTGATTCTGTGATTCTGTGTAATCCCTTGGCTGTCCTGCTCATGCTGTGTCATGGCACTCAAGATGATCTGCTCCATGACCTTCCCTGGCACTAAAATCAAGCTGACAGTCCTGTAGCTTCCTAGAACCTCCTTTCATCTCTTCTAGTAGATGGGTGTCACATTTGCTGACTTCCATTAAACTGGGATCTACCTGATTAGCCAGGATTGCTGATAAACAATGGAAAGTGGCTCAATGAGCATTACTGCAAGATCCCTCAGTACCCTTGTGTGGATCTGATATCACCACATACACTGTAAGTGGTGTAGTAATTTGCTGATAATTTCTCCTTGGATTATGGAGGCTTCTTCTTCTCCCCATTATTGTTTTCCAGCTCATGGGTCTGGATATCCTGTGAACAATTGGTCTTATTATTAAAAAACCGAGGCAAAGAAAACACTCACTACCTCATCCTTTGTCATTATGTTTCATCCCACATCCAATGAAGGATAGGGTCCTTATCCTCCTTTTGTTTCTCATGTATTCATAGATATTTTTAATGTCTTTTGCCACACTAATGCATTGATGCAACTCTCAGATTACTAGAAAGTGAATCTCAAAGCTATCATCTATGCTATTAACTCACAGTTGTGGATTATGTACAGTCTGAAATGTATCAATCTAGTGATTTTTGTGTACAAATCATGATATATTATTACTGAAGTCTATCAATGTTACAATAAAGCAATTAGCAGTAACAGCCTGTCAGGGAATGTCATACAAAGAAAGTGGCAATACAAATTGAAACATTTGACTAACAAATGTTACAAATGAAACAAGGACTAAGAGGAAGTACCTCATTCTCTTGCCTCGACATGAATGTCTCTCTGGCCTAATTTTGGAAAGCATAAAAGCATACACTTGTAAAGAAACGATAAACAGAAATAGATCAAATCAAAAAGAAACAAAATGGTTGGAAGCAAGAGAGAAACAAAATGACAGAAAAGCTCTACCAGAAGAAACTGACATTGCTGTATCCATTTCTTCTGTTAGAAAATAAAATAGGAGAGTTGCAAGTTCAGGGACTAGCCCAGTGGTTAGATCAATATCAATTACAGGGGGAGATGGCTTGACTATGAGACTCACATCCCATGCTAAGACACCAAGGCAGCAGAGAAAAGATCTGTTAAATACAAATCAATAACTTCATTTTCATTTCTCCCATTTTAGGGGCTTTTAACAACTGAAAATGCTCATAGGTCAAGGATCCATTTTCAGTCCAGTTAGAGCTGTCTATTCCAGCACCTCTGCAGCAGCAATGATGTCCAGCTCCACCCCAGCTCTGTGCTGCTCAGCCATGGAGGGATCTGACCAGAGCAGAGTCTCATCGACATGCTGAGATCCCTTGGCCCCATCCATGGCCCTCTTGTTCTGGGACTGTGTCTGACTGATTCAATTCTCTGAGTCTGAACCTGAGACACGATGCTGAAGTAGGCTCGGCTTGGCCCCATCCCCACTTCAGTGGGCAACAAGTGAGATTCAGAAATTCATGTTCCTCTCATAGTGTAAACATTAGAAAATAAACAAAGAAACAAAAAAAAATCAACTGCAAAGCTAAACCAAAAACCATCACCAAGAAACATAAACTCCAAGGATATAGAAATCAGTAAAATATGAGAATTATTTTACACTACCACTCCTCCTCATATATCTATCACTTTATAATATTACACTGAAGTAACAATATATAGTGTTTTGAATTGCAAAGGGGAAGCCAGCAAAGCTAGCAGAACTTATTCTGATCAAATGATCAATTTAAAATGGTTATTTTTGGAAGCTTGTTACTGTATTGACATGTAAACATTAAACTTTAGATGTCTTTATGTATCTTACAGCAAAACATGTTTTGTATTAGCGTAAGTTCCCAGGCTTCAAACTATGAGCTCATTGAAGGAGTTTTACTTCAAAAAATACAAAAGGCACCAAAAATATCCACCCTCTGGGTGTTTTAAAAGGGCCTTCAGTTCTTTTAATACCTTGAGAGAGAGTAAAGGAGAAGATGCTATACACATTTTCTCAGAAGGTCAAAAAGCGCACTTTTACTTGCAAACTTTATAAAATAAGTCAACTTGGCAGTTTAAAGCACAACATTCACCCAAAGTAAAGCATTCCACAAGGCATTGACTTAGCACATGCTAACCCATACAGCTTATCAAAATCCAACCTATCTGACTCTAAATTGCCAAAAAAAATCAAGAAAGGAGATTAGAAGAAATAGAGAAAAAGAGATCATTATAGCTACCTCCTGGAGTCTCATGCAAGTCCAGCTTCCCCACATGCCCAGATGGCAGGGACTGACCACATGAAGACCACGTGTCTTTTGTTTTATCTGATATGGTCCCATGTGACCACCCCCCTCCACACCCCCACACCCCCACACCCCCCACCCTCAAGCAGGAATTCCAGTGACAGCTGCTCCAGGGCAGCTCCAAGGGGCTGGGGTGTAGCATAGCACACCATTTCACCTTTGTGAAATCTGATCTGTCCTTTCCCCCCCCCACACACACGAGTTGGTCCAACACAATAATTAATATAATAATCCAATATTTCACAATTAGTAATACTATAATAACAATAATGAAAACTTACTCTTATTTTCCTCTTCAGTAGATTAGTAAAACAGGAAAGAGAGGGTATTAATATATTGTATTGTTGCAATAAATGCTTGTATAATGCAAATTAAGTATTCATTAATTACAGTCTATATTAAAAGCATTTTATGGTTGCAAAAATCAAAAGGTAGAAATGCCCAGATTTGATCTTCTCAATAGTATTACTTGAGTTCCTTTGTACAAATACTGTTATGATACATCTTTTGCTTATATTATTTTCAGTATAACACCTTTATCCTATACCAGTTATTCAATAAGTTAAATATGTGCAATCAGGTTTCTAGAAAACACCAACTCCTTTAAATGTTATTGTCAGTAGAACAGTTGTAGATTTCAGAAGATGAGTAAAAGGAGCAGGAGCAGAACTATTTATTCTTGACACTGTGGAAGCTAACTGTTGCTATAGAGGACAGAAGTCTTCTCTGTCACTAATCTCTTAGAGAGAAATATGGAGCAATTCAGAGTCTTTGAATCTTGTGTGTGTGCTGACCTTTTGTGCTTGTTTGTTTTTTTTTTTCCCTCTTTTAATTCTCTCTTATGCCTCAGATAATATATAAGGAATAATTACTGCATATCTTAGATCATTAACTTTTCAGCTTTGTTAAAAATATTGTACTTTTGTATTCAAGATCTTTGATGTATCTTGGTTTACACAGTAGCAATTATCCTTTTTGCCCTTCATTTCAGGTACCTGAGAAAAATAATTTGAAAGAAAGACAAATTTACGGAGAAAATAGAATTATAAGCTCTTCATTTTACATTTACTCTACCTAATTTCAGGCACTAAATTAAGCTGAGTTTTTAATTTTTTGATCAGAGTTCCCTCTATGGTCAATGAGAAAGAAGGGGACGTCCAGCAAAAAATCCTTATATTGACCAAATCACCATATACAGGTACTTGGCTGGCACCATTGTATAAGCTTGTTAAATGTTTTGATGAAAAACTTAGAATTTAGGCTTTTTTATGGGTATCTTTTTTTTCAGCTACAGTGTATGTGAGATGGAGTTATTTTAGGTGGATGATCCTGAAGAATCCTGACACCATGACAGAACAATTTATCCTAAACCAGCATTGAATGTGGTAGAGAAAAATTTAATCTTATATTTGTCAGATCCTACATCTACTCAGCAAGGATTTTCTATAATGAAACAATCTACTAGTCTCCAACTTGGATTAAAACATGTTACAAGGAAATTATTGAAAATCATGAAGATTTTGATTGTCAGAAATTTCTCCTTTTCACTTTTGATTTTATGCTGACTAATTTTGTCACAGTGAATCCAAAGAAATATAAAATTAATTATTATTACAGATTCTAGTATAAATAAGCAAACAAATAGTTTGAAGAAAAAATAAGATGAACGGGACACGTGTGGCTTATTAGCATAAAGAAAAGTAAAATAAACTCAAATGGCTTCCATAATCTTAATAATTACATAATAATGTGCATATTCAATTCACAAGAAGTGTTAATATATGTACTATCATAGCATTAATGTGATAAAAAGCCAAGCAGATCAGACATTTGCTTTAATGGTCATTAAAATGGCTTAAAAGCCGTTAATGGTACTGATTATCTCTAAGGAGCACCTCATTACAAATACCAGTATTTTTCACTTTTATTCTGAGATAATATTTCTTTTTGTTTTTCACAAAGATTTTAAGTGTCCAAAAATAAAAATAAAAAAACAAATTATAAATTAGTCTTGCCTGATCTACAAAATAGGTTATCTGTTAAAAAGGTAAGGATTACCTTATGCAGTGTAAACGAGCTAGTGTAATTGTCAGATTGGTATTGCATACTTTAAGAATTAACAATAGAATTTTTATTTTGAAACTGTTAATCTGTAGGGTATGTAACATTTTGATTTTTTTTTTCCCCAAAGAGATAAATGGATTCTATTTACACTTACTCTGTAAGTGTAAATACTTACAGAATAAGTGCCTCTAACTTGAGTCACTGGTTTGACTGTCCTGTTCTATCTGTTGATATTTGTTTGCATTTGCAAGAGTTGAAGTTGGCTTTAAGGTTTAATCAGCCCTTTTAAAAGCATATAAAAAAGCCCCAAACTAACAAAACAACCCTCCCTGTATTTTTCTTTTCCATCTTTATGTTAAATGTTTAGGTGCAATTTGTCTACAAATCTATTTTGATTATGATTTATAGCTTGATTAAGCTGTTAATTTTGTTCTCAGCTTTTTCAATCATGATCTCAAAAATGACAAAGATTTCCCGCAGATAAAAAAAGACAGAGCAAAGCAACCAGACTTAGGGTATTTCTAATAAAAAGAAAAATAGATCTAACTTCCTTATCTTCCTAGAGCAAATAACAAAATATATTTCACAGAAATATATCCTTCATATTTCTTGGAATTCAACATTTTCATTGTTGCAAGAATAATGAATGAGTAATTTTGTGCTTCCAGATGGAGGAATTCCAAGACCAATAGTGAAAAGCTACAGACAAGAAGAGGAGGAAAGGAGGGGAGGAAGGCTGGCTGCATTTACTTGAGATATAAAAAAAATGCTGTTTTCCCTGATCTTTGCAAGTAGAGGGTATTCATTTCCCTCCTGGGAGTGAAATATACTATAGAAAACATGAACACAGCTGCTTTTAGATATTAAGGAATAAATGCTTTACTTGCTATGATAATTTATTTGATTATTTTCAAACCAAAATTAAACTAATTAAGAACAATATCAAAACAGAATTCCTCAGAGTTCTTTCTATTTGAAAAAGATAGCAATTCCTGACTTAACAATGCCTTACTTATTCCTACAAAATAGAAAATTAGTTAGTTTCATTGGACAAATTACATTCATAATTATTATCTTTTAACATTTGATAATATCCTGTTTCATCTTCTGTGAAAACAAGCTGTGTAGTGGCAGAAAATACTACAGGATGATAATGTGCTTATATTAAGCAAATTATTCCATTTCTGAATAATTTCATAGCCTGGTAATGTTTTATTTGGTGCTTGGCCCCAGGCAGCTATAGAACTCTTGGTACAGCAATATTTTTAACTAACAGCAATAATATCTTGAAAGAAGAAAAAGCAGTGCCACAGCTTTCCTTCATATAAGAAATTCTATATATTTATATATGCATTATACATAACATAGGACAGCTTTAGTGTAGCTATGTATAACTCATTTTCCTGGGCTTCTTCAAGGCTTCATCAGAAAAGAGAACTCTTGGGGTTTATCAGGTCTTTGAACGTTTACGTTCCATCATATGCCTCATAATTATTCTTTTCTTGAAAGTTCCATTTGACAGTATTCAGCAGCTCAAACAGTTTTAAGAATATTTTCCCTTTTCTACAACCATTGTGTGGAGTAATACTTACAGACCTGAGATACTGATAAGAGGGACAACATTCCAGATAATTGCAGGAGCTGAGAGTGAGAGGGTGAGATTAGCTCTTCTCAGTGTTCTCATGACTCACATGCAAGAAGCAGGAAGGGGAAAACCGATTTATTTGCCTATAGTTAAGGGTACTTAAGAGCAAGGAAAAGTACCTTGGCATAGACATGAAGAACTGGGAGGGTTTCAGGACAGTACAAACAAAACACTGGGGATCCAAAGAAGGATCTTGTGAGATTGATTGAGAACAACAAAGAAAATTAAATTCTCAGAAGGCAAACGTGAAATTGTATAAGTAGGGGAGAAATACATCTTTTGCACATGAAGTTATGGGACCTAAACCGATCATTTTCATTGTGATAAAGTTTGTGACAGTTATAACAGGTAGTCCTAAGGAAATATCAGCTCACTTTTCAGTAGAGTTTTAAAACAGAAAAATTGTTAAGTATTTTTATGAAAAGAAGTATGAAGGCTGTCTTCTGAGATATAATTATGTAAGCTGTAAGTAAAACTCAGAAAAGATAAATGAAACTGAAGTCAGAAAAATAATTAGTCATTTGTGATGATGAATAGGAATTGATGAATTATTCAAACAAGAATAGGTATCACACAGGATCTGCCTCTTATGCTGTCAGTTAAGTGTAGCGTTTCAAGTCACTCATTGACTTGATGGATTTGCCTTTTCCGGTCAATATTATTCTTTGTTACTGGAAGGATCAAGGAAATCTCTACCTGTGCTCCTGATCCTTCAACCAAGTATCACAAGGCCCTGAAGTCTCTTTTGATTGTCCCTGGATTTCTACTTGTTATTTTGTTCCTGACAACTTGAACAACTACTAACGGATAATAATTAGAGGGACTTACTAGACTAGAGAGTTTTCCAGTTATGTCCCTTACCAGAGCCTCTGGGAGACAGCAGACTTCCCTGTGAGTTGGATCCAGTCTGCATATTGGACCCTAAGTTCCCCTTAGAAAGGATTCTCCTATTACAATTACTTTCCCTCTTACACAATTTACAATTTACTTTACAATTCTTTTCCTCTTAACAGAGGTGATTGCAATGTGGGATCCAGATGGTGTTGTTTTAAGAGGCCTCTCTGTCTATCTCACCAGTCATCTGGTCTTGTAGTTCCAGAGCTTCATACCTGTTGCTGGAGAAAGTGGCAGTCCTACTTGTTAAGCTTTAAAAAGGAGGAGGTACCTTCCTCCGGGTACATGCAGTACCTGCTTCCAGCCTTGACCTAATTACCCTGCAGGCCTCTGAGTCTACTGGTTTCTCCACTACAGTGGAGGTTGGGGATTCATGTGCCTTGATCCTGTGGTGTCTCTGTAAGTAACCAGTCAATCTGTTGCTTGTTCGCTCAAACATGATGTAACCCCCTGTAGCTCCTGTAGTTCCTCCTGTAGCTCCCTCACCTGGTGACAGAGCCCTTCAGCCATAGCAGACCTTCTGCAGAAGAACTGTCTGCCCCAGCCCCATGGAGAGGCATCAGCCACTCCTGGCAACCTGTGACCTGGAGAGCTACATCTACCATCAGCAGGTCTGTCTGACTGGAGTTCTCTGACACGGCTGGTTCAGTGAATCCAGTTGCTGCAGGGGAATGAGCTCTACGGCACATCAACACCATAACTGAAGGAGTTTATAATAGTATGCTAATAAAACTAAGTCTGTTTATTTGACTCTATTGGCTTCTCACAGACGGTTAGAGAGGAGCCCTTCCTGCTCACCCTGCCAATGCGAATTACCATGAATTGCCATGCAACCTGCTATGCCATGCCCTCACTGACATGCCACACTGACTCATCATGACTTTAGACATGTTTATACTGTTGATTGGGTCACTCTGTGTTTCATCATAGAGCTATGGTCCCCAGGTCCTTTGCACTAGACTTATGCTAGTTTCTTCCTGTACATTCATTTTTAGTAAACCATAAAGCTTCCTTCAGGGGAAAATCAAAAATCAATTACGAAATTTGTTTGCTTCCTACAAACAATATGGACAGTGAAAGGGCTATTTCAACACTTCCCATTGCATCTTCCAAACTATTTAACTTCCAATGGTATAAAGCATCACAGGACACTTCCCTTCTTTCATACAACACCCCATGAACACACCTCACACATTGTATCTGTGAATATGTCTGTATGCATTGTGTAAAATTGCTATTCCTGCAGGCTGCAGAGCATCCTACTTGTCATTCAGCTAGCTGGTTAGTTTGTTGACCTGCTGTTAACATCTATAAAAATGTGATAATGACTGAAAGGCCTAGAGACATGACTAGGACTCTGCGAAAAGAACTGTGCTTGGATCACAGTCAGAAGCCAGTGACAAAAAAATGTTTATTTAACTTTGAAAAATCGCCAGTGGGGCCATACAAACCCTCACAATTAAATGTGTTCTTCTGATGCATATCAGCATACATTCATATACTTAGCTGTGCTAGCTTTCCACAACTGAAAATATGAACCCTTACTTTATCAGATATCCTAAAGTTACCTATATTTAGCTGTTAGAATTTATGTATAAATCCCACTCACTTTGTCTCAGTGTGTTTTTGTCTTAGACAAACCCTTTTAGCAGCGGGAAGAACTATTGGCTTGTATTTGTATTTGTATTGCACTTTGTATAAAGAAATATTTAAAGTAACATAGTTCTTTTTCTCTGTAGGTATTCATTTGCACACTTTTTCCTTGCTTGGGGAGAAGTATGGGTCATGTTCTCAGCGTACATGTACAAGGACTGAATGCTGCCTGAAGGGCTCAAGTTTAAAGAAGCAGAAGTCTCAAGAAGGTGCAGGAAGACAGCAGGTGCAGGAAAATTGTAATTTATTTCAAGGTAAATTGGTTCTTGTGTTAACAGCAGCCTTCTACTGTGCATACTGACGCTGTGGTAAACTAATTAGAGTAATAAAATTATTGAGGTTGGAAGGGACCTCTGGAGATCACCTAGCTGAACTGCCCTAGTCAGAGAACAGTTTGCTAGGGCAGGTTCTTCATGTTGCTGTAGAGCTGACATGTCCAGGCAAGTTTTGACTGGCTCCATGGATGGAGATACCACCCAGTCTCAGAGTAACTTTTTCCAGGGTTTGACTAAGCCCATTATGATTTCTCTTTTTTTTAACATGTCAACTGACTTTTATGTAAATCAATTTGTGACTCTTGCTTCTTGTCCTGTCACTGGATACCTCTGAGACAAATATGACTTCCACTGCTTTATTCCACTGCATTAAGCATTTATACACATTGATTTAGTCCCCTGTAAGACCCCAAGTCTTACAAGCTCATCGAAGGCTTTTGCTTTAAAAATATACAAGGCTACAACAATATCCAGCCTCCAGACATATTAGGAAAGTGTTCAGTTCTTTTAACACCTTAAGAGAGAGCACAAAGGAGAAAAAGCTACACACATTTTCTCAAGGGGTGCTTTTATAGGTAAACTTTAGGAAATAAGAGTACTCAGCAAAAATTTAAAGGGTAACATATAACCAAAACAAAGTATTCCACAAAGTCTTGACTTAGTGTATGTTAACCCATACAACTTAGTGAAAGCTAACCCACTCAGTATCCAGTTACCCAAAATATTAACAAAGGAGATTAAGAGAAAAAAAGTAAAGAATGAGACAGAAAAGGAGAAATATAGCTACCATGCTGCTTAGATCTAGCATACATCTATCTAGCTGCCTAGGTTCAGCTACAGGAATCTAGAAGACGGAGAGTTCAAACACGTTAAGACCACGTCTTTGGTTTTACCTGCTCTGGTCCTCTGTGGCCACTCCTCCCAGGTGGGACTTCTGGCCCACTGGCCACTTTGGGGCTCTGGAGTGGAGTGTGGGGTGGTGCTCCCACTGTGTGAGCCAATCTAAGGCCCAGTTAGGGGTTCTAGTGGGTGTGGTGCAGAGAGTGCTCCTGGTGTTCAGTGACTGACAGCTTCTTCAGAGTTGCCCTAGGACACTCACAGAAGCTATGGAATGGGATAGGGCATTACCTCACCTTCATGAAATTCAGCCTGTCCCTACACACACACATACCCCTGAGTTGGTCTGCACCAATAATTAAAATAATAATCCAGTGTCTCACATTGTCCCCCAATATTTCTTTTTTCCAGACTTAACAGTCACAGGTATCTCAACCACTCCACATGTGATAGATGATGCAATATTTTATCACCTTTGTTGTCCTTTGCTGGACTTGCTTCAACATGTCCATGTCTGTCAAGTTCTGGAAAGCACAAAGTTGGATACAGACCTCTACCTATGGCTCATCAAGGCTGAGTACAGAGGAAGAATCACCTTCCTTCACCTTCTGGCACTCCTAGTGCAGCCAACAAAGAAAGTCTGTTGCTCTTCTTTTTCTACGAAGACCCATTGCTGACTCATGCTCAGCTTGCTGTCCACTATAAGCCTATGTCATATTTTCAAAGACACTTTTCAGTCAGTCATCGCTCAACTTGTACTAATTGAGTGTGTTTATTTAATGCATTTATTCTTTCTCAGGGGCAGGACTTCACATTTGCAATTGTTGAATTTCTTCAGGTACTTCTTGGCCCATTTCTCAAGCTCATTGAGGTCCTTCTGAAGGACAATGTAATAATATTATCTATCAGACACTCCTAGTTTTGTGTCATCTTCAGACCTGCTGAAGGTGCATTCTGTCCCTTCATCTAGATCATTAATGAAGATGTTGAACAGATGTTTGTTTTCCTGCTCATTGGAAGGGACTATTCTCAAGCTTGGGAAGGTGATCCTTGAAAATCAACAAGCTCCCATGACCCCTCTTCTCTCCAGGAGCCTATCCCCTGGGATTCTTCCAAACATTCCCTAAACAGGACAAACAGGATAAACAGGATGACTTTCCTGAAGTTCAGAATTGTGATGCTGATATTTGCCTTGTTTCCTCTTCTTGAGATCCTAAACTCCACAATCCATGTTTACTTAAGGCAAAGCTTCTCTCTAGTCTTCATTTTCTTGTTCAGTTCTTGTTTCAGTTCTTTGTTTGTAAGAATCAGTTCCAGCAGAGTGATTTCTCGGTCAATTTGTTAATCCCTTGTGTTGAGAAGGTGTTGATAAGGTACTCCACAAATACTCTGCTTTTCTTATAGATTGCTGCTTTGACCTTCCAACAAATTTTTGGAACAAGTGATCTATGAGGACCAGGACCTTTGAACGTGAGGCTTCTACCAGTTGTAAAAAGAAAGCCACATCTACCTTTTCTTCTTTGTGCTGGGTCTGGGTGAGATGGAGTGAATTTTCTTCATAGCAGCTTGTTATAGTGCAGTGGTTTGGCTACGTGATCAAAACAGTGTTGATAACACACCCATGTTTAGTCACTGCTGAGGAGCACTAACACAGCATCAAGCCCTTCTCTACTTCCCATGCTCTCCCCACAGCAAGACAGCTGGGGGTGAACAAGAAGTGGGGAGGGGTCATAACTGAAACAACTCACCCAAAATGACCAAAGGGGTACTCCATGTCAGACAGAGCCAGCTTCAGCTATAAAAATCTAAAGAGAGGAGTGTTTTGGACAGGTAGTTATTGCTTAGGGACTGACTCTTCTGCGGGAAGGGATAAGTGATGACATTTGCACCACTTGTTTTGCTTGCTTTTCTCCTTTTCCTCTTTTCTTCATTTAGTAAGCAATTCTTATCTTGTCCCACAAGTTTTGGGGTCTTTTGCTCTTCTTTTTTTCTCTACATCCTGTAGGTAGCAGAGTAAGTTGGTGAGTGGCTGTGTAGAGCTTAGCTGACAGCCAGGGTCAAACCACTACTTTCTTGAATTAATTCGTGAAGGAAAATATACTCACAAAGGTTAATGGAACTGCAGAAACAGAGCCAAATATCTAATTTATATGTATGTGGAGAAGAGATTGAGTGTACTTGTTTTATTGTGCGTGAGTATGGAAGAGATTAATTTCTGTTAGCAGAATTTGAAAAGGGCTTAGTTAGCTATTCTGCTTCAATTATCTGGAGGAAAAGTGTAAAAGGGGGATTTAGGAATATCTAGATATGGTTTCTGTCATTCCCTGACCATGAGGATTCAGATATTTTGTGTCATGCTCTGTTGTTGCTTGCTTGAACTAAATGATTGCTAACAGTATTATACACTTAGCTCTCTTTGGAGTTGTTAATCACAGCAATGGCAGGCTAGGACCTGATGCTTAGGACCTGAATAGTCCTGTCTTGCTAAAATTAATTTGGATAGAACAGCAAGCTAGCCTCATCAAACAAACTGTTCCTGTTAACAGCAAAGCATGGGAACTGATGGCTCCATTTAGATATTAGAGTTCAGCCTCTTCAACAAGCTAGATGAAATTAGCACTCAACTCTAACCTTGCAAAGGTTTAGGTCTACTTGAAAAAAAAGTGTGAAACCCATCTATATAAGTGTGTATGTTCAGAGACACATAGGGTACATACAGGGCACATACAGACACTCTCACTCTGGAGATACTCGATGCTGGTGCCTTGAAGCTTCTGACAGAAGGAGTATCTCCCATTTTGTTCACAGTGCCACCCTACTCCCATGGGAGAGAACAAACTGAAATTTACATCATAATAACATCAGTTACAAAATCACAGAATCACATAGTTAGGGTTGGAAGGCATCTCTGGAGACCATAGTGCTTGTTCAAGCCTAGAGCAGATTACACAGGAACACATCTAGGTGGCTTTTGAGTGTTTCCAGAGAGGGATACTCCATTACCTCCATGGGCAGCCTGTTCCAGTGCTCTACCACCTTCAATGTAAATAAGTTCTGCCTCAAGTTGAGGTGGAAATCCTTATATATTATTTTATGAGCATAAACTTAGCTACTTCCTCACTTACTTCTGTTCCAACAAGTTTGCTAAGTATTACAACATAAATGACTGAGGGTCTTCCAAGCAATGAAACAATAAAACTATGGAAGACATTACATTCAGACTTAATCAAATAAATATCCTCCCAGAACTAAGGAATTACTTTGGGAGAAAGCATTACAATCTTCCAGATCCAATATGCCTCTAGCAGGCTTCCCAACACCAAGTGATTTCTAACTTTCTGGTAGGAATCCAAAATTGTCACAGGACTGTTACAGATACTCTTGCATGGTAAGCTCACTGAGTTTCAATTAGAGAACTTAAAATATGGTCCATCATATACTAAAATTTCTGGAGGAACACATGACACAGAAGAGTTTTAGGACTTTTGTTTTCCTGGTCTGGAATCTCTTCTCTGTGGAAAGCATGCAATCCAGGGCCCTGAATTAAATGGCTGCAACACTAAGTACATATTTATAAAATCTTCTATAAATCAAAATTTACATTTCACAAGTATTTTCTACTACAGACTCATTGTGACATCCCAACAGTGGACTGGTCAAATTACTACACCAAACATTTCCTACCACAGACACAAATGAATTGCTAAAACACAGGTGCTAGGGCCACTTAAAACACTCCAAGGCATCCCAGGCATCCCTATGTCACTCCCAAATGTGACATACAATTTATGAGACACTTCTACTACAGATAGAGGCCAGGCATGCATCTAAACTTATTCATCTTCAAATTACACTAGAGACCAATATTTTAGCAACTACATTGAGCTCCATCATTTAACTCTCGTCCAAGGAGTTTTTTCCACCTGTGATTCATGGAGACATCTGATGCAGCACAGCTGTGTGACCATGGCTAATTTTAATAGGGAAATGAATTATTAGTATATGGGAGCATAAGTAAGCTAAAACCTTTCAGGATAATTAAAAATACAGACAGAAGTATAACTGTTCTGATAGTCATAGCTGCTTCAATATTCAAGATAGAAATCACTGCCATGGAAATGTGTAAAAACCTAAGCAGCAAAACATTAAACTAGAACAGAAAATTATTACAGAGCCCTGGGAGAAGTGATAAGAGACTCCAGAGTGCAGATAGTGTTTTAACAAGCCTCCCAGTCAAAGAGAAGTGGTTTCAAAAGGCTGGTCGATCCTGGAGAATCAACAAATGGTTACCAGACTGGTGCCAGAACCCTTTGAGAAATTTGGTATATCAAGGGTTCATGGAAGTCAGCTTCATCAAGGACTCAACATAGCTTGGAGAATCTACAAGAGGAGTTACAGACATGTAACTCTAGCCTCCAGGGCTAGAATCTTACTGTCATTACAGAGATGTAATGTCTCCTGTGACTGGAGTATTGGAATGAAAGGATACAGGTTCTTTAGGAAGGACAGGCAGGGGGACACAAGGAGGTGGTGCTGCCTTTTATGTCAAGGACCAGCAGCAGTGCATGGAGCTTCACTTGGAGTAGGAGCTGACCAAGAACTTATGGTCAGAATTACAGGAAGGGCAGGGACAAATGACATTATACAAGGGGTCTACTATAGGTTGCCTCACCAGGAAGACCAGCTGTTAAGAGGCTCTATAGGTGCAGCCTCAGACTCATGAACTCTGTCCTCATGGGAAATTTCAATCACCCTAGTATTTGTCAGAGGAACAACAGAGCAGATCATTAGAAACGCAGGAGGTTCCTGGAATGTCCTGACGATAACTTCCTATTCCAAGTGATAGAGGAGCCAGTGAGCAAAGGTGCTATGCGAGATCTTGTTCTCACCAACAAGTAAAGGCTGGTGGGGAATGTGAAGTTAAAAGAAAGCATGGGCTACAGGGGCCAGCGGCCGTCCTGCTTGCTCTGCAGCTTTCTTAATTTCACTGTTATTTCCTGTTTTTATTGTGTTTCCTATGCATTTATTCTGTTGAAACAGAGGTTTGTTACTTCAACAATTCTGTTGTGGTTTAGAGGTATTCTAAGGCTTACAGCTATGTTTGATCCATGATTTGATTACTCTTTGTAATACTGAAAATATTGTCAAATAACATTTGCACAAAGCAAAGGCCCAATTTTGCTAAAAATCACCATCCCCAACATGGTGTTTAATGATGTCATGCTAAAGGTTCACATCTCAGCTCAGGATTCCTTTCCTTGACTACAGATCTGAGAGCTCTTTGTTTTTCTCAATGTTATTTTTTCCAGAATCAAAAATTATTTAGCACAGTAGCTGTTGGGAGCTAAATGGGTCTGTGGGGTCAAAGAACTGTAGAACCAGACTTATTCCAAATGACAAGTCACTTGACTGTTTCACGGGATTCAAGACTTAGACATAAGGAGTGAATATTTGTTGATCTAATCTATGAATCTATGCTCCATTGGTCTTGATACAGTCTATAGTGTGAACTATAATTACTCTTACATAGAGTATGCTGTAGGCTAAAGTAATTTATTATGATAATTTGAAAAGGAGTTATTAATTTTTATCGCAGTACAATCTAACAGGTCACTACATAAGGATCAGAAAACCATCCCTTACTCCATCTTGTTATACTCTTCACATGGGAAAAGAATGCAGGATTTTTTCTAACTTGGAGATGGAAAAAGACATTTGACTAACATTATAGAGAATTAATATTAGATTCAAGAGCCACATGCAGATCTTCAAGTGTATTTGCTTAAAAAAAGAACCATACATTTTTAATAGTCCTGAAGGCCCTTGGACGTAATCTATTTCTGATGGAAAGTCAGTGTGCTTGGCCTTATAAGGAATTTCTCAGAAAACACAGCTGGTAACTATCAGCCCTTCAGATTAAAATTTTACAGCATAGGCACAGGTTCAGCAGGCACAGATCTTTGCAAAAGAATAAGATATAACAAATTGTTAGGACTTCAACATGGCCTACCAGAAGCAACTAAAATTCTGTTTTGCTCGGTTTTTAAATATATGTGGTAAATATGCCTGTGAGAAGATGATGTAAAAGTCCTAGGATTTTTTCACTTTCCTGTAGTTTTGTCAAAATTTTCCAGGTAATATTTTAAAAGGGGACTACTTTTCCCTCATGTCACACATCATGCAAACAGTCTACTCTTACCCTTTGCTTTCAACTTAATGCAGTTGCATTCCAGAGACTGTTGGCAATGGATCCCGAAATTGTCCAGGGAGTAGCAGTCTCAAGTAGTCTAGTACATCCAATTAGATTTTACATTCCCTTTTCAGGTGTAAATCTTCAGTTGCATAACTTGTCCATGGTTGACATGAAATCCATTCTTGCGATTCAATCTTTCTTTTGAACACTGGTGTCACTTAAGTACTTATGAGCTGTTGTAAAAGCTTAAGTCCATATGTACATAAGCACCTCTAATACAGTACGTGAGAAGCAAATATTGTAGAAAAAGAAAAGCAATATATTGATATTTTTATCAGAGTCCAGTTATATCTGAAAGTACTGGAGATAACTAAGTACCCTAAAGTGTGCAGGTTAGGTACCACCTTAATTCTACTTGCTGGATTACAGAACTTTATTTGCAGCTTTCAAAAGTCAGGAGTGTCTTTCATTACCTCACAACAGTTTCAACTATCCGCTTCAATTTTACTTTGATTTTTAAGGAATGGGTTTGGTTTGTTTTTGCCTTGGTTTGGTTTTCATTCTTAAAATATTTTAAATTGCATTATTTTGCTCACTGAGTAGAAAAAAGAAAAGATCAGGGTTTAACTCAGGCATTTGATGTAAAGAAACAAATTCACATTTCAGTGCCTACAGCTAGCTTAAGTCTGCAGTAATTTGCAATGATAATGTCTCAACATCTGTTTCATGTTGATCATGTAACTTAGTAAGAGGTAACAGGTGCTCAAAGTAGTATCAGATCTGGTTTTAAATATTTAAAAATAAGATCTTTAGTTGGATTTTTTTTCAATAAATTGAAGTTGGAAGTATTCTATCAGTTTTTTTATGATTGTTTCCAAAATAAATTCCACATATTTAAGTGTTCAAATATATTTTTATTATCTGGATTAACTTTTAAGTTATTATTATCTGTGGAAGTATAGTAATTTTAATATCCTGCTTTCAGATTTATTTATGATTTTGCAAACAGATAGAGGATTTAAAATGTTCCCTGGCATTATTAAAGAATTTTTTTTTTTTTCATTTAACACTGGATTGGTAACATTTTTTCCTCTCCATTAAAAAAATTATCCATAGCCTCTAAATGTCATGTTTTCTAGTTTATTTTAAGTCAAGTATGTTGGAAAGCATATACGAACCTTTACAAGGCCATAAATTTTTATAAATTACTCTAAATACGACATCTTCTGAAGCACAATCAATATGAAATGGAACTTGCTGATCTAGTTGCTAAACGCCACTAAGCTTGCTCCAGCAAACCAGATGGAATTTTGACCTTGTACATTGTGTTCTCTCTGATTCAACATGTGCTTTCACAATTGGAAACAGTTATGATTTGTTCTGTGCTTTTGCTAACAAGGAACCATTGTCATTATCAAAAAAGACAAAATTCTGCAACTTGCCTTTTAAAAATGCTTTGCTGATACACAAGAACTATAGGCAGAGTTGAATTACTTTGTACCATCCATCTACTTGGTGAGTAAGACAAAGTATTGCCACACACAAGCTACAGTGTTGGAAAATGACATTTTTTCAAGAGCAGCAGGAGCAAATCTTGTGTACCATCTGCCTTCTAAGAGGTGTGAAGGGAATTTCACATGACAGAGCATGAGTGACTTCCTCTGCAAAATGAGGAAACAGATTGCCATCATTTTTTTCACCCAATAAATTATTGTTTAGTCACTGGGCTCTCAATGCCCGTGGTAGCTTCTCTGACATAAAAGATTTATTTATTTATTTATTCACTTGTTCATTATTTTGGCATAGGAAATATTCTGTCCTTATTTTCAAGAATGTTTCTTAAAAGAACAAACCCCAAGCAAAATAAGACACAATTTACCAAACACTGAAATATACTTTAGCCTTGAAGGCAGTAAAAAGTCTTGCTTAACTCAGCTGTGATACTTCATTGACATACTGGGTTTCTGCTGACTTCTGAAGGATTGCAAATTACTATAGGACATAAAATGCCTCCTGCACTTGCAATCATTGGAATGAATAAGTTCAATAAAAGAGAATTTTTAGTGCAGCTCTTTATATAGTATGAAAATAATTAATGTTATTTCACAAATTTTTCCATCAACTTGGAAAATGTATAGCTAAGAGTTCTATGCATGTTTTCTTTAAAATCTTGGAATTTCAAAAAGCAAGAGAAGAAAAAGAGATAAAATATGTTTTTCATTACTTTTGGCAGTTAGTTTAAGCACAAGTATTCCAATTAGGGAATGATGGCCAAAAAAATAGCTCTATCATTTGATCTTTTCTTTTTTGGGGATGTTTTGCTGTTGTAATTGCTAGTAATAACACAAATTGGAAACATTTTCCATAAAAGCAAAAGAGTTTAATTTCAACTTATATAATGACTCACATAAGAACTCCATTTACAGACACTTTAACACTGTGAATCATTAATCTCTTTGACAAATTACAACACAACTCTATTAGATTTCCTGTTATGGACTTTAACAGATGTCTAATTAGAAACTGAAAGCGAATTCAGATTAACCAGTACTTGGCATATGTACAGTATCAAATCATTATTTATTAAGATAAACACTTCCTCAGGGGCAAGATGAAATATCACCATTTTTTCCATGTACAATAAAGAACATTTAAGTATTGCACACCCACAGCCTAAGGTACTATGAAATATTTTTGAGATATAAGATAAATATTATATAACATTCTTGTTAAAATTCTGTTGCAGAGACAATTAGTATTCTTCTATTCAGAATTTTCCAACTGTTAAAAGTGTTTAAGATTAGAAAATAAGAAAACTGGTGAAACAAAACCTCACATCTTTTTTCGCACAAGTGCCTAACCATTCTAACATGTGAAGTTCTCAAACATTGTAGGCCACTGAACATCCAAACATAATTTATCTAGCTTCTTGATTTACTATATTCTTTTTGTCAAATATTGGTATATCTTTTTTTGCAAATAAAGATATTCTTCTTCCATCTTACCTTACTATAACACGGTAAAAATTTCTAACACTGTAACTGACCTAACTCATCATTTCTGGGCATAGAAAACTTAACATAGCTATGGTTAATACCCACTAACCCTTTTTTCATTACCAGACATAGCATATTTTTGAGCTTCATTTTGTCCCATGAATGACAGTTGATACAGAAATCATGCCTAGGATTTGATCCCTTTACTACTTGAATCTTTAATTGCTTAAATAAAGTAATAAAATAAATTATTTTAAAAGAAAAAGAAAAAACATGTCAGTTCTTAGGGAGGAACTCACAAAAATAATCATGATTTCAAGTCCCATAATAACATTAGTTCATAACAATTTTGAACTGATAGTCAGAAAATAACTTCTCCAAAAACCTTGCCTTTGTTGCATAAAGTTTTGGTCTAAGCTAAGTTACCTTAGGCCACAGTTATTTTAAACTACAGTTTGGAACAGAAATATGGTTAATATATTTTTTGAAGAAATTCTCCTGATCGTCCCGTGCCAGAAATTGGGTTTTTTCATTTGTTTTTTAAGCAGTTCTAATGAGGTGGGGGGGTTTTGTGTTTTTGTTGTTGTTGTTGTTTGTTTGGGTTTTTTTGGGGGGGTTGTTTCTTGTTTTTTGGGGTGTTTTTTTTTTTTTTTTTTTTTTTTTTTTTTTTTTTTCCCTTTCAGAAAAAAACCCCAGCCCTTTCTATAGAGTAAACTTCTTTGGAAATTCTCTTCAAGGTGCTCAAGAAACACCCTCCAATACCTAATGCAGAAGTGCTTGATCTACTGTATACCTTTGAAGAGCATGTCTGATGTTCTGTTCAAGACATCAACCACATCCATTCCAAAGGAGAAGTAAATGAATAATTAATATTGTAGATACAGAGAACCCACAATTTTTTTTTTAATTTACCAAACAATTCCCACTGAAGAACAGGATTTTTTATGAAAAATATATTGCTATTGTAGATAAAAACCTTAATTTTTACAGCAAGAATTCATTCTCAGAATATTCCTGATCTCAGTATTTCTTTTTGTTTAATGTGAGCAATTCAGAATGTTGATTCTTATTCAACCTACTTTTAAACATATTATTCACCCACTACATCACTCAGGTAAAAGAATAATTTAGATGTGTAGACATACTTCTAAATATTTCAATATGCAGAACCAGCATAGCTATTTTTAAGTACCTGACTTCCACTGCAGAATCCAAAAGTCTTGCAATCACATTCTGCTTATAAGGTCTGACAACATGCTCTTGCAGCCCAAGAACACAATTGTATCATGCTCTGTCATAGGAGCCCACTTGAAGTACTACATCCATCCCTGGGGTCTTCTGCATAAGAAATGTGTGGACCTGTTGTAATGTGTCCAGAGGGCCATGAATATGGTCAGATGACTGGAGAACCTCTCATATGAAGAAAAGCTCAGAGGATTGGGGTTGACCAGCATGAAGAAAGGCTCTAGGGACACTTTTTTGAAGGCTTTCAATATGTTAAAGGAAGATCATAAGAAAGAGAGAGTAAAAGAATTTACCAGGGTGTGTAATGACAGGGTAAAGGATAATGACTTTTAACTGAAAGACGGTAGATATAAATTGGACATGAGGAAGAAATTTTTTACTGTGAGGGTGGTGAGGCACTGGAACAGGTTGCCCAGAGAACTTGTGGATGTCCCATCCCTGGAAGGGTTCAAGATGAGGTTTGATGGAGCAGGAGCAACCTGGTCTAGTGGAAGGTTTCCTTGACATGGCAGGGAGGGTTGGAACTAGATGATCTTTAAGGTCCCTTCCAATGCAAACTGTTTATGATTCTATGAAATGGTTAAATATGCAGGAAAGAGACTCTCAGTAATCAGTACCATGAATACAAATATTTCTGATCTGATCAGGAAGATGCTCCAAAACCAGAAATACATATACTAAAAATATCACACAGAATTTACACATCTTAATCTTGAAAATGATTAAGTATTTTTAGCTGGAATCAATACCACATAGTTGTTTTGCTTTTTTATGTCATTCTGTCAAAAAAACACACCCCTCCTGCACCATCCCCCTCAAAAAAACAAACAAACAAAAAACCCCCTAAAGCTCATAACAAAACACCTATTTCATTCTATATTCCTCTTCTGTCAAACGTGTTCACTAGGCATTTTGCCAGGTTATTCTTTTTTTTTGGTAGACATTCTTGTGCATTTGTTCTTCACTATGAAGCAGAACTATGGACTAATTGTTTAAGAAAAAAGTAATGAAGATTAGCTATTACCTTTTTGATCTGGCAGCTAGGACAATTCCTGGACAGAATGAGATGATGCTTTCATCTGTGCCTCTATATTAGTTTTTTATTTTGTCCAATGATTATTTAATGAAAGTCCATAGAGGCTGGATCTGTATACCCACTGGCATCTTTTCTGTGGCTACGGATGAGGATTACACTAGAAACTGAGACTGCTGATATGCACTTTTACCAGTGTATTGGATAATGATGCCATAAAACTTCCAGCGAATCTATATCTTGAGTCTCTAGTAATGTGAAAAATTACTGCCAAGCATTTCAAAACTTTAGCATCTACCTACTGCCTAATGGGGTTTAATTACCTTAAAGTTCAAACAGTTGTATAACATCCATTACTTTGGTTAGGTCAAACATCTTCTCCTGAGAATAATGATGTCACTATGTATAAATTCAGCGAAACCTGCTTGCCTGGCAGCCTTGCAGAAATAAAAATCATAACACCAAGTCTCCTGTTATTTAAGAACAGAGTCAGAAGTGTAATTTATTTTCCATTGTTATTTATTTTAATTTTTATTTAATTGATATTAATATTTCAACAAATATTGATGCCATATATGATACTTTTTATTTCATGTCAGTGTAATGATTCTGGTTTAAATATACTTACCTTTTTTGGTCTCCATTTTTTCCCCTCTTATTCCTCTTGAGATGTTGTTAACATTTACAAACCTCTCTCAGAATCTGTGATTATATCAGTATACAGCTCAACCTCTTCAAAGCCCAAAGATGCTCTGTTATTGTACCATGATTCTGGTACTCCTCTTCTAGTACTATTTGTCTATTTATATACATTATCAACTATTTTTTTATGTTATCCCTCTCAATTAATTTGAAAATATTCACTCTGTCATTGATTTCCCTCCTTTTCCTGCTGCTTCCATATTGTTCAGAACAGGAATTTTTCTGTGATGCTGCCTTGGTTGAAAATGACAGTAAATTTAAAGCAGATATTTAAATTAAATAATGAATTCACACTTTCTTTATTTGTGGAAGATCACAATATTGATAAGGTGGAGAAACAAATTACCACATTATCTGTAGTCACATCCCCATTTGCATAAGTTATTTTCTTTTATCATGGCATCATTTAGATTCCAACACCAAAGCTTGAATATTAATCATGTCATGCCAGTGGCCTATGTTATCTATATGGCATATAAACTTACTCAATGCTTAGAAGAAAACATAGTTTCTGAGGGAGATAGTGGTAACATTTTCAAAGGTTTTCAAGCTCACTCCGATATACCTTATGCTGGAATAGACACACAGACTAACTGCTTTTGAAAAGCTTTCCTTGAATGCTTACCTTTGATCAACTTTCATTTCTTCTTTTTATTAAGGAATCTTCCAGAAGCCAAAAAGATTTAAAAAATGAAGAGGAAGTGATTGCAACTAAGACTATCAAAGAGTACACTGATTCAACACACTCCCTAAGCAGCTCATTAGTGTCAGAGCTCTTGGGAAGTCATGTATAATGTTAAATGTTGCTATAAGTTAGAAAACTCCCTAAGGTGCTGGTTCATGGAGAAACTTCTACCACTTTTCCTGGGATTAATCTTTCCTGGACACAGGTAGCCACAGCAGGGAAGAAAGATGTAATATACTTATTTGCATTGTCTTGAGCTAATATAAGTAACACAGCACCCGTGTTTGTTCTCAGTCACAATTTTTTTTTCTTTTTGATAGATTTCTGTATTACTGTGATTATCATAACAACCATAATATATTCCCTATTACTGTCACCTGTTCTACTGTTTGCCATTTTTAATGATACAATGTTGACTGCCTGTCCAAAAACATTCAAAAACTTTGACAGCTTTGTCTGGGAATCAGTACAATGTCACACATATTCATGAGTGATTCCCATCAAAAGCCTTTTCTAAATCCTCAGAACTTTGCAGTTGTATAAAACTGAAATTCCTGAATTCTTGAGCCTTCACTGATTAAGGTTTTAATCAAAGAATATAGAAAAGATCACAAAAAAGGAGTGAAGAAGTAAAACATTTTTTTCCTACACAAAAATCAGCTGTCACATAGAAGCTGATGTGGACAAAACTCCTTTTTGCTTTCTCTTAAGCCTTGACCCATCTGCCGTATCTACAGTGCTACTTATTAAGTATCAAAATAAGACACTTAGAACAAGAAGTAGGGTTGCCCTAAGCTCCCTACAAAGTTAGTAGAGAGAAAATACGTTAAATTTATGACTTTTCTTGTGGAGATTTTCTCTGCACTGACTGTATAGAATGTTTCCATAAAGTTCCCATAGATATGGTACTTACTTTCTTAAGGTAAGGTGGGATATATACTGGTATTCATATATGTTCACATATGAGGCTTATATATGTGAGTCTATTAGAATTATGCAGCAAATAAACACAGTTGTATATGTACATACCTATATTAACATTTTCTGTTTATGCCTATAATATGAAACCCAGCGATCTGAAAGTACAGCAAAGGAAGTATCTTGCAGAAAGTATCACATAACAGACCATTTTCTGCCACTTTATTCATCTTGTTCTTCTCTTTCAAAAGCAATTCTACCAACATTAATGCTGTAATATTAAAATATATATAAATCAGTGCTTCACTTTTGAAGTAATGAAATAAGAGAATAATTGCAGCATGACTGATGTCTCCTGAAAAACTTACAGCAGTAAAACACATGACTCTACAGGATTCAGAGATACCTGAAATATGTTGATAATTTTTATAGTAATGACAAAAACAGAAATACCTTAATAAACATTATTGAAGATATCTCTATCTATAAGCCATATAATATATTGAAGAAATTGTCTGTCATCCAAGGCCAAACTATAGGGTAGGATAGAGTTGAAAGATTTTAGTTGCAATTGTCTGTCTCTGTTGATAGGCAGACTGCCATCCTATTAAGCTGAAAGGTTCCAGAAGGAAAAAGAAAACCAGAATACAACATGCAGTGAATATTCTCAGTAGCTTCTTGTGAAGTTTTGTAAGATTTTGTAATGAAAAATAATGTGTTCAACAAACACAGAGCTGTCAAAGAACAGAGTGGTAACTACATCAGACACAGTTGTGTAGGGTCAACACCAAAGCTTAGGCAGACCAAACATACTTCTTGTGAAATTGGAGCTCAGTACTTATCCTCTTTTGGATGCAAACAATAGGTTTAATTTTTACTATGAACATATAAGCAATTGGCTGTATTTCAGCTATTGATTATTGGAAGCAGCCTGGGTTGCAGTGATCATACATTGATGGATGTCACAGTTACGAAGGACATGGGTCAGGCAAACAGAAAAGTCAGGATCCTAAAGTTTAGGATATAAAATTCCAGCTTTCCAAGAAGCTAGTCAACTGGACCTCCTGGGAAACTGCTGTCAGGTCAATGAAGCAGAACAGAACTCACAGATCTTTAAGGACACTTTCCACAGAGCACAAGAGCTTTTGATTTCCATATGTAAGAAATGAGGAAGGGAGAGCAAGACAGCAGGCCAGCTGAGTCAAGAGCTGCTAGCCAAGCAGGATAAGGAGATGCACAGGTAGAAGAAGCAGCAACAAGTATCCTGGGGAGAGTATAGGGATGATACCTGGTTATGTAGGGATGCAATAGAAAGGTCAAGGCCCATCTGGAGCTCAAATTAGCAAGGGACACAAAGAGTAGTAAGAAAGGCTTCTACAGCTTTACATCAGCCAGAAAAGGAAGGTCAAAGAAGGTCTATCCCCCTGATAAACCAGATTGTTAAACTGATAACAACAGATGAGAAGACTGAGGTGCACAAGTGACTTCTTTGCCTCAGTCTTCACTGACAACTTCTCTTTCTATCTCTCTTGAGTGGATGGGAGGGGACAAGGCAGGGACTGCGGGACCAAAGGCCTTCCCATTTTAAGTGAAGACCAAGTTTGAGACTACCTGAGGACCAGGGTCTGGAAGGAGTTGGCTGATGTAGTTGCCAAGCCACTTTCCATGATATTCAAAAAGTTCTGACAGTCAGATAAGGTCTCAGGGGACTGAAAAAAAAAGAGAAACTTTGCACTAATTTTTAAAAATGGTAGAAAGGAGGATGCAGCTAACTACCAATTTGTCAGCTTCACCTCTTTGTCTGGGAAGATCATGGAACAGATCCTCCTAAAAGCTACATTAAAGCACATGGGGATCAAGGAGATGATTTGAGACAGGCAGCACAGTGGTCAACAGTTCAATAAATGGAGATCAGTGACAAGGGGTGAGTCTCAGGGGTCTGTACTGGGATCAGTGCTGTCTAATAACTTCGACAATGATAGAGGTAGCAGAACCAAGTGCAGCCTCAGCAAGTTTGCAGGTGACACCAAGCTGCTGTTTACACTCCTGAAGGATTCAGAGGACCTACATAATCTTGAGAATTTGGCACATGGGAACCTCATGAAATTCAGCAAGGCTAACCGCAATTTGCTGTACCTGGGTCAGAGTAACTCTTGGTATCAATACAGGCTGGGGGATATGCATCTCGAGAGCAGCCTGATAAGGACTTGGGGGTCCTGGTGAATGAAAAGCTGGAAATGAGTGGATGATGTACACTTGCAGCCCAGAAATCCAGCTGCATCCTGGGCTGCAAGAAAAGAAGCATGGACAGCACGGTGGTGATACTGCCCCTGTATTCTGCTCTACTGAAACACCATCTGGAGTACTACATCCAGCTTTGAGGTCCTCAAGAAAGACATGAAAAGACCTGTTATAAAGGGTCCAGAGGAGGGCCAAAAAGATGATAAGAGAGATAGAACATCTATTTTATAAGGCAAGGCTGGAAGAGAGAAAGTTCTTGGGAGACTTTATTGTGATCTTTCAGAACTTAAAAGGGACTGTGCTGGTTTAAAGGTAAACTGGCAGGAGAAATGGACCCACTGCAAGAGAGATTATAAGTCAGAGTTACAATTTAATGAAGGATATTACAATAAATACACTGACACAAAGAGAAAACTGCTTTTGCTTTCAACTCTCCAAAATGAAGCAGTATAACCCAGTGTCCCTGGGCACAAGCCCAAAGGGGTTTGTTAGCCCCTTGTGCTGAGCCCACGTGGTTCCCCCGAGTCCAAAGCAAAAGAAAGTGAAGAACCTGTTGGTGCAGATGATGGCTGTGGTCTGGTCAAGAGTGATGGCTTCCTTCTGATGAGGTCCTGCTGCTCCTCTGGATCTGACAAGTAGAGCTTGAGGTCTTCTGAGCCCAGTTTATGTACCCTCAGAGAGCACCCAGTCCCTCCCCCAGGGCGGGGACTCACACAAGAGGTGATTAACTCTGTGAGTCATGGGGTATTTTTGAACCGCTGATGGCTCATTAGCAGCCACACCTCG
>JAWWMO010000001.1:73468791-73497970 GCA_035047845.1 Dendrocincla fuliginosa
AAATGAATAGAGGGGGTAGAATACATAGCTTTGATCACCCCCACACAGTGATAACTGGTCCCTCCTGCTGAACTAGGGCAGGGACTTATAAGAAAGATGGGAACAGATCTTTCTGTAGGACCTGTAGTGATAAGACAATGGATGATAATTTTAAATGAAAAGAGAGTATATGCTAGGCATAAGGAATAAGTTTTTAAACAATGCAAGTTGTTAGAATCTTCCCAGATAGTTAGTAGATGTCCTGTCTCCGTAAATATTTAAGGTCAAGTTGGATGAGGCTCTGAGTGATCTAGTAGCAAGTGTACCTGTTCACTGGAGGAGAGTAGTACTAGGTGACCTTTAAAGGTCACTTCAGACACAAACCATTCTATGATTATTTGCTGATTGATCATTTATTCATAGTAAAAGTCAATAGCTAAAGTACAGATAATTTTGAAGGTTTTCTGATATCACTGTGGAACAAATGGAAAGGATGAAGCTCTTACTCTCAAAAACTATGAAGACTTCAAGCACTACTCAGCATGGGTAAGATGTAGGTCATAAATACTGAAAATTTACCTTTGAAAAAATGCACAGAAATATATATATATCACTGTTTCCTAGAGCATATACAAATATATATGTTTGTGGAGTTTATATATTTATATGCAGCAGTACAAGAAGGGAAAAATCTATATAGTATATAGATTTATATATGTATAAGAATCATTATTGGATCTGCAGCCTAATAATCTCCTTTTGAAAGATACTCATAGTAATTAAAAAATCTTTTACAGTGTTTTTTACTGCCACTATTGGCATTGTTGGTAAACCACAAAAGCAAATGTTTTCATCTAAGAAGCTTATCATATTTATCAGAGTTTTATATGCTTCAAATGTGAATTTTAGCAACAGTGGACCAGCATTTCCACTGTGCCTATAGGGATTTCTATGTTTGCCATCACTACTGCTTTAGGAAGTTTCTAAAAAACTGCAAGTATTTTTTCTTTCATAAAGCATTTATCAGATCACTCCTTTAAACAATATGCGTCTCATTCTGATAGTAATTTAAAAAAAAAAATCACCTTTGCACACTAGTGACTAATATCTTTATTCTCTTAAATTGACAAAAAATTATAACGTTCTTGCAATTGAGGGATTAAAAGAATATTTGTCACATTTTAAAAAAAAATGTTAACTATAGAATTTCACTGAAAAGAAAGTCTGAGGTAGTTTTTCCCCGTCCTAGCTCTCCATGCACAATATAAATGTGGACTTTTCACGAGGATAGTGTTTATTCAACTTGTATTCAGGCAATTCTTTTTGCAAGATGCATTAGCAACATTCAGAAGCACTCTTATAGTATCTGGATTTTCAGTAAAATAAATTTCTATTGTGTTGTAAAATCAACATCATCACAATCATCTACTCCTATGAATAGTATAGATAAATATGTTAGCAGAGTTTTCTAGTGGCTCTGGTTGTATGATCATTATTCTATGCTTATTTGAAATCATCTTATAGATTATCTCCCCTTTTTAATGTTAAAAAGTCCTGCTTCAGACCATAATAGTTAAATTGCATTTATTGTTATTTTGTGCTTTCTTTTTTTTAAACAGAAAGACTAAAGTCAGCAGACTTCTCTCCCGCAGGACCTGCAAAAGACAGCAAAGAATGTCATAGCATCATACATCTTCAGCAAAAGAGTAGTCCGATGCCAAAATACAAACCTAGTATAACATAGAAATTACTAAATCTGTAGATAGAATCTGTAGACTTTTAGTTTTCACTTGGTTTTTACCTTACACTTTTTTGAAATATAAAGTATGCAACATCAGTCACACCTTGAATAGAAGTGGCACCCAAAAATGTTCAGAGGTTCAAACAAAAAAAGTAATACAATCTCATGGATAAGATTCTGCCACCTGACCCTCACAGGCTGATACATTCACACGCTAGTAGTTCCACTGATTTTATTTTTGTGACAGTACTCCAAAAAGAATTCTATTTTATTAAGGCCAGTAAAACTGGTTTCTTCATCTTTACTAGATGGTGACTAGAGCCAAGACAATTACAAAAATTCCCGCAAATTTGAAAGAATTAGAGCTGCCATAATCAGTCTTTGATCAGTAGGTCCTGTATTCTATTTATGTTCTCAATTTGATTCTGATTTTAATCTTAAAAATTCATAGACACTGATTTTTGTAATAAAGGGCACTCAAGTATATGCCAGCAAAACCAATTAATTCTCTTATTGTACAGCATAATTTACTTACTGTGTTGGAATACAAACAGATATAAATTATATGAAATATAAAGGTTATTTTCTTGATTTGTTATAATTCAGTAATAGCTTTCTTTCCATTAGTCAAACCAAGCTAACCGATACGAGGACGAGAAGAACTGGGTCTTGATCACTTGATAGTAATCTAGTTATTTGATTTGAAAGTTTGGCATATTTTCCAAGCAAATGTCTTCCGGAATTCTGATTTTTCCTGACCCTTAATAAAGTTACTCTGCATTTTTATTTATATAACTGTTCTGTCATTCACTAGGAAATGCTAATTATTACAAAAACACTAGTAAGAATTATATTATCATTGTTATTGACAATTGTTTTAGAAGAAAAAGAGTCTTATTTCCTCTTAGCCTTCATGAAAACAGTTGTTATCCTATATGTAAGGGTAGAAGACCGAAAAGATTGCAGCTTATTTTGGTTAAGCAAGCTTTCCTGCCTATCCCTGTCTTATCCCAGACACAGTTTTAGGTGCTTTCTTCCCCCGTGTTCCAGAAAAACATTCCCTGGTATGAGAGGGGGAGGCGGGGGAAAGAAATTATAAAAGCCCTGGGAAGGGCAGGGGATGTGTCTTCCCCCAGGCCTGGTGTTTGAAGCGTCCTTAGCGCCAATGTTCTTTTAAGTCTAGCATTCTCAACTTTGGAAATAAATTTTCCTACAATCCTTCCACTGCCTGGCATTACGGGGGTACCTGCGTGTTACCTTACTTCACTCTATAGTACAAGCATGAAAGTTGGATTACCAAAAAGAAGGAAAGGGGAAGATTTAACTGAATAAATTTAGTAATAAATCAGGCATTTAAGCTTTAGACAGAAGGTTTCAGAGATATTTGTCGTTAAGCGATTTTACTGTGTAAGAGAAGAAACTGCTTCTTAAAGTTATGTTAATAGCTAAGAGGATGATCCTTCCCTTATGGATAAGTAAATCCTTCCCATATATAACTCCCTAGAGTAATGTTCTCCTGCAGATACCTAAGTGCAAAAGTGTCTGCTAGGCACTTAAAAAAATCTATAATATAAGCAACAAGATGAAACTTTTTGTGAGTTGCATTCTCATTATAATGGAAGGTGTTAGCAATGCTATTCTAGTTTCGTATTGATAGGTACTTTTAAAAACATAGATCATGCACTTTCAGTTGTTATTCTCTTGTATTCAATCTTCTTTTTCTTTGATAATAAATGTATTAGCATCTCTGTGATATTTTCTAAATAGTCTGCCATACACTACTGTTTTTGTATGTTATATTTTGCTTCTTCTATATGCTTCTTTGTCATCTAAGATCACTTAACACATCAGCTAAATTAGAAACAGTGGGATTTTCTTAAAAGAGCCTCTGGTGTTCATGGCCATAAATCCATAGTCTCAGCTTTCTGAAGAAAGCCTGAAGAAACAGGCTGTCTGTTTCTTCAGAAGTCCTAGGTTAAGAAAATGCCTCAGAAAGAAGAAGAAAATTTAACTCTTATGTGTTGTAAACTGCTGTTCTTCAGAGAAGTCCATCAGTTCAGCAGTTTGTTTCTTATGCTAGCATAAAAATGTTGTATATTAACCTTTATCTTGCTACATTAACTGCAGAAGTTATTTGCCACCTTAAAGTGCATATTTTTTTTTAAGAAATGTAAATAATAGCTACACTGTTCTAAATTAAATGCATTTTATTAAACATGAAGTTTTAATTGAAAAAGTTATATCAAAACTATTTTTTGAAGATTGGTTGTTCATCACCTCAATACATGAAGAAGACCACTTGAGGTATTCCGGAGCAGTTATGGAATCTTTCTAGTTATATCAAATCACTCTTAAGTTAAACAAGTAAGTTGTTTCCTCACAGTTGTACCACTTCAGTTATTACATGTGTTATTCCACATAAATTCATTTTGTAGATGATTATGCTATTATAGGAATACTTTATAACTCCATAAAAACTGTGTAATATTCACCCTCAAATATCAACCATACATTTTTACTTTTGCTGTCATAATCATAAATACTTTTTAAAATTTAGCTTAAATAAACATTTTTAACACAATTTCTAGCAAAACATGTATTTAAGATGAATCCATAACTGTAAAATGATCTGTGCTTTGGTGATGATAAGAAACATAGTCTCAGTATATGCCCTTATGTGCACTGCCTTGTGTCAAGCATAAACCTGGAGATTTTATGTGTTACTATTATATATATATATATATATGTAAAAATATATATAAATACTTCCTTGATAGTGCTAACAATCAAAAAAAGAAACACTCCTAACAGTGAGTCGTGATGGAAGTCATATTCCATAGAGCTGAAGATATGCCACAACCATTTTGGTATCTTTTTATATCAGATTTTAATATTACACCAAGTACAATCAAGGGGTATCTTGATTTACAAATAATCTTCTGGCAATGAGACATGAAGGCATTACAAACCACCAGCAAACATCTAAAGCATGTCCTTGTGTACATTAACTACCTTTTTGGTTTTCACTATGACAGACTATGCATGGAAAGTATTTTTTTTAAAAAAACACCTAACTCTAAGGACTTGCCTTTAAAATGCTGACTTAATTGTGATTTTCCCGTTTCTTGTGCTTCCAATAAAATATAATTAACATAAAACTAAAGTAAGTAACTAATACTGATTTAATTATTTTTTCATGTGAATTTTAAATGAAATGCAGCACAAGTGTAGCACAAATACAATATTACTTTTAACTTCCTGCAGTAGTTTATTCAGATTGTAATTTCAATGTAATTTTAATTCCAATTTAATTGAATAGTGTAGTTGCACTGAATAAAGAGTATAGTAATTGAACTGATGAATTCAGCATTTGTTTATCTAGTTGAAATTACATGAAACTCTGGAGATAAAAAGGTAAAAAAAGAAATCTGTTTTTAATCTTACAAACTTGACATTAGGAAATTCATGCAATGTTTTCCTTATTTTTTGTATGTGATATATGAACTCCATGATTATATGCATTGGAAGCAGCTATATTATAATTGTACATCTGATTTTTGATCCAACATCTACATTCCCCCAGAATTCAGCTTCACAGGTAAGCCACATATAGCTGAAACAAATACTTTGCTCTATAGAAATACATGCAAATATATACAAATTGTGGAACAAGCAGCTGGAGGGCAGGTCCATGTAAAGAAATCTGAGAATTTGTTGACTATGTGCTAACATTGTGCCCCAGACACCAATATGGCCAGCTGTGCCCTGGGGTGCAGCAGGCACAGAATCTCCAACCAGTCAAGGAAGGTGATTGTCCCACTCTACAGTGCACTGATGTACACCTCACCTCACTGAATCACAGAATCAGAGAGTCACAGAATGGGTAAGGTTGGAAGGTACTATGGTAGGCCAACTGTTCCAACTTCCCTGCTCAAGCAGGGTTATCCTAGAGCACATTGCACAGGATTGCATCCAGAAGATTCTTGAATATCTCCAGTGAGAGAGATTCAACAACCTCTCTGGGCAACCTATTCCAGTGTGCAGTCAACCACACAGTAAAGGAGTTCTTCCTCATATTTGGATGGAACTTCTTGTGCATCAGTTTCTGCTCATTGCCTCTTGTCTTATTGCTTGGCACCACCAAAAAAAAAGGCTGATTCCATCCTCTTGGCACTCCCTTTCAGATACCCTCTGAAGATTCCCTCTCAGGCATGTCTTCTTGAGGCTGAGCAGGGTCAGTTTCTTCAGCCTTTCCTCATCAGAGAGATGTGTCATTTCCTTGATCATCTTTGTTGCCCTCCTCTAGAGCTGCTCCAGGAACTCCATGTCTCTCTTGTCCTGAGGAACCCAGAACTGGACAAAGCACTCTAGATGAGGCCTCACTAGGGCTGAGTAGAGGGCCAGAATCACCTCCCTACACCTGCTGACAATGCTTTCCTAAGGTATCCCAGGATTCCATTGCCCTCTTGACCACAATTGCAATTGACCACAACGGCACACTGTTGGCTCATGCAGAGTTTGTTGTCCACCAGGACTCCCAGGTCCTTCTCTGCAGAGCTGCTTTTCAGCAGGCTTTCCCCAGATGCATTCCCCAGCCTGTAATGGTGCCTCGGGTTATTCCTACCCAGGTGCAGGACCCTGCATTTGCCCTCATTGAATTTCAGGG
The DNA here is from genome assembly GCA_035047845.1 of Dendrocincla fuliginosa. NCBI lineage: Eukaryota > Metazoa > Chordata > Aves > Passeriformes > Dendrocolaptidae > Dendrocincla > Dendrocincla fuliginosa. Next base: position 73,475,178 of record JAWWMO010000001.1, read on the forward strand.
TACTTGAGTACCATGCGCAGTTTTGGCCACTTCAATTTAAGAAAAATGTAAAGTTATTGGAATGTGTCAAGAGGAGGGCAGTCAAGATGGTGAAAGGCCTTGAGAACAAGACTTGGGAGGAGCAGTTGAGGTCACTTGATTTTTTCAGCCTGGAGAACAGAAGACAAAACTGATTGCAGTCTACATCTTCCTCAATGGCAGTCGAGTGGGAGGTGCTGATATCTTTCTGGTGACCTGTGATAGAACAGGAGGAAATGGAATGAAGTTGTATCAAGGGAAGTTCATGTTTGACATTATAAAAAGATTCTTCACTGAGATGATGGTTGGTCACTGGAACAGACTCCCCAGAGAAGTGCTCATGGCACCAAGAGTGTCAGAGCTCAAGGAGCATCTGGACAAGGTTCGTATCTTATTGCTTAGTTTTAGGTAGTCCTGCGGGGAGAGGGGAATTTCACTCAATGATCCCTTTGGGTCTCTTACAGTGTGAGACTTACATGCTTTTTGGAAAGAACCTTTAATTTAAATTTGTTATTTGTTTATAATTTGTAATACTACAAAATATATTATAAGAAAGGAATAAGAAATATTGGAAAAATAGGTCACATGTGAACACTATATGTAACACAATATATTGTATATTTCTATATTTACATGTATATGCAAATAATATAAACTTTAATATTCCTTACTTTAAATTCCTTTGTTAATGAGAAAATTCAAAATTAAATATAGATTTAAAACTATAAAATCCAATTATTGAAAATAATAAAAGAGAGATGATATTTCACAGTCATAAAAATCAAACATGGTGTCATGCTCAGCAAGAAAAGTTGAAGAGTAGAAGGAGGAAATGTTTGGAGTGATGGTGTTTATCTTCTCAAATAACGTGTGATGGAGCCTGGCTTTCCTGGAGGTAGCTGAACACCTGCCTGATGGCTGGAAGGAGCTGTTTTCATTTGTTTGCTTCTGTGGCTCTTTCCTTTACCTATTAAGCAGTCTTTATCTCAACTCATGAGTTTTCTCACATGTACGCTTATTCTCTCCTCCATTCTGCTGGGGGATAGTAAGTGAGCATCTGCATAGTGTTCAGTTGCCAGTTGGGGTTAAACAATGACAGCCTGTTTAGTCATAACGCAAATTACTGGCCAAGACTAGTAAATATATAGAATACTAAGCAGTGTTTAGAAGACCTGGGTTTGGATCACAAGGGAGGTGCCAGAAGGGACATAAAGAAATGTGGCTAAAGGTAGAGTCACAAAGGATGTGGCAATATGGGTGGATATGGGGAAAGAGAAAGTCTCTGCTCCTTTAAGGGTGTCTGGTCAAGGATGTTTTTAGTGTTAAAAAGGATATTGAGAAAGGAGGAAAAGCATACAGAAAGAAACATACAGAGACACAAACCTGACTGACAAATAATAAAGGAGGGAGAACCAAGCCTAACCAAAGTAATAGATTATGGTATGTTGAATATGAGAATGTTTATTTCAGTAAGATTTTTTGATTGACAACCTTGTTAAATGGGACACCAAGGTAAATGGGGAAACCATGAACAAAATATTTGGAGGCATAGACCTGACAGAAAAACATTACAAAGATGAAGACAAGAAACAAGCATTTGTCAGTCACACAAATTTAAGTGTGTGAACTGATCTTGTGATCACAAAACTTCAAGCAAACTGTGACTTTGAAACTGGTAAGAATGAGAATCTGAGGGTCCAACTTGTTGTTGGGACCAGAGGAGAGCTAAGGAGAAACAGACAGAGTAGGGTATACAAGTGTCTGGTTGCAAATTGTGGCTGGTCAGTACATTTGCCTGAGCAAGCCCTGTGCCTGGTCACTGCAATCTGCCCTATCTTCCTCTAATATCCTTTCCTTTCATTTATTTCATAGCAGGGTAAAAATATGCCTCTGTGATTTGGAGAATACACCATGTAAGAAAAAGGAGAGTGGATGGCCCAACACACTTGTAGAACAATGCTTCCCCAATAAATTCAAGTTAATATATTTAGGGTTCCAAACTGAAAAGCAACTTTAAAAATTTTAATTTTTTGATGTTCAAAAGAGTGTTATTATTTTGAAAAACTAACTGAACTGATCTGAACAAGATTACATAGACTTATTTTTCCTATTCCAGGCACACACCCATCAGTGGTAAATGGTAACGAGTGGTGCCTTGGCATTTTTATCTGAATTTTTTGAAAATAAGAGATTTACAGGATAGTTTTCAAGTTCAGTGAGACCTATATTCTTTTTTTTTCCAAAAAGCTGTTCTGTGACAACCCCCGGGGGGCAGACATCACATGAAAACATTTATGAAATTGCTCATTGATTTCTCTCTCAGAGGTAAAATGTTCCACACTCACTTCCCTGCACTCTTCTTGAATTCAAAGCATTATGCAGAGGTTATGAATAACAGTATTTTTTATTTTTGTCTTCTCTCCCATCATCTGGGCATCATGGGGCAAGGTCTTTCAGAGAGAATAGCTGAACCTTTCTCTTATTGCTTACTTTGAATGCCCAGACCCTGCTGCCTGTCCTCCAAGCTTATCTATAATACTTTTAATAGTGCAGTGGAGGTTGGCTAGATGCCAAAAGTTGTCAGTTTCCTTATTCTCTAAAATTTACACAGAAATCTCTGTTTGCTGCCCTCTGAGAAAGTGGAAGGGACTAAAATTTCTCTGACCTCGGATTTCATCACCAGCCTAAATCTGCAGTCTTTTGTGAATTGAAAGAACACAGGTCAGGAATGAATTTGAATGTCTAACTGCTGATTCCAGTAAGTATCTTGCTATTAGCAACCACTTTAATTCTTTCTTCTTTATTACAAAATAAAGTATTAGTATTATTATTAATATTCTTCCCAAAGTTATTTCCAACATGCTTCAAATTCCTTTGGGTATACCAGCTCTGTTCTCCTATTGCACCTGCTTTCACTTCTCTTTATCCTGGAACACAATACAAGTCAGTTTGTTTCACTGTGTGAACAAAATGTCATCCACACTGTCATATGACAACTCTTAAACGATGTGAACAGATTTGGTTAGTTCCTCAGAACAGACTGCAACAACTCCCCTTAAATGAAACCCTTTGCTTGTCTTCTAGATCCAACTCAAGCTCCTGTTATCCTGTTGCAGTTTGTCATAACCAAAGAACAGTCAAAACACTGCTTTATCCATAAAACATGAGCAACTAGAATATTAACCTTCTTTTTTAAATAATCCTTTACATTGTTTTGTTGGCTTCACAACATATTTGGAATAAATTCCAGAGCAACTGTCCCATGGTCAAGCAGTTTAAATTCTTTAAGTAACATAATCTAAACTCTTTATAGGATGAAAAATTCCATAGCCTCATGCATTGGTTTTCTGTGGCCAGGTTTTGGTAGTGGGGAGTGTAAAAAATTGATAATATAAAAATCCTCCAAAAACTGCTTCTTCATTGCCCCTGATTTGTTATCTCTCTTTGGACACCTGAAAGCTACTTGCAAAATGAACCATATCAGAAAGGTCTTAAACTCTATATAAAGTGAAGCAAAAACTGCAAAAACCATGAGAGTAGGGGAAGAGAGCCACCTACTCTGCAAGTCTCTCTGCCTAAGGAGACTGAAGCTGACCAGCTGTGCTACACAAGTGAGTTGTGAAAACCCCCAATCCTACATCCCCTAGAGATGGAACGCAAACTCATTGCTGGGACATGAGCAGTACCTCCCTGGAGCAAGCAGCCCAAGCACGACCATAGTCACCCATGAGTTGCAGGAGCCATGCCAATTAAACCTCTACCACAGCAAGATTCCCTTCTAAACAAGCTGCCGGACTCCACTGAGGACAGAAATAATCATTATAAATTGCAGAGAGAAATAAAAAAGAAAAAAAAAAAAGGCAGAAACTTTTTCGCCCTCCCACTCCTCATCTCAGCAGAAAGGTAGCAGTGTGGTGGTAAACTTCCTATGCTTTTAAAGTACTCTTAGCTTTTCCCAACTCTTTTCTATTTTTTCCTTTTCTTTCCTTTTTACCTCTTTTGCAGTTTAAATAAAGTAAGAATATCAGGTTTTGGTATCAACATATGACTTTGAGATTTAATCTTGTTTCGGGGAATATTCCAACCTGAAGTTGTTTCTACAATCCACAGAGCTCTCTTTGTTCCTCTGTGATTAAGCAGATTTTAACTGGGGGCACTACAGGGGTGGCTTCTGAGAGATGCTGCCAGAAGCTTCCCCCATGTTTGACAGAGCCTATGGCAGCCAGATGGCCAAGGCCAAACCAATCAGGAATTATAGTAACACCTCTGTGATAACATATTTAAAAAGGGAAAAAAAAGTTATTGTGCAGATGAAAATTGCAGCCAGAGTGACGTGAGAACATATGAACAACTCTGCAGACATCAAAGTTGCTGGAGAAGGAGAGGGAGGAGGTGCTCCAGGCGCAAGAGCTGAGGTTCCCCTGCAGCCCCTGGTGCAGACCATGGTGAAGCAGATGTGCCCCTGGAGTCCATTGAGGATCACAAGAGTGTAGAGATCTACCTGCAGCCCTTGGAGGAGATCCATGCTTGAGCAGGTGGTTGCCTGAGGGAGGTTGTGATGCCATGGGAGGCCCATGCTGGAGCGGGGTCCTGGCAGGGATCTGTTGACCTGTGGAGAGAGGAACCCATGCTGAAACAGGTTTTTCTGGCAGGACTTGTGGCCCTGTGGGGAACCCATGCTGCAGCAGCTTGTTCCTGAAGGTCTGCACCCCATGGAGAAGTAGCCCATGTGCAAGCAGTTTGTGGGATGGACTTATGTTAGAGAAGTTCATGAAGGACTGTCTCCTATGGGAAGGATCCCACAGTGGAGCAGGGGAAGGATTACTCCCTGAGCAGCAACAGAAATAATGTGACAAACTGACTGTAATTCGCATTCCCTTTCTGCCTGTGCTGCTGGGGGGTGGGAGGAGGTTGCACTCAGGAAGTAGGCAGGGGTGGGAGAAAGGTATTTTTAAGATTTATTTTACTCTAAATATCCTGTTTTGATTTTGTCAGTAATAAATTTAATTAATAACCCCACTTTGAGTCTGTTTTGCCCATAATGGTGATCAATGAGTGATCTCTCCCTGCCCTTATCTCAACTCATGAAACTTTTGTTATATTTTCTCTCCTTTGTCCAGTTGCAGAGGGGAGCAATAGAGCAGCTTTAGCGGGTATCTGGTGTTCAATGGATGCTTCCTCCTCATGTCCATTGTGACTTCTGTAAATACATCCCCCTACACCTTCACAGTTTCCGATATATACTTTTTATACTCTGATGATCATTCATTATTTTTTTTAATATAATTTGAAAATTCTCTTTATGATTTTCCTTTGAGACAATGCTCAGTCACTGCAGCTGTCATTTAAAATTTCTCACCCTGAAAAGGGAAGGCACACCAGATACATGTCATTTGTTGGTTTAAAGGTGAATTGGTGGGGGAAATGAACAAGTCAATTTACTAAAATGATTACAATAAAATAAGATATCATTTAAAAATAAAATGATACAGAAAAAAACCTGGGTTTAATCCACAAGAAACAGATGTATAACCCAAAGCCCTGGGACATGAACAGAATAGTGTTTATTAGCCCCTGTGCTGAGCACCACGTGGTCCCCCTGAGTACAAAGTAAAAGAAAAAGGAACCTTTTGGTCAGGATGATGGTTGCAGTCTTGTTGAGAGTGGTAGTCACCTCTCTGGATTCAACGAGTGGTACCAGAATTCCCAAAACCTGAATATTATATATGCTCAGGTGCAGGTGGGAATGTCCAGTACCTCCCCCAGGGCAAGGAGTTTCACAATGGGTGATTTAACACTATGAGTCTTAGGATACTTTGATGGTCTAGGTTATTATAACTGCCAGTCCCTAATAGCCCATTAGCAAACATGACCCCTTAGGCTGCGTGTGAAGGTGTTACTGCCTCCCCAGAGGGGAGTTATCATAGATGACACACTGGTGTGAAGACAGAAACATTCCAATACCTTGCAGGGTTCTTTAACACCCAGCTTGTAGTCTGAGGTGTCAGGCATGCCCTGGGCTGCTGCTGCAAATGATCCACTATTAACATTTGTCAGATACAGAGTTTTGGTTACACCTATGTAACCAAACATAGGGATGTTTGTGATAAACTCATCCCGGCCCCTCTAACTGGGATATGTCATTAGATATCATGCTGGTTTAGGGATTTATGTTGCTATGATGACCCCACAATGCACACAGCTGGACATTTTCCTTATTGGTTTTTGTGTTTTCTTGTGAGTTAACTGGCACCCTAATTTTGTTCTATGTAGTCTTCTAAAAATCAAAAAGCACGAGGAATTTATTTGCACAAATTCTAACTGCCTGGCAAGAAAATATAGAAAACCTTTCCTGTTTTAATTGCCTGTTGCTTCAGTTTCACTGTATTTCATCATTTCCAAAATGTTTTATGGCTCCCATTTTCTTCAAGACAAGGATTGTTAATTCTGTATTTTATGTGATTCATCTTTGCTTTCTATATCACACTGTTGAGGAAAGCTAAAAACAGGATGTTTCTGGTTAGGGACTTACAGCATGTCAATTTCTGCTGTGTCATGATAAATGCTTTTTTTGTCCCTTTAGGCTTATAATTAACATTTTAATTATGTTTTTCTAGTTCAATAACTGCTGAATGAAAAACATCATTTGATTGTGTCACAGAAAGGGGTGTCAGGCATTGGAACGGACTGCCCAGGGAATTGGTGGAATCACCATCCCTGGAAGTGTTCAAAAAACATGTGGATATGGCACTTCAGGACATGGTTTCTTGGTGAACAGCTGTCCTAGATTGCATTTAGATTGGATGATCTTAGAGGTCTTTTTCAATGCTAACTATTCTGTGATTAGTTTATATTCAACAGTTAAAGTCATTCATTGTGAATCCTAGTCCCATGATGGAATCAGACCTATTAGATTCCACAATGAGAGAACATACAAAATCAAGTCCTTGATGACTAAGTAAAGTAAAGAAATAAAATGCACTTCTATGATAACTGTGTAAGTACATCAATTTTTCCTTAGCCATTTGGAAATGTTTTTAATTGTCATTAAAAATAGTATCCCTATCAGCATATAAACTTCTCCACTGAAGATGTGTAAACGACATACTGGATGGTTATTCCAGAGCTGTTTATTTTTAGCAGATAATGCTGTACTTCATCTTTTGCTGCAGATAGCAACTTTGCCAATCTACTTACAAGACAATATGTGGTAGATACATTGTCTCAACATCAGTCATGTTCCTGCATCTTCCTTATACAACAGAACTAGAATAGTGTATTGGGTTTGCGTGGCAAGATTGTGGTAGTGGAGGTAGATATAGTGGTGGATTTTCTGAGAAGCCAGAAATTTCCCTCATGCCTGATGAAGCCAGTGTCCAATAATTTGAAGACAGATGTGCCACTGGTCAAAGCTGAACCATCAGCAATGGTGGCAGCACCTCTGGAATAACATATTTCAGAAGGGGAAAAAAATGCTGCACAAAAGCAGCTGAAAGAGAGGAGTGAGAGAAACAACTATGCAGACATCCAGGTCATTGAAGAACGAGTGAGGAGAGATGCTCCAGGTACCAGAGCAGAGATTCCCCTGCAGACCATGGCGAGGACCATGGTGAGCCAGGCTGTCCCACTGCAGCCCTTGGAGGTCCATGATGGGGAAGTGATTTCTTTGCAGCCTGTGGAAGACCCCACAATAAAGCACAGCTCCCAAAAGAGGCTATGCTGGAGCAGCTTTTCTGACAGGACCTATGATCCCACGGAGGACCCATACTGGAGCAGTCAATTCCTGAAGGAATTGACCTTTCACTACCATGAAAAGGACTCATGTTACAGCCTTTTATGAAGAACTGCAGCCTGTGGGAAGGACCCATATTGCAGAAATTCAAAGAAGACTTTCTTTTGTGGATGGGACCCCAGAGGGGGAGCTACAAAGATGTGTGAGAAACTGACTACAACATGCATTCCCTGTCCCTTGGACTGTTTGGGGAAGGAGGTAGAAAATTCAGGAGTGAAACTGAACCCAAGAATAAGGGAGGGGTGAAGAGAAGGTGGTTTAATATTTGTTTGTGTTTTTTTTTTTTTTCATTATCATATTCCAACTTCTGATTGGCAATAAATTAGATTAATTTCCCTAAGTGGAGTCTGCTTTGCCTGTGGTAGTACTTGCTGAGTCATCTCTCCTTGTCTTTATCTTGAGCCTTTCATCATATTTTCTCCCTCCTACCTGTTTGAGGGGAGAAGTGATAGAATGGCTTTGTGGGCAGCTGGTGTCCAGCCAAGGTCAATCCATCACAAATGGAAACATTTTCTACTGTGGAGATTTCAGCAGATTGTCTCTCCTGGCCCGGGCACACTTTTCTAGGAATACCTGGTCAAATATTCAGCAAGGAAAAGTGCATTGCTATGTTTCATAGTTATCTATTTGAACTGTTTTTCCTTTCTTCCTACAATGATTCTTTGATGACTTTGAATCATATTATTTCAGTTTTATCCCATTCTGCCATTTTTCTTTATGTATTTAAGTGTCCATGAAGCTTTGCTTCTCCTAACATGAATATTAAAGAGTGCCCCATAAAAGCTAACAGATCATATCTTATCTGAGGCACAAAGCTGATCTGGAATTTTATGCTGATAATTTTTAGCACAACTAGACAGAAGTTTATGTTGCTTTCCAAGCACTGAAAACGCGAGGGCTTAGGATATGTTTTGATCATGTCTTTTCTGTCTTTTCTGGCCTGTAGTTTCCATAGCTATGAAGGTCTGCTGCAAGGAAAGGAAATATTATATACTCTCTGAAGTAAATTTCATCTTCTTTCTATGAAGGCATGCAGCAGAATATAGATAAACTGAAAAAGTAAAAATGTACTGTAATTAGGATCTTTCTTTACCATCTCTGAAAAGTAGAGCAGAGTTCAGAGTAACTCGAACTTATCCTCATTAAAACTTATGGTAATAAATTAATTCAGTTTTTCTATTGAAGTGTTGACAGTATTTTCCTTTTGAATTATTGTAGTGTTGACCTAATTTACTTGGGACAACCAGTCTAAAATTTGTGGTGTCCAGCAGCCAGCAATAAATTACCCAGTAACTTCTGCAGGTATTTGGAAGGAAGGGAAAATTAAAAGTCCTCAGTAGTGAAACAAATATTCACTGGATATAATGGATTAACAAAAAAAAAACTCTATAATAAAATATAATAAAATAACTTAAAAGCTCTTCCCCATCTGCATATTCTCTTAGTTTTTGAAGTTCCGTCCTTAAGTGTAATCAAGGAAAGCTTGTTTCTGATTTACTGAAGCCTGATGAACATAGGTTGTTATCCAGGGATAAAATATGTGTTATTCCTGGGGCTTTTTAAAGCAATTTATAGAAACTCATAAAAATTTATGCTAGAAACTGTAAGAACCACTTAAAGTTGTGTCAGATTCAAGTCATCATTATAAAGATTTCACAGTTAATTCACTGTATCTCTCTGATATGGATACAGAAATTAAAAATCAGTTTGAATCTGATGATAACATGAACACATTATGGTATAACTGATGCAATCACTGTGCACTCTTGGAATAAAATATACTTCATAGAGAAGAAATGAAAGTGTTGTAATAAGCTGTAGGAAAAGTAAAAATCATTAGAAAGACAAATAACGATAGCATCTTCTTGCTTGTAGCAAAATGTTTCAGCATCAGTTGTTATGATGTTGATGATGTGAATGTGAGGTATATCGGTAATGCTATTGCATATGCAAGGTTTGTATCAAATTATGTTTAGCCGATGACCTTGAACTCCTCTTTATTTACAGAGTAAATATTTTCTTCTGCAAATACATAATTTACAGAGTGAATAATGTGAAATAAGTTTAAAACACAGCATACTTATCATCTGCAATGTTAATGGCAAATAAGAACTTAATGCAAGTTGCAAAATGCTGCTGTCTGCAGTGTGAAATGAAAAAATATTTCAGTAATTATATGCATATTTAAAAACAGTTCGAGGCTGTGTAGAGATTACTATGTTGAGATAATATAAGGGAACGTTAATATATGAATTACTGTTTCACATTTTAAAGGCTCCTTTAAACAGTTTTCTCTCCTTTATAACTTTACAGATGTTGCATTAAAATCACATTATTCTAATATATTTTTATAACACATAACCTCAAGTAAGAGAAAAGCCAGATGATAATTTGAGAAAAATTATTTAATGCCATCCTTTGAATTTACCTAAGTTATAGGTAAGGTAATAGGTTATAGGTATAGGTAATGCCCAATATCTGAGGGCATTAAAATAAATATGTAGCTGGATACAAGACACATTTACCAAATGCATGCAGATATTCATACATCTGTATTTGTGTTCTGGAGTGTATGTTGTATCAGGACTGATTTACTCTTAAATATTTTTCCTTTTCTGAAGCAAACACAGTTTGACATTCTCCAATAAAGAATGAGTGATCTTTGAAAAAGAGCTAGAGTTAAGAACAAATTATACTGCAGGAAATGTGGAAGAGAACTTGCAGTAGTGTTTTGCTACTTTTTTCATCAATGTGCTGCTGCCCTTCAGTTGTTGCTATAGAAATCCGGCAGACAGGGAAACTATCAAGGATTTATAGATAGGAAGTTCACTTAAGCCAATCAGTGCTCTGCCCATTTAGACTTATCATAGTTGCCTCCATGTCATTAATAAAAAGAGACAACAATGGAAGTGCTGCCACATGAAAGTTTAAGAATCCATTGCTTTCCTTCATGTCCGTAAGGCAGACTGTCTACTGTTCAGGCACAATAGAATTCCTAATCAAACTTTTAAGTAGATTATATAGCTCACAGAACCTTACTGCACTACGGTATGCTTTTCTTCTTCCTCTGAATCTCTAAATCCCCACTGCTTTCCTAACAGCCACATGGCATAAACTAGTTATCTCTGAAACTTACCCATTTTATTTGGCTCAAAGACCTGCTTTCTTTCTCTCCCTCTCTCAATATCTCTCTCTTTCTCTTGTGTGCACTCTCCTATTTTTCTTCCTCCTTTCTTTTAGCAGTCAGTTTTCCCCTGCATGAATAAATCTCCTAGATAAATTAGGAAAATACAAGTTTCATTCTAATTTGATCCTTGAAAGGGGTGGGGTGGGGGACAAAAAAACAACCCTACCTTAAAAAAAATTTGCTTTTATCTAGGGGGAAAAAAAAAATAAAGATTGCCTAGAAAGCCATTTTTATTTCAACATATAAAATCAGAGGATTTGCGTATGTTTGCAGTGATCTTTCCTTATAGAATGACAATTTCCTGATACAGAAATTCTAGCAGCTATAAAAAACATTGAGTCAAATACATTAGCTGTGAAAAACACATTCTTATGACATAATGATAATACAGAATTCTTATTGACCATTGGCTGGATTATCCCGCACATTTATTTATGTCTGTAATATATTTATATGTATTTGGTTACTTCAATTTTATTTATAATCAGTATAGTCTCCTATAGAAAAACACTTAAAGGTTAGATGTGAAACTGTGTCACAGAAACCACAAACGTATTCCACCTCTGACTTGTGATATACTTAAAACCTTCAGACCCGAGGGATTAAGCCAAGCATTTAACATAAAGTGGGAATAAATAATCTTCACAGGGGGTTTCTTGTGGTTTTTTTTTTAGGGGGAGGGGGGTTTGTTGGGTTGTTTTGGGGGTTTTTTGGTGGTTTTTTTTTGTTTGTTTTTTGTTGGTTGGGTTGGGTTGGGTTGGTTGGTTTTTTTTGACTTCATGTATCATTTGTGTGATCAGTGGGAGAGCAGTGGTAATATTCACAAGACCCTGGAGCATTTTTAAATTCTGCAAATTCTTCTGTCACTGCTCAATGGCAAATGTTTAATTAAATGGTATAGGAAATAGGGCATGTACTGTATAAATCTTCCCTGGGTTATCATTCCAAAACCACCTTATGACTAAATTTTGCCAAGCTAAATGTGTACCCAAGCCATATTCCTATTACATATGATCATACTTAATTATACACAGAAGAACTATGTTCTTGCTTAAACCAAGTTATCAGTTGCTTGATGATTTCATTTGGCATTAGCTACTTTTTCAATAATAAGAAATGTTGACTAATCACTATTCACGTGTTCGATTAATTCATAATTTTAACTCTCTCTAATGAAATCTCCCTAACCTAGCTTATTTCCATAAGTTGAAAAGTTAGCATTTCACAGAAGTAGGAAATACTTTTGGATGAACAATCTCTTCTGCTTCTCTTAGAGTCTTTTGAATGAAGATACAGGTCAAAAAAACACCAAAAACCAAAACTGCACATAGCATTGAAAGTGCTTGAAACCCATACATTAAGCAGGAATAATCTTCCTATTTTGGTGGAGAGGTTCCTTTTGGGTTTTTTTGGTTGGTTGGTTGGGGTTTTTTTGTTTTCTTTTTGTTTTGTTTTGTTTTGTTTTGTTTTTTTAATTTAGTCTATCATTTGTCCCTCTGATGCTGAACACTAAGTTGACATTTTCAGAGAACTGTCAACAGTAACTTCAGGATCACTTTCATGACAAGTAAGAGCTATCTTCCAGTCATATTTTCCCTCAGGCATATTACCTTGTGCTTATCAACACTGAATTTCATCTGCTGTTCCATCAGCAGATGTTACTAATGTAACATTTTCAAACCTTTCTGCAAATCTGTAGCATTGGCTTCAGATTTGTTCCCTTCTCCAAGTCATTTAAGTTAAAAAAAAAAAGAACAACTAACACAGTTTCTTGGGTAAGGCTGTCATATATCTTTTTTTCCCTTTTAGTTCATGGACCTCAGTTTCTGTGCTTTTGCTTGTATCCAAGTAGATTTTGGCAAGTATCTTGTTATGGTAAATCCCTCCCACAGAGACGCTAAGTCTGTGTTCCTGGCCAACTAGGGAGTAAGAAAGATACGGAAGAAAAACAAGTTTCCATGATCAGTGGGAGAGCAACAACAGTAGTCACAAGACCATGAAGCATTCATAAATTATTTAGAAAGTGGGGGAATTGACAATATTATTTATAGGACCTGGAGGGCAAGAAAGATGAGGTTCATGAGCACAGAAATTTCAGGGCAGGGAATATAGATTGGCATAGTGGTACTATGTAGTCAAGAATGGGGGATAAATGTGACAAAATCCAGAGGGTTGGGGAGTTGAAAGGGAGCTCAGTGTGGTGGCAAAACAAAGACACACTACTCAGGGAAGAAAAAAGTAGACATACTTGAAAGGTTATAAGTGAAGTACTTGGGAAGTTAGGAATTTTGAGGACAGGGAGATCAGACTTTCAGGACTTTTCCTTTGGGAAGTCCTGTAGAGCATGGAACTCTGACATCTCAACTCAGATGGTAGTAGGAATTAAAAAAAATGGAGCAGGGTGATGAGACAGAGCAGCCTTAGAATGAATAGCTTGTCAATCTCTTCATACTCTGTTTTTTTGACAGAAATATCATGGATAACACTGCTGGAAACCACACTTAATTGTTAACCATAACTTCTCTGTATTTCATAATTTTTAACTGTTATTTATTTTATAAAAATAAGTGTGTCTTATTTACACATCATCCATCACCATACACGACAAAGACTTTGTAAACACTCATACAGATAATTTATGAAAGAGTTTGTGGTAGGTTGACCCAGCCTGCATGTCAGGTACCCACCAAGGCCTGTCTGTCATTCACTGCCACAAGTGGACAGAGGAGAGAAAAAAAAAAAACAACAAAAAAACCCAAAAAAACAGGGAGACATCACTAACCAATACCTTCACAGGCAAAATAGATTTGACTTGGGGATATTAAATGAAATTATTACCAATAAAAATCAGAATAGGATAACAAGAAGTAAAACAAATCTTAAAATTACTTGGCCCTGGCCCCCATCCCTCCCTCCTTCCCAGCCTCTACCTCCTCCCTACCAGCAGCACAGCGATATAGGGAATAGGGGTAAGTCAGTTCATCGTATGTTGTTTTGGCCATTGCTCAGGGAGAGCAATCCTTCCCCTTCTCCACTGTGGGTCCCTCTTCATGCAGCGCAGTCCTTCAGGCACAGGCTGCTCCAGCATGGGTCCCCCACAGGGTTACATGTCCTACCAGGAAACCTGCTCTCGCGTAGGCTTCTCTCTCCATGGGTCCACAGGTCCCTTCCAAGAGCCTGCTCCAGCACAGGCTTCCCACAGGGTCACAGCTTTCTTTCAGGCATCTACCTGATCCGACTTAGGACTCCTCCATGCAGGTAGATCTCTGCACCCCTGTGGGCCTCCATGGGCTGCAGAGACACAGTTGCTTCACCATGGTCTTAACCACAGGCTGCAGGGGAATCTCAGCTCCAGAACCTGGAGTACGTCCTGTCCCTCCTTCACTTGCCTTGGTATCTGCATAGTTGTTCCTCTCATGTACTCTCACATCTCTTCTCTGTACACAATTACTTCTGCCCAATAACTTTCTTTTAATTCTTAAATATGTTATCACAGAGGTGTTACCACCATCTCTGATTGACTGAGCCATGGCCAGTGGTGGGTCCATTCTGGAGCTGTCTGGCATTGCCTCTGTTAGACATGAGGGAAGCTTCTAGCAGCTTCTCGCAGAAGCTACCCCTGTAGTTCCCCCCGCTACCCAAACCTGGCCATGCAAACCCAATATAGTTCTTAATTACAGAAACTTTGATTTTATCTCTTCATCTAACAAATTGGTAAATGAGGACAATTAGACCCCTTGCTTGTGATCACGAAGTTAAATCTGCCAGTCTAAGTCCTATCAAGACGTTTTATTGCTCAGTTTCACACACCAAATAATGTAATTAAAGCAAACGTATAGGTCCACAAAACAAAATAAAATTAGAGTGAAAATAGTCGAGTGACAAATTATAAACCAATTCCGAAATGATAAGCCATCCTCACTCTCCAAAAACATATATGGCAATTAGAGGTAGACTAACATCACAGAATCTCAATAGAGTATAAGATTACTCACTGAACTAGAAAGGCTTACTGTCCTGTATTGCTTCTTTGGAAAACACAAATCTTTCGTCAAACCAACAGAAAAAGCAAAAAAGCAAAGTTAGTGGGTTTTTCTTTTTTTTTTTTAATCAATTATTTTTCTTTTGGAGACCTATACATTTTTGATAAAATATTTTACAAACACATTCCTATGGTTTTCTTAATCATAAAAATATTATCATCTTACTCTTGTTGTGAATGGAGGTGAATGGAGTTAAATCCAGCTGGTGGATGTTCATAAGTAGTGTTTCCCAGGGCCAATTCTGTTTAATACCTTTATTGGTGATATCAGGTAGACCTTAGACAGTTCACAGATGACATCAAGTACACAGAAGTGTTGATCTGCTAGTAGGAAAGCTCTGCAGAGGGATCTGGACATACTGGATCAATGGACTGAGGTCAACTGTATCAGGTTCACCATCCTTGGAAATGTTCAAAAGACTTGTGTATGAGGCTTGGAGACATGTTTTAGTGGTGAACGTAGTGATGCTGGGTTAACAATTGAACTCAGTGATTTCAGAAGCCTTTTCTAACCCTCATGATTCTATGATTTTATTTTTTGATACAATACTGCATTGTTAATATCTTTGTTTGTTTTATTAGCAACCTCTTTTAGAAAAATAAATAAAAACCTGGTTTATGGACTAAAAAAAATTATCTTGTTTTTTCTTTTCTTTCCTGAGGGGAGTGGACTGTAGGTGAATTACTGTTCTGCCTTCCTTTTTCTTTCTCAGAAAACTATTAGGAGATAGGAGTTTGGGATCTATGTTATGAAATATAGCATCAAGCTTCAGATAGCTGAAATCTAAGAAAATGTTCATAGAAGTTAAAACTCTGAAAACTTCAGAAGCTTCAGAAGACTTTTCTGTCAAAAAGGCAGATAGATCTGCAGCACTTGAGGATGAGGATGAACAGTTGTATTTAATAAAAGCGAGGGACAGAGAGCCTGAGCAAGAAAGATCACTTTTTGAATAATGGTAAGCTTTTGTGTTTTCATGAACCAGGAAGATGGGATTTTCATATAGTTTTACAGTAGTTTGGTCTTGGAGATTAGAGACTCGAAGGGTGAGTGACCCTGAAAACAGTGTTGACTGGCATTATTAATGAAGTTCCACAATCCTGATGGGTAACAACATGCACTGTATCACTGTCTCTGCTTATATGCCACTGTAACTAAAGTGCCAAAGACCCCAAACTAAAGGAAAAAAGATAAGTCAAGTCTCCCTATCAGGTGATAATACATTCTGGTTAATTTCTCTCATGTTTTTAACTGGCATAATCCCATCAATTTGGTTTAAATCAGCAAAAAATCTAAACATTCAATTTTTAAAAATGAGCTGTAAGGTTTCCTATTTTAAATCATTAACGTGAAAATGTTTGCAAATAATATTTAAAGCAATGCGAAACCCTAGTCCCACAGGTAACTCACCTGAGCTACATTTTCCTGGTTTTAAAAAACATTTGGTTTGGATTTTGGATCTTCTGGTGGTCTTTTTGGGGGAAAAAGAAAGAAACATAGGGTGTTTTTAATTTGTTTTCACCAGCATGACTCACTATACTGTGGAATATGAAACACCCACTGAGTGGAAAATTTTGCCAGAAAGTATCTGAGATTGTACAGTCAGAGTAATTTGACATCTGTGGTTTAGAATTTTTGTGAGTCATTTATTAAGTGCATTTAAAAATATGTTTTCCTTCTAATCTACCTTATTTGTGTCATTATCAGTTCTCTGTAATGCACTCACTAAAAAGGGATCTAAAAAAAATGCCAAAACAAAACACTAGAGTTCAGCACTCCTGTGTTGATCAAGAAGCAAGAGCAATGCACGTTCTGAAACATGACTCTCTGATTAGGATTATTGCCTTTGTGATTCACTTCCAAATTTATTTGTGCAAGACACCACAATAAAAATCTCTGAAATCCAGGAGAAGTGAGATTCCAGTGAGGGACTTTCACTCTGAACTTTTCATCATTATTAGAAATGACAACATGATTTTCTTAGAAATTAATTAGGATGAAAGGTAGAATGATTCCAACCAAACAGGGAGCTAAACCAAAGATATAGCAGTATATGAATGATGTAAATGCTATTTAAGCATGACAAAATAATATCAGTAAAAATATTCAATACTTCATTTCTAAAGTAGGGACACCTTTAGTTTTATACTTAGTATATTAATCATAATAAACTATAAAATATATTTAAGTTGAACCAAATATTTATTTCGAGAAACATTTTACTTTTTTCAGTTCTTCCACTTTTGTTTCAGGTAGACAATACAAACACATTACAAAAATCTTCAGACTACCAAAATATGCAAATTTGGAATTTTTTTCATTGCAACTTCCATTCTAAAGCTGATTTACCTGGAGCAGAGTGGGTTATACTTGACCAAGTAGACTTCTCTTCACCATAGCCTTTTACATCAGTGTTAGGAGCTGTCACTGGCTAGACTGTGGTTATGGCACAACAGACTCCAGCTGGTGGCCTGGTACTTGCTTGATGCCCACAGCTGGGGCTGCCCCTGTGCCCCCTGACTACCCTGCTCCCTGGATGGGTGTGCAACAGGTCCTGGCTGCCTCACTTTTATCATCATATTGTTGCTGCTGAGGACCTCAAAGTGCTAATGGCTAGGGGCATATCCCTCACCCAACCCCATTGGGCCTAAGGAAGATGAGAGTGTTCACCTTGGGACCCCTAGGGACACTAGAAAGCAAGCACACTACTAGAGAAAGGAGTCATAGAGTGGGAAGGTATTCACTGTATAATAGCTTGAAATGTTTTGCTAATAAAATTTTTCTGTACTAGTTTATTTGGACCATAAGACTGTAAAATATTAATTCCATTGATAGTGAATTATTAGCTTTGTACACATGGTGTGCACCTTTTAATTCATAAGCAGATTTTGATGTAAAAAGGGTAACACAAAAAGACCTGTAAAGTTTATAAGAATTATTTTGGTAAAAATGCCTCACAAAAATTAGACTTTTTCACTGTCCTTTCTTATGGAAAAAATCCCTCTTTCCAGTGTTTTGTGCAGTTGTGGAAACAGTGAATTCTATTTGTTTTCCTGGGTAACCAAGTAAGATGAGGGAAATCAAAGAAGAAGAAACTTTTTCAGAAGCTCATTTAAGCTGAAGGTTGATAGACAGATCTCTTCTTTGTTACTGAAGAGAAATCTGATTCTTCAGATGCATGATCAGTCACACTGAAATCACTCTTAGAACAGGTGAGGCAGAGGGAGCAAGTCAGTGAACCCTCTATATACAGTGTAGAGTTAGCAAGTTTGAATGACTGCAGAGTCTAGGAGAAAGGGTAAGATTGGGCTGTATTTTGCAGGAATTGTACCTTGAAAAAGAAGTTGTCTGCAGAAAAGTTTGGTAAACTAAGAAGCTATTTGCATACTTCTGAATTGTTTACAATTCTCAGGCTAGGTGTGTGGTGATGAGAATAAATTTGTGTGAGCCTTCCTGTAGTGCCTTCCATAGAGTAGCAGAGTTTTATCCTGAAGTTCCCAGGAAACCAAGAGATATTTTTTCCTAAACAGTTCTGTTTTATAATGAAAATTGTCTACTTTTGCTGTAGTAAAATGTACAAGAAAATCACACATATAACAGTATTTTATTTTCTTCTTCATCTTGCTTACTTTTTTTATGTCACAAGGCTCTTACTGAGCGGAACATTATCAGTTCCATTTATTTCAAAGAATGGGATACTAGGCACATGGAGAAAGCTTTTATAAATGGCTCCAGGTTAATCATTACCACAAATGACTCAGAGTCCATGATTCACTAAAGTAGGAAGCACAAAATCCATGAGCTAAAGTTGCTTTACTTCATCTTCTGAAACCTTAGTGCTCTTGATAAATTAGAAGATATGGGTCCATGACCATTTTTAGTCAATGGCACCAAAATATGTCCAGGAAGATCTAGATGTTACCTGTACCTTTTCCTCAGCGGTCTCTGAAGTGTTAGACCCCACAGAAAAGTTATGTATTTACATTTTACAGCCAATTATAAGCTTTAACATATTGTCCTGATATTTCATCATATAAGTTGATATACATTGCTGTTCATAAAGTAGCAATTATATTTAATACATTTTTCTCTAAAAGAGAAAACACTATTCAGTCTGACAGGATTTCTCATTAAAAGTTTAAAAAAAATTAGAAATGCTTGTTACTAATTAGATAATTAGGAAGTAGATTAGAAACCTCTACAGAGAAATGCACTTAAGCCTACAAGTATGTTACAATGTATCTGTTTGAATTAATTTCTGTGGTATAATTAGCATTATGTATTAACTTCACAGTTTTGATTAAAATGTGCAGTCTGAGGTACCATTAAGTCTAACACTTTGCATCTCACTGGATTTTTCATGTAACTAATTAGCACAAATTTTGTGTTCTCATTTTTCCAATATGAACACAGCATTAAAGAAGCACACCTCTGATTATGTTGATATATGTGCTAGAACACCAGAGAGAGGAAATTTTCAGTTTCCTAAAAGGTGAATACAATTAAAAGTTTAGTAAAGCTAAAAATCTGTGGTTTAGTACATTACCTTAGGAGAGTTGTGCCAATAAGAAAGAATTTTGATAGTTACACAGAGAAAAAAACCTGCTGTGATGCAAGAATTAAAATAAGTCTCTTTACATGTCATTTACGAAGAATTTAAGAAGTTCAGTAATCAGATAACTCTGAATATTACTTGGTAACATTTTCAGTAAGCAAGAGTAAAGTACAGATTCACAATACACATATAAGGTCAATGTCAAGTGAGAAGATAGTTTTCTGGTTTTAAACCAGTGAAAACACCCAAATTTGATGATATAAAACCTGAAAATGAGTATGAATAAAAACTTTGAATCATCTTATATTTTTTCCTCCTCCCTATCTTTCATAATCCTTATGTAGCTCACATTTCTCTTGGTTTCAGCCTCTTTTATGATTCCTAGTCTTCTAAACCTTGTGATCTCTTATCAATTGACCCCACTATTCTCTCTTCTGCCATTCTATATTTCATTAAGTTTTCTGTCTATCCACTTATATATACATATATACGTGCAAAACATGACTTACTCTACTCAGGCCATCTGTTTTCTCTTCAAAAGTAATAAGTGAAGGTCATTCTTATGATGCCTAAAATCCTGGAAGATAGGCACTCAGACAAAACATTAATGGAGAAAGACAGACAATACCTTTATTGGGAGATTGGAGGCTTTGGGCCTCCACTGGGCCTACAAAACGTGCGTTGTTTCAACAAGGATCTCTGCATCCAAAAATCCCTGGAGAACCCCGCCCTCAGAAAGGTTACAGTTTTTATACTCTTCCTAACAATTAACATATTAGATATCTATAACCAATCATCATTTCTAATTCCCTTGGTGGTCCACCCCTCAGGGTCCTAGGTTATGCCCCCTGGACCACCTCCAAGGGTTTCTGGGCTCTTCTATTGTTTTGACTTCAAGTTATCTTGCAGGTGGCTCTGAAAAACATCATGACCTTCAGAAAGCCTGAGAATATGTGAGAAAATCACTTTAGTAATTTCTAATATCACTTAATATGTGAGTAAGAGAACTTATACTTCTAAAACCCTAAAACTCTAAAAAATACACAACAAACATTTAGGCATCACTTAAGTAAACAGATTCATATCCACATGGAAATAATAAAAAGAACTTACCTCCATTATGTATCTATTATGGACACATGATGGTGAGTTAAAAATAGCATTTTTTCTTTCTAACCTCTATGAAATTGAACATACAGAATGAAATTGGTTTCCCCGGTAGTATTCACACTGCAACTATGCTATTTTCTGGAGAAAATAAGCTGTTTCTTTGGAACAGACCTGAGGAGTCAATTATGGTTTATGAGTTAAGAGCCTAAATGTTTTCTTGACAATTTTAGCTTGAAATGTGGAAGACACCTTGTTCTCAGTTATTGATTTCAGAAGGACCTAAGTCTCCTAAATACAAGTTAGGCACTCAGCAATCATTGCAGAAATGGTCACAAGGACCATTTTCTAAGACAGTAATGGTTCAGATTTTATGCTTTTAATTAGGAAAGCTTGAAAAATTAACTAATTCCACTTTCCCAACAAAAGGAGACACCATAAAATTATAGAAAGCTGGAAGCTACAAACATCTTGGGATTTGATTAATTTGTCTGGGAGGGACAGTTTGAAAGCAGCATTTGGAACTGATCTCCAGAGGGATGGAAGATATACTAATGAACACTAAATATTCATAAATTTGTGTATATGGCCACTGTAGTCAATGGCTGTTCATGTATTTTATATATAATTAAGCTACCATTTAAACATATGCTAAGAATATATCCCAGATTTAGAATCTATCCACAATATAAAGAAACAAGCTGAGCCTTACAAAAGAAAGCAAGCTGTTAGAGCTTATAGTTAGAAATTCTCATTGCGTAACAGCAGGTCCTGTTTCTGTGGTGGGGACTTCAAATGATGGAGAGATAGGATGTTTGTTTTCTATATGTTTTACATCTTCATTGTTTGCTTCCCTGCCCTTAGGTACCCATCTATCTCAACAGCTACTGTTTGTTAGAAAGGCTGATATATCTGGGACACTTTTGTTTATTCCCAAAGAGACAGTGAAATACTCAGTGCCCTTTAGTACACATTCTTACTATTCATCTAGATTGCATACTAAGTATTATGTATATAAATTAAAATAATAAATGATTTCTGAACTCTGTTCTTTTTGACATTGACTGAATCTGTTTCTGTTCTTGACAACTGCCTGGATTATGCTGTTTAAATGTGATTTTCTTCCTATCCCTATATGCAAACCTTGTACATCATGGCCCTCATTTGTGCTTCTTTGTGCCACAGCACCTTTTTCATCATTTCTCTAACAAAAAAAAAAAAAAGATTAAACTATTCCCGGAAGTGGGAGAGTAATGCAACCGAATGGATATTTAGGAGGCCAAGATGTGCATGAATTGGCTGTCAGTAAAGAGTTTGGCTCTAAGCCTCTAGTCTTTAAAGAAAATTAAATCCTGAATGGCATTTCTCCAGGAAACATGCTTGATGGAATCCAAATCCTAACTATTAAACATAGGCTGAATCTCTGAATCAATTTTTTCCTTCACAAATAATTTTAGGAGGTGTAACCATTCTTTTCAATAGGCATCTGAAGTTGCAGTGCTCTCCTAGTCCAGCAATCTAAAATGCTGGACTTCAGCTAAACTAAAAACTGATGATACAGAACTGTAAGGAATTAGTTACTATGTTCATCACTGGCTGGTGACTGCATTAGGCTTCTGTAGTTGAAACACAAACGAGCAGAATAGACAGAAAATATGAAACAAAATATATTTTTGTAATTGATTTTCCTCCTTTAAGTAATTTTAAATACTTAAATACTTATCACAGGATTTCTCAGGGTCTAAATGTTCTAAACAATTTTTTAGAGAAGCAAGAGTAAAGAGCTTTTATGCAAGTTGCTATAAGAAACCTGCCCTAAGATCATTTTGTCTTGGAGTTGAAGTTACTTGCTAAAGGGCTCAAAATATTTATTTCTATAATGTCTTTTATGAACTTGAGTGGTGAACAAACCCTGTTTTTATTTGAGTTTTCTCTATTCAATATGTGACCTTTTAAATGTGAAGGAGTTGGTTGGCCCATGCCTTAGCTGGAGCTGCTTTCAGGAAATTTGTGTAATATTTTGACTGTATAATAATTCTGAAAGTGTATATAGGTAAAACTCATAGGCAGGACCTCTGGACCAGAAAAAAAAGA
>JAWWMO010000001.1:73509187-73535255 GCA_035047845.1 Dendrocincla fuliginosa
TAGAGGGGGTAGAATACATAACTTTGATCACTCCCCACACAGTGATAACTGGCTCCTCCTGTTGAACTAGGACACTGAGTCAGTTTTAGATGCATATCCAAAACTGAATGTTTTTACATCCTACATTTCACTTGGCAACATTGACCGAAAACCTACAAAAGCGACATCTCTATTTCATAAGATAAATGTAATTCAGAAAAGAGTCATATATTGTACTATTTTTGTGTCTTTAAATGTTTGCTTATATCATTACATAGAAAAAGTTATTTTAAAATGATCACTCAAAAAAACTCAGCTAGACCGAAATCACTGTCCACAGGTAGGAACCTTGTTCCATGTGAAATGTCCTGCCTAACCAAAGCTTTTGAAAAGAACTGAAATAAATGCCAGAACATGTCTACGAGACCTTTCCACACAGTAGGTGTATGAAGTTGGGCAACTAAATGAAGCCCTGATGACTGGAAAGCTAGTGACTAAATGTGTATCCAAATGCTGAATGTGCATGCAGGCACCTAAAATTAGGAACAAGTTGAATCATACACAAATTCTGAGCCAGCTGTTTGGCTTGCTTATATAATCAATAGAGTCATTCTGGCATTGCACCTCTCTTAGGGATGCACATTTTCCAGTAGTTTTTTGGAAGGGCCTCTGTCTACTGAATAGAGTGTGGGAGAAGAAATCTAATTTAGAATAGTGAGTTCTATCATAAACTGAGAGGTTAAATCTTATTCCAAGTGCCTAAGGGGATGTGAGCTTTTCAAAATCTAGGGTTTAATTGCCTAAACATTTTACTTGCCATGCCATAAGATATATGACAGATATCAAGACCTACAGTAAACCTGAATATTTCTGATGGGGCAGGTAGTAATTACAATAGCCTCAGTTACCCTGAATTGTATTAGATGCTGATTTCAAGGCCTCTGAACTGATTCCCTACAGTCCATTTAAAACCCGATGTCCTCATGACAGGAATACATGCTGTAGATATAGCTGTATAGTCCTGACCTCTTTTAACAAGTTTCATTTTATGGGACACAAAAAGAATTTTGCCTTTAACATATAACTACTTACTCTGATTGATGCTCTTACAGCTTATTTGTTTGTCCTTGAACTTTCAGTTTATAAGTATTTGTTCTTATAATGCATTGGAACATTTATTGTCCCTTAAAAAAATAGTAATTTTTGATAGCATGGTGTGGAAGGAATTATGTATAAAAAGCTGATTAGTAGTCTTGGTAATTACCTTTTATCTTCTTTACATAAACCAAAACTAATTTCATTTGAATTTGATTTAATTCCAGCTATTAATTAGTAATGGACAATTCTTCTGTGATTAGTTACAACAATTCTCACTATCCTCTTCCTTGTTCCCTCCCTCTCTTCTCTCTCTTTCTTCCTTCCTTTATTTCTTCCCTCTGTCCTTGAAAGTTCTAGTGACATGACATAGAAAAAGAAAAGAAAGAAAGTGGTCTCTTTTTTTTTTTCTGGTTTGTTTGTCTGTTTGTTTTTAATTTAAAGAATATAATCATCCTAGAATGCCCTTTCATCTAACATGGGGGCAGGTATAATAACACAAACAGCTAATAAAGGATGTTAAGGCAACAGGAATAAAAGCAATAGCAAATTCAATTGTAATTGTTTCCGCATCTTCACACAGAATCCACAGGACAGAACATTCTTTTTAAAAATAACTTGGTGAAGTTAACTTTCAGTTTTACGTAAAAAGCCTTAAGTCTTTTCACAAAAGTTTTAAAGTCATTCCTTTTATAGCAGTAAAATAGGTATTGTATTATATTTCCTGCACTGTGCATTCATTTCACTATAAAAATTCATGTATATGTATGCTTTATACACACACACACACAAATAAACATAAATGAACAAATAAATGCCCTCTTTATGACTTGTTTGTATACTGTCCTCTGCAAACAATTTCAAAGTAACACCTTGTTGTTTCAATGCGCCTACCATGCATTATTCTCATAATGTTCCGCTCTAAATAGAATTCTAGAATGTTTTCAAGTGTATAGAACCTCAAACTATCTATCTATCTATCTATCTATCTATCTATCTATCTATCTATCTATCTATCTATTGAGAAATACATGCAAGATAAGTGGGAGTAAAAAGAACTGAATAAAAAAACAAAAAGCAAAACTATCACAAGTACGAGATATTAATATGAAGTATTAGAGATGCCAAAACAATTTAATATATTTTAATGGGCATTTACCACATACATATGTGATACTAATTTTGCTTTTATAAGGGCTACTTATGCAGGTCTTCTTCAATATGCAACCCCAAAAACTATATCCAAACCTGCATAATTAGAACATTTCTGTTTTTAAAGCAGGCACCATGCCTGCCAAGCATAATGGTGGAGTTCTGATTCTGTTTTATGTATGTAAATAATTGTAAGTTTTTAAACTTCTGAAAATAGAAATGGTATACAGGTCTACATATCTATACTGTACTGTATTGCCCTGCAATATGTACTATATTGCATATTATTTGAGCACCAGAACAAGAAAAAAAATGGATTTCGTTTCCTGTGTTGCAACTATATTGCCCAGAGTCTTGAAATAAGTCTGTCATAATTTAAATTGTATTACTATGTTGTCTGTCTTTGAATATAACATTTTTATTTGCCAGAATATACTTCCTTCTATCTTAAACATGAATTGCTGATGTCAGTTGAAGTATTACAAGAACAGCTTGCACAAAGTTTGAGCACGGAACATATTTCCAAACTGTTTTATGATTCAGGATATGTTATTGCATACACAGCAGCGCACAAGTGGTCTTTCTTAGGGCAACTGCATTATTTGACCTTTTTAATTAGTCACCCATTTCAGGTGCACAGACTGTTAAGAAGGGGTTTTTTTTTTTCAATTTACCATTGACATTATATTTGCTCTTACAGAATTTGGAAATAATAGCCCACTTTTTTAATTTTGGCATGAGGCTATAGTACATCTAGTGATGTCTCTAAGACTACTAGGATAATGTAGCAATTAATAAAATGCATTAAGATTTCAGGATTGTCCAACTGTGTTCTGTACTTTTATTTATGGTCTCCCCTCAAAGCATCAAAACAACATTATTTGTAGTTTCTCTGCTACAGCGTAATCATTTTCTAGAACTGATAAGAGCTCATATAATTTTTAGGTAATTTTTCTGGCGAAAATGCTATAGCAGATGAACTCTGGCAAAAAATTGTAGAGGTTCTTCTGTCCTCCTAGAACAGGAAAATAATGTTTCTTAAGCATGAAATTTCAGAAGGGTTATCATACTTGCAAAATTTACGAAAAATAGCATATACAAGTTCTCTTCTTTTTCAGTCATCAGTCAAAAGAACAGAACTGTGCAGTGCAATCAAACATAGAACACTGTGAATAAGCTCTTTTTTGGCTGTTTTTCAAACTGACAATTGCCTAAAAACTGAAAACATGTCCTACATTTGACTTATTCATCATACAAGATTGAATACTTGGAAAATTGTACCTAATAGACAAGAATGCCACAGTTCACAGTTAGAAGCATTACAGAATTCACTCTGGATTTAGATATTTCTGTATGAGGCCATATTAAGACAATATAATATTTTTATAATTTATATCAAAACTACCTCAAAGCTCTTCTTCCTGCAATTCATCCTCTACATTAGGTTACATAAAGATGCACACTTCCTGGGCTTTTAAGTGTTTTCTGCAAGGCTCAGGATATAACTGACCTTAAACAGAGATGAAGTCAAATTGATTATTTCTTGCATGCAGGAGACATAATTTTCTAAATCGTGGATACCTTTTATCAAGCAAAAGGGCATAAAAGTTCTGCAAGTATATAATTTCTTTGTATATTAGCATACAGTGGGCAGACCCATCACACTTTTTCTCAAAAAGGCAATTTTAGTAATCCAAATCTTGTAAAGTGCAAGACTGTTGTCAACACAAAATTCTACACATAAATTGCATCTGTTTTTTTTTTTTTAAACCATACACATATTCTCAAGTGAATGCACTTATAAACATTTTTAAATACTGATTCCTTTGCCAGTTAATGGATGAAAGATATCAAATTTTCCTAAATGCCACATGCAATAATATTAAGAAATAACTGTCTTCTAAAGTAACAGGATTCTAGATTTTCCATGTCTTCCTCTAAGTTTTACATATTTTCTTCTGTTTTAAATGTGGCTTTAGTAAAAACAGAATAGAAAGAAAGCTACATAAAATTTTAGCATAATTTATATAAAATTTGCCTTTTTAAGAAAATTGTTAAAACTTTTAATTTAAAAATCCTTAAAAGGTTCACTTTTTCTCTCCTTATCATGAAACCTTACTTCCAAGCAGTGAAAAATTAACAGAAGAACCTAATTTTCCTCCTGATTTTTGTATATTCATCTTCTTTTCAAAAACAAATATACTTTGCCTACACCTTACTTTTTTCTTTAGTTATTTATTTAGTTGTCTGGAAGTGTGATTTTCCACTGACTTTGGAGACCTCAGGATCAATAATTAAACCTGGTTTAGAACACCTAACAGATTGCTAGATTCTTGTATTTGTTCAGATTGCTAGAACTTGTATTTGTTATTTTTAACTTTCAGATTTTCATTAATATTTTCTTAAACCATGCAGTTTCTAAATGCATTCTATAAGTATTGTATCCAATGCGTTCATTTGTTGGGGAGAAGCAGTAGATTTAGAAGTTTAGTAACCCACTTTTAGTAATTTCTCAAAATCTGTACAGTTTCTATTTGAACAACCTGTTACTGAATTACTAAGCTCAGGTTTTAATGCAGTTTATGAGAGTTTATCAGGGGAATATTGAATCAGGGACGTGCTAGACCACACCATTCAGGGACACAGTCTTGTTTATTTCCTCAGTAGGATGGGTATAGCGGGTATAGCAGGTATAGCGTAATTACTGTTGTGTTTGTGGAACAGTTTCTATTACCCACCTGTTATACAATTGCATTTGTGTGGCAAGGTCTTGGTAGCAGAGTAGTTTCAAGTTCACCCTGTCTAACAAAGCCAATGCCAGCCAGCTCCAAGATGGACCCGCTGCTGGCCAAATATGAACCTATCAGCAATGGTGATAGCCCTTCTCTAGTAACCTATTTAAGAAGTGGACAAAGCTACTGCAGAATAGCAACTGCAGCTGGAGAGAAGAGTGACAATATGTGAGAGAAACAATTCTGCAAGCCCCAAGGTCAGTGAAGAAGGAGGAGAAGGAGGTGCTCCAGGCACTGGAGAAGAAATGCCCCTGCAGCCCATGGTGTAGGCCATGGTGGTACAGGCTGCCCCCTTGCAGCCCGTGGAGGTCATAGTGGAGCAGAGATCCACCTGCAGCCTGTGGAGGATCCCATGCCAGAGCAGGTAGATGGCTGTGACTGTGTGAAGCCTGCACTGGAATAGGCTCCCAGCAGGACTTGTGACTCCGTGAGGGAACGACACTGGAGCAGTCTGCTCCTGAAGGACTGTGGCCAGCAAGAAGGGACCCACACTGAAACTTCAAGAAGAACTGCAGTCCACGGGAAGGATTCATATTGGAGAAGTTCATGGAACACTACCTCCTGTGAAAGGGACCCCATGGTGGAAGAGGGGAAGAGAGTGATGAGCCCTCCCCCTAAGAAGGAAGGAACAGCAGAGACAACATGTGATGAATTGACTTCAATCCCCATCTCCTGTCTCCCTGTGTTGCTTGCAGAGAGGATGAGAATTTGTGAGTACAGTTGAGTCCAGGAAGAAGGAAGGAGTTGGGGGAAGATGTTTTAAGACTCAGTTTGGGGTTTTTTCCTGTTGTCCTAATATTATTTGATCAATAACAAATTTAATTAATTTTCCCAGTCAAGTCTCTTTTGCCCATGATGGTAATTGGTGAGTGACTACTCCCTGCCCTGATCCCAATGCATGGATCATGCTCTATATTTTCTCTCCACTGTCCAGCTGAGAAGGGGTTTGATAGAAGCCTTGATGGGCACCTAGCCTCTAGCCAGGATGAACTAACAACATATCCATCCTACAAATCACATTTCCAGTTGCATCTGTCCATTTGAAACCAATTCATAGCTAATGACCTAGTGGAACAAGGTATTGACTCCCACTGATCCACGGCCAAAGCTCAGCCTTTACATGGTAGAAGTCCCTCCTGTTGAGTTTCAATGTCTTAACAACTTCTGCACTGAATATTGTGTATTATACCACTCTGTCTCCCATAGGGCCTATCGATTTAAACTATTCATTTCTTACTATCAGTATAAACCACCACTGGGTTTGTATTCTCATAACACTGGGCCAATCCCTTAGACTTTCTCCATCCCACGGGACACCTAGTAGTTACATTTACAGTTTATGTCACTCTCTAAGTTGCTGTCCAAGTGAGTCATGAAAAAAAGAGTTGTCTTTGGTATCCAGATCATACTGAGTCACCCAAGTAAGTTCAAAATGGGCAAATGTAGTCAGGTCTTATTTGGGTGGTACTGCTGAGTGGACTACCTCTAGTTAGAACAACTGATATGTCAAAGGAAATTAATACAAAGCCTTCAAAAATAGTCAAGAAGTTCAGAATTCTGCATGGTAATATGCATATGTTATGAAAAACATTCAACACTCAACAGCTTGGGGGTTTTATAGAAACACAACAAAAATTTCAGGAAAAACCCTGTTTCTGGTGAAATAAGATAAAAGTTTTCTACTCAACTGGAGAAGTCCATCATTACACTTTAGTCATTTGCATGGAACACCTATATTGCCCTTCAGATTTTGGGAATTCACAGTTGCCTTCTGATACTTTTAAAAAAAAAATAATTATTATTATTATTTTATTTCTAGAGTGAACAGTTTATCCATAACATTCAGATCTTGATTCACTAGAGGCTTTGTCTGTGCTAGTTTCTGGTTTTGTAGACAGCAACAGAATAAGACAGTACATGTTTCAGTGCACAGGTGATGAGCCTGAGTTTTTGCCATTGTTTTATAAGTGGATAAGAAGTTATGAAATATAAATTAACAAATTCAGATGATCACAGCTAAAAAACTCTACCTCTGAGGTTCAGTGTGTACAAGTTACTCATGCAAACAAATCCTCACTTCGTAAAGAAAGCAAGTTTTGTAAGGTACTTACTGTCAAGATAGGTCAATCAAGGCACAATTAGCTCTAATTAGCTATCCCACAAGCTATTAAAATTGTTTACCTTCTGTTGAGATAGGCACAAGAAGGTACATAATTTTTTCCCACTTGTGAAAACATCAAAGAAAAGTATTTCCTATCTGAACTATAAAACCAATTATAAATGAGGACAAGCACAGCAGTGATATCAACAGAATTTAGGAAACCATTTGTATTGCTAATTGCAGCATTTTAGCTAGGTGAGGGAGTATATAACACTCTTCCTATTAGGTTGAAAATAAAGGATCCCAAATAGTTGTGGGGCTTTTTAATAGAGAATTCCACAAGGACAGAGAAATTGATTGACAGATCTCAGGATTTCTTGCAAGTTCTATAGCTATTGCAATTTTTATCTTGAGGTCTGAGTAAAGAGGTAGAATGGTAATAATTTTCTGTTCCTATTGAAGTACATAAATTAGTAGCCTTGTTTTCAACAGGAAGAAAGTCTAGAGCAGAACTACGCCTAGATCTTGTTCATTTTTAGAAAAGGTAATGTATGATAGAAAGTTCAAATAGGAAATGAAGGGGCTAGAGAAATCCGTAAGTTTCTTATCTCAGGTTTTTGAAATTGCTTATAATTATATTGTCTATATTGTCTATATATTGAGGGGAATATATTGTCTATATATTGAGGGGAAATCAAGTTGCATGAAAAGAAATGAGCACGGATTTTACAAGTTAAAATTTTGCCCACATGCTACATTGCATTAGAATTCATTTTGGAGGGGGGAATGTTTTAATTTCTTCACTGGATGAGGAAGCAATTATTGCACTAACATTTGTTTAAAATGAAGAAAATTTCCAGTTCTGAACATTTTTAGCTAAGGAGAAAATGAATCCAACAAGAATGTAGTCTGGAATAATTTTTTTTGCCCCAAAATGAGACAGCATGCCATAAACATTTGGTTTATCTGACCTGCTAAATGTGCTTAGGTGCTACTGGCAGGAAATAATTTTTTAAGCAATGATTTTAAATATATCCATGAAACCACTAAAATTATACTTAAACAGTAATCCTCATACATAGTAGTCCTCTGGATGCATTTACTCCTTCTGGATACATTGAATATGTCCAGAGGAGGACAACAAAGTTGGTGAAAGGGCTGGAAGACATGTCCTGTGAAGAGCAGCTGAAGACTCTGGCTTTGCCTAGTTTGGAGAAAAGGATGCTGAAGAGTGGAAGTGGAATCAGAGATGCTGATCTCTTCTCCCTGGGATCCAGTGATAGAGAATCTGGTAATGGCTCAGATTTTCATCAGGGAAGGCTGTCTGAATATTAGAGAGAATTTCTTTACCAGGAGGTTGGTCAAACAATCAGACAGGCTTCCTAGAGGGACAGTAGGTGGTCCAGACCTATCTGTTTAAGAGGCATTTGGACAATGCCTTTAATAATAATCTTTCAGTTTTAGTCACACCTGAGGTGTTCAGGCAGTTGGACTAGATAATCACTGTAGGTGCCTTCCAACTGAAATATCATATTCTATTCTATTCCAATCCATTCCATTTTAATATTTTTTCAGTTAAGCTTGGCATCACCCATTCCATATTCATGATAACAGATTAGATTCACCAGAAACTTTATTATTGTTCATAATTATTTTAATTCAAACAAGTTCAATGAAAACTGCTAGCAATCCATTGTAGTTGCAATGGGAAACTGTACTTTTAATGAAGTTCATTATCTGGTTTTCAATATTCAAATAATGTATAGCCATATGTTTGTTTTTTCATTACACATTGGTCTTGAAGAATGAAAACTACGAACTGCATCTCTAGTTACCGTACAAAAGTTATTTATTGTTGGGTTTTTTTTAATTATTTGTATTTGAGAAAGAACTATGCCTAAACAAATTCACTAATGTTTAGATCATCCCAATATGCACGTAGCATATATTATTGAAGACACTACATTTCATCCATTGTATAGCAATATCTTGGCTGGTTCGGACTTGATAGCAGAATTGTTGGGCTTCATCTAACATGATGTATGACTGATTATTTCTTTTTAATTAAAATAATACATTCCAAAGGATTCTAATCCCTTATACCCCTGACATAAATGAGATTACCCATACATTTACCATGCAGTGGATTAACCTGCCTTTCTAAATGTATGCTCACCAGAAAATAGCAATCACGTTAATGTATTTCATCCAGCCTCTCTAAAGCTGCACAGGAAAAGATGGGGTTTATAATGAGACCATAAGATTTACAGATATGAGCTGCAGCAGATCAAGGAGGTGGTAAAAAAAAAAAAAAAAAAAAATCCTGAATCGAGTACTTCTAAATCAAGTAGCCTGGCAGCTGATTACATGGAGGGCAGTCTAGGTCAGGAATTTCTAGTTATCACAACTCGGGCAGTATGGTACATGAAAAGAAACAGCCTGGACAGAACAGTTTAGGCTTTTGAAGGTGAATCCTTTATGCACTAATTCTACACAGAAGCTCTCCGGAAGTTAATGAAACTCAAAAGCATCCACTGCTAGCATAGAAGTGCAAATCCTGCTGTTTAGACTGATGACTGAAGTGGCATGCAACATTGTTATTTTCATCTATATTTAGGTTTTGTGTTGGTGGAAACTAAAAAGCTCAAAGTAAATCTGACCCAAAATTGTTTGGTTTTCAAAGTTATCATCAAAACCACTATGTTTATTCACTGTCCTCTAAAGTCAGATTTTTGGGATATGAACAGTAAGAACATTAAATAAATTTCTCCTTCTCTCAATAAAAAAATAGTTTCAGAATGGCTTTGCACTGTGTTTTATTTAATACTTGCTCTGGAATTCTTTGTGTAAAATGTTGTGTGCTTCATACAACTAGACTGATTTTCATGGAATGTCTCCCTCCCTTATATCAAAGCACTTATTTTTAAAGATACTGTAAAAAGCACTTGCTGAACACTTTCAAAACTTCTGTAATACAAGTAGGACAGTTATCATCATTCTCCTTCTGTGATTCTGAGGGAAATAAAGAAAACAAGACTATTCAAAGCTATGACTACTGTCATGGTCAAAGTATGATCAAACTTCACAAATGTTAAATCCTTCCTTAGTTCTGAGCAAATTAAAATGGGGTATAAATCTGTATTATTACCACAAATAGGGAAATAGAGCAGAATATAATTTTATTTTTGAAGCTGAATGAAAGACTTGGTCCTGTTTGTGGAAACAAGAAGAAAAGACAAAGGAAAAGCCCCATAGATCTCACCCTATTTAATTTCAAACTAATTTTCCTTCAGTTACCCACCCTCTCCTTACTTCAGCAGCGACTATCATGCTGAGATTAATTCTGGTACAAATGTACAATGCCTTTTTAGTATGATCAATAGTGAATTTATATCTTGTAATCGAATTAGAAATGTTAATATATACACATATATTACCATTTACATGTTACATAATTATAACATAATTAGAACTACTGTCTATGTATGCTCTGTAGTCTAATACTGAATTTCAAATATCACAGAATCACAGAATATGCTGAGAACCACAAGGATCATCGAGTCCAGCTCCTGGCCAGGCACAAGACCATCCCCAAGAGTCACACCCTGTGTCCGAGACTATTGTCCAAATGCTTCTTGAGCTCTGTCAGGCTTGATGCTGTGACCACTTCCCTGGGGGGCCTGTTCCAGCACCCAATCACCCCCTGGGGGAAGAACTTTTATCTAATATCCAACCTAAACCTTCCCTGACACAACTACAGGCCATTCCTTCGGGTCCTGTCACTGGTCAGCACAGAGAAGCAATCAGTGTCTGCCCCTCCTCTTCCCCTCATGAGGAAGTTGTAACTGCAATGAGGTCTCTCCTCAGTCTCCTCTTCTCCAGGATGAACAAACCAAGTGCCCTCAGCTGCTCCTTATATGGCTTCCCCTCAAGGCCCTTCACCATCTTCACTGGCCTCCTCTGGACACTCTCTAATGGCTCAATAATTTTCTTATATTGTGGCACCCAAAACTGCACACAGTATCCAAGGTGAGGCCACACTAGTGCAGAGCAGAGTGTGACAAGCCCCTCCCTTGACCGGCTGGTGATGCTGTGCCTGATGCCCCCAGGACAGGGTTGGCCCTCCTGACTGCCAGGGCACTGCTGACTCATATTCAACTTGCCATAGACCAGGACCCCCAGGTCCCATTCCATGTTTCTTTTTACTGTCAGTTTATCAAGATTTACCTAGAATGGTAATTGCAAGTATTGTATAATTCCACTACAGAGTTTATATGGTACCACTGCAATTTCAGTACACAAAATTATCCAGTAAAATTCATTAGTGATCTTTACAGTGAATAAATTATTACTACTCAATGTTTCTGGATATTTAATGTACTTTGCATTTGGTTTCATTTTCATTAGGTTTTTTTTGTTTGTTTATTTATTTATTTATTTAAATTTTATTTTATTTATTACCATGATATAGCTATTTTCTACTACACTGAAAAATAGTATCCATTATTCTTCTAAATAGAAGATATGGTTTTTATGGAATAGTACCATGATTTACTTTTCCTGAGTTAAAGAACAAAAAAATAGTCTTCCTTCCACCTGTGAGAGTCCTTCATTCTTCAGCTGAAGAATGCTGATGCATTTATAATCCTTAATTACAGTTTTATGATAAGCAAATCCATGGATTATAGGCACAGGTACAAAAATCTGTTTCTCCTGGTAATAAAACAGTTTGATTTGAACACTTACTATAATGCAGTTTTCAATCCCTGCAGTAGAAAAAACTCTGGTGGTGTTACTAAGAAAATGGAAAAAAAATATGAATTTGTATAAAGAACTCATTTTTATCAGCTAATATTACTCCAAGAAGGAAAACCAAGGAATGCCCTATTTGTCCTTCATGTCCGAACACTTTTGTAATCTGTTCTTTGGCCAGATTTGACAAAATATTGTGACGGATATTGAGAAGAAGAGGACTAAATTCAGAGAACAGTTATTCAAGATCTGGTTTAGTTGCCTAAAATTAGGCTGCAGCCAAAGCAGGTTTGTACTGCTGTCCGCTCTGTCAATGATGGATTCACTCCCTGTGTTGTAAAAGGAAACAAGATCATCACTGCAACATGTTCCCATGTCTTGTCTGTCATTTAGATTTTTTCAACTTGAAGCGACTGATCATAATCACTGATCATAATCAGTGATTAATGAATGAACAGCTCCAAAGTTTGCTATCCAAATCTAGCCTATTTTGTCTATGTGGAGTGGGTTAGGGAAGGACTGCAGGTGAAAGAGAGAAGGGAGGGTTTCAGGTTTGGAATACTACTACCTAGTTCTGTTGTCACTTGGAGACACAGTTCAGTGGTGAACATGGTAGTCGGAGACTAATGGCTGGACTTGAACCCATCTTAATATTTTTTTCCAACTTTAACAATTCTATGATTCTATCTTTCTGCTCTCAAGTGTTTCTCATCACAGTATTTTTGATATATTGAACCAGGAAGAACTCTTTTGACAGATCATTCTTTGGATTATGCTCCATACACACACAAAAGACCTCAAGTTTTCTTCTATTAATCTGCTTATCCAAAATGAGCAAAATTTCTTAAACTGTCTTCCTAATGCTCTGCATAACAAATATTGCTTCAACATGCATTGAATGTTTCAGGAAATAAATAATTTATTTGAACATCAACTATGCACTTAAAAGTAGTTACAGTAATCTCCTTAGTCAAATGTTTGTCAAAAGTAGGAAATTGTTCCATTTTACAAGATTGATGGAAAATTGAACTATAAAAGCTCTTCTGTCTGTCAACTGTAATATATCATTATTTCTGCATTTAAACTAATCTTTAATTACTGAGTAGTCTCTGGAAACAAAATGCTCTTCATCATTTTAATGACAATTGCATAAAATAGAATTTGCAGAAGAGTATTTGTAAATGTTCAATTTAAGTATAAATAATCTTGCCTTAAGAAGATGTTCAGCTAAAAATGCATGGGTTATACTGTCTTTGACTGGATTATGCAATAAACAAAACTTAACATTAAACTATCACTATTTTTCTTTCAGTGATACGTCGATATTTAATATACATTGCAACATATCAATTAGCTTTTTCTACATTTTTGTAGTTCTCACACCTCAAGATTTGTAGGTTATGCCTAATTTTTCCTCAGTTGCTATGATTAATTGTTATTTTCCTACTACAGGAGATTATTCTTAAGAATCAGTTTCTTGATGAGCTTTTTTTTTTTAGGTTGTTTCCTCTGCCTTCTCCAAAATGTCAGGTTTTGCAAGTGAAGTTACGAGTTTTGACTTTTGCACAGAACAACAGGTCTTCAGTGTCCTTTGAATGTAATTACTGGATGGGTTGGTAATGTAAGATAATACACCCCTTTTACTAACATGAATAGTAGATGTTAAGAAAATTCCTCCTAAGAGAATTTCTTTCTAAATTACTTACATTACTTCATTGTTCATTCAGCACACAGGATCTTTCTTCAGGAGATGTGTATGACAGCTGCCAAAACCCCTCCCAATTCCTTCTTATTTAATTTCAATAATATTAGATTCAAAAAGGGCAATAATTATTTCAGCTGAACTTGAACAGATTTCAAATCTCAATTACTGCCTATAGCACACATTCCTGTCTCGCAGACAAACAGGGCATATTGCTATTTTGGAAACCCATTACCAATCTATTTTTCCTATTTGCTGATATAATAGATACTGTGACCACCTTCCTGAATATTTAAGTCTGATGTTTATAATGTAAAGCATGCATGCCATCTGGATGTGTTCATGTCATCCTTGAAGTTGAATCAATGTTGTTTGCTTAGAACAGTTGCCTCAGCATACTGACAATGTTTCACAGATCACTTGAAATGTGAATGGTAGAAGTGTAGGAAATGACAGCTTTGCATCACGTAGCTCAGCTGCTCCCGACTTTGAGCACATCCTGCCTGAATTTTTTGTTCAGATTTTTTTTTTTTTAAATAGAACTAAAATGTTTTCTGAATTTAATGGGAATATTGTTGCACATGCACTGTTTGGCAAGAAAAGAGAAATAACATCACAGGCCCTAAAAATTTGGAGGTGGGAGGCAAAACTCCTGCTGATTGTAATGAGAATTTGACTAAGTGAGAAATTCTGATTTTTGATTAATAATATGCTTGTTTTTTTTTAATTACAGTTCTTTGTAAAATGACTTAAACGCAGAGCATAACATGTAGAATTATATAGTAGAAATCAATAGCTACTATTTGTCAAAGTATCTATAGCAGTAGTCAGAGACACTGAAAACATAACTAGTGATATGTAAAATCCATTTTTTGATGAATATTTTTGTATGTGTGATGAGTTAATGCTTTAAAATGTAGAAGAGAAAGAGAAGAAATATTTTGCATGTTTTACTCTCTTTTCTCTTGGATTTTCAGGCAGAATCCACGAATCAGTGCAATATTCAAGAACTCAAGGTATTTTATTAGACCTACCATTTAGTAGCAAGTGCAATCCTTTGAAAATAATAATTTAATCTCACTTTTAACTAATGGGCCAATAAACTAATCAGCTGGTCTGTATCTCTGAATGTCTTCTTAGTGGTCTGCCTTTGAGAAAAGTACAGGATATTTGAAAAATCAATCATCTGGAGTACTGTTTTTGTCCATTAATAACAGTATCACATTTTGATGAGGTTACAGACTTTTTGTACTAACTTAAATTGATGATAAGTGAGGCCATTTAAAGGAGATAATTCTTGAGTTTCATTTAGGGAAGTGGTACTCAACCTTTAACAGCTGAGGAGCATCCAGCTGCTTAGGCTGGTTTCCCTGTGAACTCTTTCACACTTTCAAGTTCCCATGCCCAAATGATTGCTTTGTGTTTCAGTTTAGTCTTTGCCCATTAATTAGTAATATTTTTCTCAGCAGGTACTACCCTTTCAAATGTTTAACACCAGAGGCACTGCACCTACTGGAAACTACTTTTCCAGAGATCCTATGTGTCACCAGAAGAATTGTAACAACCCAAGTTTTATTCTCATTTTCCTTTTTTTTCTGTTTTTCTTTTTGATGCTTTTCTAGCCTTAAAATTCTGTTATAACACAAAACTGTTTCCTGAGTGAAGTTATCTTGGATCTATTAACAGACAGGTATTACTGAGACCACACCTGGAGTACTGTGTCCAGGCCTGAGCTCCTCAGTACAAGACAGACACAGACACTGGAGAGTGTCCAGTAAAGAGCCACAGAGATGATGAAGAGAATAGAGTATTTCTCAAGAAAGTCTGAAGGAGCTAAGACTCTTCAGACTAGAGAAGAAAAGGGTCAAGGGGGTCAAGGGAGGGTGCAAAGATGATTATGGAATCACAGAATGGTTTTGGTTGGAAGGGATTTTACAGGTCATCTAGTCCAACTCGCCCTGTAATGAGCCGGGACAACTTCAACTAGATCAGGTTGCTTATAGTCCTGTCCAATCTGACCCTTCAATGTTTCCAGGGATGGCGGCATGTATCATCTCTCTGGGCAAACTGTTCTAGTGTGTCACCACGCTCACTGGAAAGAAATTTATCCCCATGTCTACTCTAAATCTTACTTGCTGTTAGTTTAAAATCATTACCTTTTGTCTTATCACTACAAGTCCCTTTAAAAAGTCTGTCCCCATCTTTCTCATAAGCTCCGTTCAAGTATTGAAAGCCCATGGTAAGGTCTTCCCAGAGCCTTCTCTTATCCAGGATCCAGCTGAGAACAACCCCAATTCAGTCTTTCTTCATAGCAGACATTTTCCATCTCTTTAATAATTGTTGTGTCCCTCCTCTGGACCTGCTCCAATAGGTCCCTGTCTTTCTTGTACTGAGGGTTCCAGAACTGAATGCAGTACTCCAGGTGGGATGTCACAAGAGAGGAGTAGGGGGGAAGAATCACCTCCTTTGACATGCTCCTTTTGATGCAGCCCAGAATGCGCTTGACTTTTTGAGATGAAAGAGCACATTGCTGGCTCACATCCAGCTTTTCATCCACAAGTACCCTCAAGTCTTTCTCCTCAGGACTGCTCTCAGCCCCTTCATCCCCCAGATTCTACTGATACCAGGGGTTGCCCCAACCCAGGTGCAGGACCTTGCACTTGCCCTTGTTGAACCTCATGAGGTTCACATAGACCCACTTCTCAAGCTTATCCAGGTCTCTCTGCATGGCATTTCTTTCCTCAGTTGTGTCAACTACACAACTCAGGTTGGTTTCATCCGCAAACTTGCTAAAAATGCATAGATCTCAGTGTCTATCCTTCTGATGAAGATATTAAACGATACTGACCCCAAAGATGCAGCCAGTCTCTCATGCCTAGTGACAGGACCGCTGGTAATGGGAACAAACTGAAACAGAACAGGTTCTCTCTGAACATTGGCAAACACTTTCTGGAGGTTGTTCAGAGAGGTTGAGGAGTTTCCATTCTTGCAGATATCCAAAAGCTGTATAGACTTGGTCCTGGGCAACTTGCCTGGTGGCCCTGCTTTGCAGGGTAGGACCAGATCATCTCCAGAAGTTCCTTCCAACATCAACCACTCTGTGATTGTGTGATTTCATGACTCATGATAGCCCATTCCTCCCTCTGAAATGTTGTCAGTTGTAATTGTTCATGTGTACACTGCTACTGGCCTCTAGTCCTTTCTAAAACTCTTCAATTCATCTTCAGACCTGGCAGAAATTCACTCTTCCAACACAATTACTATCTGTTACAAAAATAGGTGTCCTCAAATCTTGAGAGGACAGGTTTTGCCTTTAGGTGATGCCTAGTTCTTTAACTGTTTTGAGGGTAGTACTGCTTTCTACTGCTTTCCTACTTTTTGAACAAGGAAAATGAGCTGTGTCATATCACTCTGGAGTGGTTCTTGAATTGTCCTAAAGGCAAGTTTTCTTTAGGCATCATCCTCATGCAGACCTCATGTCACCTGTACAACAATGGGCAAACACTTCTTAACAGAAATCATGATCTCACTGAGCAAGCAAGCCTGCTCTGTAAGTGGCAGTTTTCACAGAAACAACTATACAGGATGAACTGTATTTGGACTAATGGTCTAGAGAGGTGTTTTTGTGTGACAGCTGGATCATAAACTTCACACAGAAAGTCTGTACAAGGAGAAGAATTTCAATAAGGTCTTCATGTATCTGTTACCTTAATAAACTTCTGTTCCATTCTATAGGTCATCAGGTACTCAGGAGAATCCTACAGAAACTGGAAGATGACTCTGCCTCAGAAATTCCCTCCAAGGCAACCATTTAGACACACTCTATTCAGAAAGGTTCCTAACAAGTCCTCTGCACAGCAACAATAGTTGCTAGATCTCGAATGGACTGCCATGGACTTTGCACCCAGTCTGCATCCCCTTTTTTTCTCATTTCCTTCCTTCTTCACAGGAAGAATGAGCAGGTCAAGAGAACACAGATGAAGACAGAACTCTAGCTATTAGCAGCCAGCTCTGCCTTAAAATTGCAGGGTAGAGTATTTACAATGTACTCTCAAAGCTATTCCCAGCCCTGTTTTTAAGTGTGAATATGAGTATATAGGAGGGAAGTGCTGTCAAATGTGTTAAGGTTTCTACCTTACTATTGCCAGTTATATTCTATCTAGAGAGAAAGAGTACATAAGCAGTGCTGACACACAATATACTATATAAATATATAACATATTTCTGTCTATTATATACACAGGAGTCAAAACCTACAAGCTAAGGCTTGTGGGCTTTGTTTAAGATTAAAATATGCTTAAATGGTCTGCAGGTTTAAAGGGGAAAATCCCTGCATTTCTAATGTTACAGGTCATTAAGAGCCTAGTATTTAAAGTTTTGTTGGTTCTCTAAAAGACAGTAGTGTAAATGTGCCACATTATTCTGATAATGTTTTTAATTAGAAGATAAGGTATTTTTCCTTTGAAACTGGAATGTTATTCCAAATAGAATTACCAACAGATGGTGAATTCAGTTACTTTTACTTTAATTCTTCTACTTTCTGAAAATACAGCAGTGACACATATGTCTTTCCTTTATAATCAATGGGAAGAAAAAAAATCCTGTCACTTTACTTCCTGAGCAATCTTAGAAACCTCTCAGTGGAAAAGCACTTTTTTTTCTACTAGGTAAAAATGCATCATGTATTTCTGAGTTCCTTCTAAAACCCAAGTCAGATGCAAGCAATCTCATTCTTACAGGGTGGTAGGACTGACCAAAAATGTAGAATAGCTTAGTGTTTTTACAGTCGTAAAGGCATGCCTACCTGATCTCTCATTAGGTGCCCCATGCAGTTAGGTGGCAGCTACAATAGCCAAAACCTTTATTTAAAAGTGTACTAACATGCCATATATTGATGCCAACAGAATTAAAGAAATTCAAATAGCACAGAACAAAAGTTTCTGGCTGCAAATGTACTTTGGCTAATATTACACTAATAAAGAAAATGATTAAATTAAAACAAAATTATGTATATTCTTTCCAAAATACCATGCCATTCAATTCATATTACAAGCTTCATCAAAATCAAGTCTTGGTTATGAAGCTTAACTAAACTCTCATTAGATACATGGAGAGGCTATCTTTGACTACAGAACTACATGATATATCATAGCAATTGCTTATAACACTGTCTAGTGTAATTTAAACATCATATATATCTATTGCCATATCTTGCATGGCTTTAGGACTTAACATTTGAATATGGTATCTTTCAATGTTGAATTTTGAAAATAATAAAAAAAGAAATCTAACAATTCTGTGATCAAATTAGAGCAAAATACAGTTATTTTACTTTATCAGTGTATGGGGAAAAAAGGGAAAACTAATTTGGTAAGAAAAAAACAGTAATTCTCAGAATTAAATATCCTGTCGGAGTTCAAGCCTACTCTCATTTTCAGAGGCAGCATTCCAGTATAATTGTATTTGATGCACACTTTTATGGATGAATGCACAGAGAAGAGGAAGTATATAAAAATATGCAGATATAACCCTCTCAGTGGCATTAGCAGACAGTTACCTTTATAAAAGTGGTTCATTGTTCTGTCCATTCAGATGGACTTTTTACAAATGTCAGACATTGTTAAAAGGTATGTATCTAAGTTTTTTTAAACCAATCAACACCAGAAATTTCAGCTTATTAAGCTAGAAAAAGTATAGTTGGCAAATGTGCTGTTAAAACATTAATATATATCTGTTGATAATCATCAGTGGATAGACAATGCTTACAGTGAGTAGTGCAGATGCCAAGTGGAGGGTCAGCTTAGGCACATCTGTACTTGTATGGGTCTCTTGTTTGAAAAGAGCACAATGGGCCCTCGCTGGTTTTGCATTCACTGAGCCATGGTCTGTCAAACAATTCTGAGCGACTTCTATTGCAAGATGTAGCCCCAACTTAAACTGACATTATTGAATGTTTAGTTGCTATGAAAGTGAAATTGTAAATTTTGGCTATTCAAGCAGTTTTTTCCTACCCAGGAAGGATTTCAATAGAATGTAGTGTGTGATCTGAACCACTCTACAACCCTGGGGAATCAGCGACATTTGTAAAGGCACAGGAGTCATGGAAAGGGACTATAAATACCATCCAATAGCAAAGGTGAGTTTAACTGAACTTTGTAAATTAGATACTATTGCCTTTTTTAAGTTCAGTAGGTGAACAGAAGAAAGAACAACAATATTTTTATTAAATTTTACTTACCCTGTCCCTTTCACAGAGTAATGTCATTGAATTAATCTTTCTTAATGGAAGCCTGATAGGACATTATATCCCTTTTAGGATATATGAATCCTTTCCAAACTTTAGATCTTCGGTCTTTCTAAGAATAACTCTTATCCCTTGTTTGTTTGTT
Source organism: Dendrocincla fuliginosa (assembly GCA_035047845.1). Lineage (NCBI taxonomy): Eukaryota > Metazoa > Chordata > Aves > Passeriformes > Dendrocolaptidae > Dendrocincla > Dendrocincla fuliginosa. Next base: position 73,529,150 of record JAWWMO010000001.1, read on the forward strand.
TGATTGGTTGATTTCATTGCTGAGAATATAATTTAAAATCTATTGTTTTCTTATAACTTTGCTAAACTCTAATATGGCTGGGTACTTTGTGGACCTGGATTGTATAATAATAAATGAACAAGAACACTATGCAATAAGCATTTTAAATACAACTGCAAATTTATATATAGCTGGGTTCAAATGCCTTTTTAATTTTTTTTAATTATTTTTCAACAACTTCTGAAGATTCAAGTGGTCAAACAGGTGTGCTGCTTTTCCAATCTCCACTTTTTCACAGCTGAATTCATTAATCAACAGCAGGTTCTTCTTTCCTGTTTCTTTCAATTCCTGACACTATAATCCAGTATCATTGCACATTTTATGCTGGATAAATTACTGAACATATCTAAATTACTAAATTATATTTGCAATGAACTAAATCACATTACAAAATTATATTCACAATCATGAGATTATGTTTACAAACTTGCCACATCACTAAATTATAATTATAGTATGTACTGAAAGGAATATCCATAGCCTAATTCATAATAGATAATATTCCAGGTTTTGCATCAAAATTCTCTTATTCTCTTCCTTTTAATCTTTTCTTCTAGGATTGCTTGAGGCAGAAGTTTTATATTGTTGATTTTAAATAATGTAACGAGTTGCAATATTTTATAATGTATGTCTTATATCTATTGATTTGTTCCTTATGCTACAGTCTGCTCTGCTATTTCTTGGACTCCAGTCTTTGTGCTAGTTCTTGCACTACTCTCTATAGGCACTGTGGTGATACAACATTTATTTAGGATTTTTTTTATATAGACAGGTACTACCAGAATTCTACAGAAAATATAATTTAAAATTCTCTGACAAGGTCTGGCTAGGCCCCTGCTGCTAACACAGATGTAGTGTAGTCAAAAGATTGAGATAAAACTGTTTAAAGCCAACTTGGAAACTAAGTCTTCATGCAGATTAGTTTCTGCAAAAATCCTCTGAGATTTGCATAATGGAAGAAGAGACCCTCTGAGTTCTTCCATAAGGGCAGCCCAATAGTCTGACTAATGAGAGATTTGTAAAGGGACCTTACATGGAAATTTTCTTTCCTCAAACCACTATTGCAGCATTTTTCAATGGAAAGGAGAGGTATAATTTATAGACCAATAAGCATTGTCTCAAACTCTGGTGGATACTCTCACTACTGAATGCTGCAAATCTAATTTTACATGACTGACTTCACACAAACTTCAAAATGGCTTAATGGCAAAAAATATATGTTCATGCACTTTCAGTACCTAGTACAACAGAACAGTAATTTGTTTGGGGCCATATATTTAATTCTCTATTTCATTACTAAAACAAGGTTGTTTATACTTCAAGGAAAAAGCATCTGTGATGTGAATAGGGAGTGGCAGGACAGCTGAGACTCCTTTACTTTGTAACACTTCACCCGTCAGTCTGCTTTCCCTTTTCTGTGAAAGCTTTGAAAAGGTAGCAGGACAACAATTCAGGATCTATTTATTTATTTGTCTGTTTGTTTGTTTAACTAGTTAGATGAATTTCCTCTCCAATTCTTTCTTGTCCCTGACTTTCAGACACATGAAGCGTCTTTTACACAAACTGTATTTAATTTGCCTTACACAGGCATCTGAACTTGAGGAATAATCTTTCCTGTCCAGAAAGGCAACAGTGTCCTACAAATCAGATTTACAATATGCAGGTTTTGTGTAGTTGTCTCAGAAACGCCACTGCCTTTCAAATATTTAATTAATTAAACTGCACTCATAAAATAAGGGCATGAGCTGGCAGCAGAGTTGTTGCTCTGAGAGCATGAGTAGTATCAGTGCTGCAGTAGGAAAGCTGGGTGTGAGGACTAATATGAAGGCTAAAATTTCTCTTCCTCCTCCCTTTCTCCCCCATCAATCTCATACAGAGTTCTTCATTCTAGAATTTTTAAATTATACACAATGCTGATAACCGAGATATTTAATTTTAATGTAAACACATCAAAATACTACAAAACCAGTAAGCTTAAAGACATGGATGTGTCTTGGTTTTGCATATGACATTGAAATACAGAATCTTTTCTGAAATCTGAGAGGAAGTAAAAGATAGACACAAGTGACTAGGAAGCAATCAGTGTTTGGCATGTGCTAATTCTGGAAAGAGAGCATAAAGAGCTCAGATTAGGCATTAGGCCAAAATGTAGGATGTGATTAAAAATAGAGAAATTAGCTGGCATCTTATCTGGCATGTGAAAATGTCTGATAGGCTCTATTAAAACAAAAGGAATTTTGAGAATACTTATTTATAATTACACTGAGATTTTATTTTATTTCAGAGGTCTATTATGTTGCCTAAAGACAGCTGAATGGCTTCATATTTATATGCAACCATATAAAATAAAATACATCCAGTAAAAAGAAGAGCAATCAGAAAGAGTGAAATTGTGCATTTAAAAAATAAGTTAATTCTAACCATGTTTGCAACGTTTTTATTTCACTTGTTTTAAATATTTCAGCAAAGGAACTTCACTAGGAATAGAGCACAAAAAAGGACTGTAAATGATGATGCTAGGTAAAGACGAATAGGAAAAAGTTTGGAGAACTGCGTACAAACCAGATGAACAGGAATTTGAGACCACAATACAGCTGTTGCCAACCTGTTAGCTGAGATAAGAAATCAAGTAACATAGCCTGCACTACCTAGTATATGCAGCAGATCACAAATTTTAATTATCTTCAATGAGTTGTTCAGAAGTAATTTCAGGCTATTCCATTAGTTTGATCTGTTTCTACAGATTAAATGTCTACATGGCAAATTCTTTAATTTTTCTGAAAGACTTGATTTAAATAGGACCTATAAATTCTGTAAGTCACTTTCCTAAAATGGGAAAAAAATTCACAAGTTCATGTCATAAACAGTAACTTATTTTATCCTACCTCTTGCCAATTTCACTACAGGAAGGACTATCCAAGAAGACAAATGGGGATATGTGGTGTTTGACCCTGGCTGCATGCCAGGTGCCCACCAAAAGTGCTCTGTCACTTCCTTTTTGAGCTGGACAGGGAGAAGAAAATACAACCAAAGGTTTGTAGGTTGAGATAAGAACAGGAACAGGTCATACATCAATTACTGTCACAGGCCAAACAGACTCAACTTGGGAAAATGAGTTTAATTTATTGTCAATAAAATAGGCTAAAGTAGGCTAATGGGAAGAAACCCCAAATCTGCAAACACCTCCCTCCCACCCCTCCCTGTTTCTTAGGCTTAACTTTATTACCAGTTCTCTATCTCTTCCCCTGAGCAGCACAGGGGAACAGGGAATAGGGGTTGCAGTCAGTTCATCACCTGTTGCTTCTGCTGCTCCTTCCTCTTCAGGGGAAGGACTCCTATCTCTGTTCCAGCATGGGACCCTTCCTACAGTAGACAGTTCTCCACGAATTTCTCCAGTGTAAGTTCTTCTCACAGGCTACAGTTCTTCACAAACTGCTCCAACACGGGCTTTCCACAGGGTCACAGCCTCCTTTGGGCATCCAGCTGCTTTGGCATGGAGTCCTCCACTACCACTGTTGAGGACGGTCTTGGTCAACAACAGGTCCATCTTGGTGCCCGCTGTTATTGACTTTATTGGACACGTGGCAAGCTTCTGGCAATTTCTCACAGAAGCCATGCCTATAGCACCCCACCACTGGAGTTGTGATAAAAAACCCATCCTGCTGCTTTGATTGGGATGGTGTCATTTAATTCAGCTAAATGTCAGCATCTCTGTAGGAATAAAGAATTAGATCTAATAACTTCTTTTAGACTGCTCTTCTGTATAGCATAAAAAAGTTACTAATCCTGCAAATGTATATAACATAAACCACTTCACATCTTCCCAACAAAGTCCTACATGTCAATAAAATTAATGTGAATCATGCAAAACCCTAAACATATAAACATTTGCTATTTGAATTACAGAATACAAAATTAATGTCTTAAAAAATAATATAAGTTGCCCATATTGTATTAATTTTTTTCCAATTTGGATCTTAGTCATGATCAAGAAATTAATGGTATAATTATCATATTGACTTATTTTTCAAATATAGTTGCTAAATAAGATAACTGTGAAGAAAAAGGATGCAATAATGTATAATCTGGATCATATGTGGTATTTAAACCATTTAAATTAAAAATAAATTGTTTTAAGGTACTGTATGCATAATTTTAGTCTTCTCACTCAGGAAAAGGAAAAAAAAAAAAAAACAAAACAAAACAGAGAAACAAAAAAATGCAGGGAAATTAGGTATTACTGTGAAGTCCCAGAGCTTACTTCAAGGAAAATTGAATTTCTTCAGGCAGCACAGATGGAGATAAGAATCACTGGTTAATACATAGCTTGAAAATCTTTAATTTATAAAGAGAGCAATAGGCAATACTGTACCCATGAAAAAGTATAGTGGGTATAGAGGTTAGATAGTTTAAAACAGTTCTTTAAAAACAGTCTCATATCTGTGAGATTTCAATTTACCAAGATACACTTCCATGTACAAAAAGCACTAGTGACACTGAATCAAAATTTTAGAACTCTATCATGATGAAAGCAGGATGGATGGTTGACAAATAACTCAAGCATATTTGCTGGAGCAGTTGGCCCTGATTTTCACTGAAAATCACCTTTAATTACTTAAAGTACAGATTCATAAAAGAATCTCCTAATTTTTCTTAAACCAATCTAGAAAAGTTGCAATAATTTTTCAATTATATTTTTTTAGACTCAACCTATATTTAATTCGTAATCAAAATTTTTGTTTAGCAAGGAGCATTATTGACACTAGAATCAGAAAAAGTATATTTTCAATAGAGCACTTTAGAGTACTGTATATACAGAATGAACAATGTTATCAGAATTTTGTCTAGGCTTTATTGATTTATTTTTTATACGGGTATATCTGTTTATTTAAATTGGTTTTCATATTAGGATAAAAAAAACCTCTTTGAACATACAGGTTAAAATTAGACTAATTAACATTTTGCTTTATTCCTGTCAAAGGTAAAGCATAGAGTTCTGGTCACTGCATAAAATGTTCTTTATGTAGTTTTCCTGTGACTTCAATGAAAGACAAACAACATGTGCACAGACAAGAATCTGAGACTCTCTTGTCCTAATATAGCACAAAACTACAGATAAATCTGACTTGCTTTTTCTCAGCTAAACCACTTTCTAGCTAAACAGTTGTTCAGCTCGATGGCTGGGGATAGGAAATCATTCCCTCCTGGTTTTAGCCTTTATCAGCTGTATCTTTTGAAATGGCACTATCTCAATGTACCAGGCAGCAGACTCCATCAAAAAATGTCTCAGATGCAGATCCTGAAAGGAGTGCTCTAGCTAGGTGGTGATAATACATAAGGATATAATGGTGACTGCCAGTGTTTGCTTTAGCAACAATGTGGGACTGTTATATTACTTGGCAAAGATAATTTTTTTCTATGATCCTAGAATTTTTAGAGTTTGCCATTAATCAAGAATCATGACACTACTGATCTACAAAAATCAATTAGAATTCTAAAATATTTAAGTTTCTGTCTCAGGGATTTGATTTTCCTTATTCTCAGAATTATCTTTTTTTTTTTTTTTTCACAACAGCAATCTTTTTAATAGCATTCTTATGTGTTCTTAAATTTTTGCAGTTATCTTCAAAATAAGGTTATATGATGTTGTCTTAAGGAGGGGGGAAAAAACTTTCCAAGACAACTGTACGTGGGTAAAGTAGAGAAGAGTTCTTCTACTTATAGGGTTTTGGGGTACAGAATATAAAGGAGTATAAAAGAGTATATAAAGTATAAAAGAGTATAAAAGAGTACAACACAAAGTGTTGACAGTAACAGATAGAAAAGACCAGTACTAGGATGAACTCACGGCCTCAGGAATACCATGAGAGCTCTTTTTCCAAGCACCACCACTTCAAACATGCAGAGTAAATTAATCCAAAAGGCGTCTCTTTCATTTCATTCCCGGCTGTATCCACCCAACCCCTGAGCCACTCTGCCATGTCTTACTGAAGCAAACAAGGGACAGCAACCTGCCCCTCCCAGGTGAAAGACCCTTTCACCCACAGGCTGGGAACACTGACTCTTG
>JAWWMO010000001.1:73535355-73554699 GCA_035047845.1 Dendrocincla fuliginosa
TCACCCACAGGCTGGGAACACTGACTCTTGCAACATCTGGGCCCAAGTCAGCTCACCTCCCAGCCCACTATAAACAAAGGAGAAACTCCCTTTTGCAGCTGCTTATCTGCAGCTCAACTACGCCAGCAGCTCCTGCTGGTACCCAGTTCCCATTACCGGTCTCGTCTTCCTTCAAGCAGGACCTGAGGTTCTCGAGGTCTGGTCCGGAAGAACAAGGGAGGGGAAACATCTTCTCCCCCCACCTCAGGAGAGCAAGAGAGGAAAAACCCCCTTTTGCAAGCAGAGCTCTTCTGAGCTCCCCTCCTCCGCTTTTGGCAGGGGGAACACAGGGCACCACACCAGGCTGGGCATCAGAGAGAGAGATTTTGTGTGTGTGTGGGTGTGTGTGTGTGAAAAATGTCAATAAGGTGTAAGAGCTGGGAAAGCCCCATCTACGTGGCAGCATACTAATTTTATAACACTACTTAATTATTGTATCTAAAGGTTGCATCGAATCTAAGAAATCTCCATACCCAGAACTTCCCTTGGTTCCGCCCCATGGCACGCCTCTCCTTGTGCTGGAGGGCTTAAGACCCTTATTTCATCCTTTATCATCATCTTCATGACACTTTCCCTTACTGGAGCTTCTCCAAGGTTGCTGGGCTTTGCTTTCTTGTTTTGACTAACATGGTATCTAATTGTCTTAGCTCTGGTACATGTTTCCCAGGCATGATGTTCCAGCTACTATTTGACTCTCAAGACAGCTAGCACAGGGTTAGAGGTTGTTAGCTGCACTAAACAAAAGAAACTACATAGAAGTATAAAAATCTACAAGTTCATGAAACCCCTAAGGCATCAATGAAAATATTTTATCACTGGCACTACACAAATTTATTGATTTATTCTTCTTTATTATATAGTACTTTCAGAAAAGTGGTTTTGGGTTGGTTTTCTTTTTCCTTTTTTTTTGTAATTCATTGAGATATTTACTTCTAGGCCACAACTGCTGTATCAACTTTGCTGTCTGGTTTTAGTGTCAGGGGGTTTGTTCTCAAAAACCAGCTGGGTTTCACTTATGGTACATAATATATTTTTCCCATCCATAGCTGTTGTTCTTCTTCTTTGTACGATTATCGTCATTATTTAAAACACATTATATCCTCAACTACCTTATTCTCCATGTCAAAGACCTCTATGGTGAAGAAATTTTGCTCACAGTATACACTTCAAGCTCAGTCCCTCTTGCCAAATACCAACAAAAAAATAGTCCATGTTAAACTAATATAACTATCATTTTTACCCTTCCAGTTCTCTCTGCATCCCCTTGTGGGGCAGAGGGTAAGTAGTCTTAGCTCTCTATTGGGGTTAACCCACTACAGCTTTCCAACACTGAAGATATTTTGGCAACTGTCTTTAGAAATTTTCTTCTGTCCGTAAAAATTTGGGCTCAGATAATTCACATACTTTTAGCAGAATAACTGTATGGTTGAGTTAATTTGTTTGGATGACCTATTTGATGATGGACACAGCAATTTCTGTTCAAAGTACTTCGCTACTATACTTATGCCAATTCTCTGATTGAAACTACATATGAATACAAATGAGAGTAAATATTCCTACAATACCTCACACACAGATATGCCTTTTAAGAATGTCAGGGCTTTGTTTATATTTATTTAAACAGTCCTTCAAAGTATTGGCAAGAGCGTGAGTTCCATTCAGTAGATGTCTAAAATGCTTAATTTGTTGTAGGAGGTTCCTTGATAAGGCAGCTAAGAATAATAAAACCACTACCACCACACCAAATATTGAGGAAGGTACATCAGAATGATGTTATATAAGGATTTCAGAATTAAATGAAAGGACAGCCTAGATATTTTATGGTATTTCTGAAACAGACCATGCAACATCATGTCAAGATAAGACACATCAAGGCAAATAATATTGGCAAACCATACACAACACATTCTCTCTCTCCATATATAGATATTAATATATATTAATATATTAATATATATATTAAATCTGAGGACATACTTTAAATATAAATACAAATGCTGATAAATAGAGTAGGCATTTTACCTTCCTACACAAAACACATTCAAAGCAATAGAACCGAGTAAAGTACTGCTAAAGCTGAAGAATTGAATAAAAACTCTTCTTTGTTTGACTTTTGCTATTTCTATTATATTATTTATTACAAGTTGCTAACCATACTGTTAGTTTGTATTGTCTTAGTCTGAATAGGTTATTCGGTGTACTGGTTCACTTTACAATCTGTGACCCCTCAAAGAATGGGATCCCATCATTAAGTCTGAGATCACGTTTCTTTCTCTCACAAAGCAAAATAATTTTTTAAGTCAGTAGGCCAAAAGACATAAGATTAAGCTATTTTAGAAGTTGTTAGGATCCGATTGTTGAAAGATGTCTCTGCCAAATTAAGGTACGAATGAGATCACCTACCAAAATCAATAATATGAATTTTTTCAACAGTCAGTGGGAGGTAGAGAGAGAGAAAGAAATAGGAAGAGAGCAAGAAGATGCGGAAGGGGAGAAAAAGAATGGGAGATTAAGTAAATATATCACTTGTGTGTGGATCCCTGTGGAATCCCACTGGTACTTCTTCGTGCTGGTCCGCTCAGTGGTGGGGGTCCCAAAGTCATGCTCCTGAGGTACCACTACACAGTCCAAACCCTGGATATTCATGGGGGTAGATGCCATTCCCACAACTTGGGCTGGCAATGGGTATAATGACTTTCTTTCTCACAGCTTGCCATGGTGGGAGTTTTGTCTGGTGTGTTTAGAGTTTGCAGATGGGAATCTTTGTCCAGTTAGGTTACTCAGAACTGCTTTGCCAGGCCTGGCTTCCTGTTGTTGCCACCTGCTCTTTCCCACAGTCTTCACAGTGCAAATCTGTCCAGTGTCCTAAGTCCAAAACTTCACCTCCATTTAGGCCTGGAATTAATGCTTTCCGGCTTTCCATCTGTGCTTATCTGTTGTGGTGGCTTACCTTATGGGAATTTTCTTCTTTTGACAGAAATTTTTCTGTCAAAGAAGAATTTTTCTTCTTTGTGACAGTTCATTGTACTCTTTAAGTCCATATAGAAGGGTCTTGCATTAGGTTACAAATTGTTCTTTTTCAAATAACAGTAAATCAGAAACACAGAATTATGGAAAACTAGGGACATCATAATTCTGTGAGGTTTCCTTTTTTCTTTTAAAGAAGAGAATAAATTATTTAATTAGTATCTATTATCAGACCTGACAGATATTCTTTACAAAATAATAGATACAATAGTTAAACAAAGTGTAGAACCATAAATATAAGAAATTTTCTTAATGTTTTCATGTTCACAAGCAAAGAAAACCATTTATTTGTATTGTCAAAACAGAAAAATTTTACATTGTAAAAAAATGACATCATGTTGAACATCACTGGAAATATTACACAGAACTAGAAGAAATAGCACATTCAAATTTTTCTCCATTTTGGGGAACTCATTGAAGAACAGAGAATCTGGAACATCTTGATATTGTCCTTCAGATGGATATTTTAAGAAGTGAAAATATGCAGCTAAAGCGTGATAAGCTGAAGCTATTGTCAACAAGAACACAAAAAAACTGAGGAAGAAGGTTCAATACCACTGCTACAACATGGAGAATCCAAAGAACCTGAAGGTGTTATGAGGCAGCAGTGTCCTTGATCACAATCCCAACAATCTTTGCAAAAATAAGTTAATAAGAAAATGAGGAATTTATTCTTCAGATAAGAATTATTTCATTAAAATTTAGGTGTCTTCATTGTATAGGTAGGCTTTGTGATATGGTCCACCTTGGTTCTATTTGCAGTTAATACAAAAAGGAATGTTTCCTCTTCACTGGGAAATAGGGTATTATCACTTTATCTAATGTACTTTAGGATAAAGTGAACTACATTTAAGAACGATCTGTTCTTCTCTATTAGCAGTAAGTGAATTCACACACCTAGCTCTGCTGGGAAGTTTGGAGAATTATTGCAGGGACTTCATGAGACAGGAAAGGCAATTTTCTGTTGTCTAAACAAACCCTAAATTAAATGATATTTTTGTCAAAGTGCAGAAAGAGGACTGCTGGAAATAAAAGCCTATTTTATTTGACTTTGTTAGAGTTCTGGTACAGGTATTTCCAGAGAAGGTAGAACTAAGTCTTACAAAAGTCGTGCATTACAACCTAAAAAATATACTTGTCCCATAGCCCCTTTGAATACCATACCCAGTACACATTTACATATTATATGAGGTTTGCAGACTATGGTGAGGAAGGCTGCCCCCCTGGCAGCCCATAGAGATCTAGGGTGGAGCAGAGATTCACCTGCAGCCTGTGGAGGACCCTATGCTGGAGCAGGTGGATGCCTGAAGGAGGATGTGACCCTGTGGGAAACACATAATGTAGCAAGCTCCTGACAGTACCTGTAATCCCAGGGTGGGGGATCCATGGTGGAGCAGTTTGTTCCTGAAGAACTGTAACCCATTAGAAGGACCGATGCTGGAGACATCTGTGAAGGACTGTCTCATGTGGGTGGGACCCCACAATGGAGCAGGGGAAGACAGCGAGGGGGAAGGAGTGGCAGAGACAAAGTAGGATGAATTGAATTCAATCCTTCATTCCCCATCTCCCTGAGCAGCAGTGGAGGAGAAGATGTTGAACTCAAGAAGAAGGGAAGGGTGGAGGCAGATATTTTAAGGTTTGGTTTCTTTCTCATTACACTACTCTGATTTGATTGGTAAACAATTTTCCCCAAGCGAGTCTGTTTTGTCCATAATGGTAAGGAACTCTCCCTGTCCTTAATTTGACTCACAAGCCTTTTTTTTTTTATATATATATTTTCCCCATCGTGCTGAGGGGAAGACTGACAGAGCAGCTTTGATGGGCACCTGGTGTCTAGCCAAATTCAGCCCACCACACCTATATCAAACTTTCAATCACTCAAAAATAGAACAAGCTGATTTTCAAAGGAACTCAAAACTCAAAAGGCATTTCTTATCAATTACTCCAGGCTAATTGAAAGTCAAGTCAACAGAAATTCCTTCATAGATAAAAAATAAACTCTCAGTTACTCCCTTGATAATTATGTCAAGAGCAACATTTACAGAAAGACTGATAAGACCTGGTATTTAGAAGCTGTTTAGGCCCTGTTTTGAGTGGGGAGATCGAAAAGATGACCTCCAAAGGCCCTTTTTTGACTTACCCTAGTTCATGAGCTTATGGTACTATGATTTGAACATCATCACTAAATCAATGAAGTCTTTGCAAATGCCATGTGAAAACTAAAACTGGAACTAGGGAAGCTGTTCCTGATAAGGTATTTCTGAGAAGAACTTTGATTTAAAAAAAAAAATCAATCTACCTCTTAAATCAGAATAAATTTCACAATTAAAATATCCCATTTGTTGATTTTACTGTTTAGGTGGATAAGTAAATGTCCTCATATATGCCTTCCAAGATCATAACAAATAAACTTAATAAATAAATAAAATAAATAAATAAAATAAAATTAATAAATTGTGTTTTTAATTTATCGGTAAATAGTAGCCCTTGTATTCTTATAAAGGAAAAGGTGTAAATCAGTTTTAGCATTTATCCTCAGAAAGAGAAAAGGGTATAAAAGTCACCTTATGACTGGTTAAAAAAAAGATACGTCCAGATAATACACCATATTACATGCAGCCCTGAAAAGACAAGACTGTCAATACATAAAGACATTGAAACACTAGGTGAGTATAAAAGGTCTGAATTTGGTATTATTTCTTCTCTCTCAATAATATTTAAATAGCATTTGATGGAACAACCTCTTGCAGGAAACAAAAAAAACACAACAAAAAAAAAAAAAAAACCAAAACCCCTCATAATATATGTATATTAACCATATCCAGTGGAGATAACCAAGCATTTTACCCTTAAGAACAAACTACAATCTTTTGTTTGACTGTTTGCCACAGGTCTCAGTTTTTGCTTTGATTCGATTTTGTAAAAAAATTATAGACAGATACTATAGACACATGTCTGTTTGCGCACAGACTGGAATCTTCACCCTTGGACATACTCAAAAACCATCTGGATGTGGTCTTGGGACTGTTCTAGGTAGCCTTGCTTGAGCAGAGCAGTTGGACAAGATGACCTCTAGAGGTTCCTGCCAATCTCAGCCATGCTGTGATTTTGTGATATATTGGTGGTCAGATATGTGTGTGTGTGTGTGTTGATAGGTAGACAGACAGATAGCTAGCTAGCTAGCTAGCTAGATATTAATACATATTTATTCATCTGTTTAGAGACACACTTGCTAAAGCATAGAATATAAATTACTGATGTCATCATCTTCCACTTTCCAAAGGAATATATTGCCATAAAATTTTCTCAGTATATGTTTTGATGAATATTTTCTAATTTCAGTCCTTGTTGATTATGAATCTCTAATATATTTATTATGCCTGCACTTGTGTAAATCTCATGCAAATTTTGGTGACAACTATTTATGACTCCCTGCACTCAGAAGAGGATAATTTAAACCTTTTTTACAACTGATTTTGAACAATGTAGATGGTTTGTCCTCTTTCCCTGATATTAATTTTTCTTAGAAGAGTTTAAGATAAAAGCATCCTGTCTGCTTCCCCACGATTAGTTCTACGGCACTGTGGGTTATAAAGCTAACAATTGTCATACAGTATTAACGAAGGAGAGTACACCTAGTTTAGCTTCATGTCCTTGACAGTAGTTACAATCAGCTATTTTACAAAAATAGTGCAAGAAGCTTTGCTGTTAAAAAGAAATGATGTATTGTTCCAAGTCTGGCTAGGATGGAGTTAATTTTCTTCACAGAAGCCCACATGGTGCCATTTCAGATTAATGATCAAAACAGTGTTGATAGCACACCTATGTTTTGCCTGCACTGCATCAAGAATTTCTCTGTTTCTTACTCCCCCTACCCCTGCAGGGAGTTGGCTAGGGGCGGGCAGGAGGCTGGAGTGGGACTCAGCCATAACAGCCACCCAAATAGTCTAAAGGGATATTCAAGAGCATATATCATCATGTTTAACAATAAAACAGGGAAAGGAGGGAAGGTCTGAAACAGGGGTAGTTTTCTGAAGGCAGGCATTACTTGGAAATTGGCTGGACATCAGTCTAGTAGTGGGAGGTGATAAGTGCCCTCTGCATTACTTTCTTTGCTTTGTTTTGTTTGTCTTCACCTATTTTTTTTTTTTTTTTATTTTGGCCCATGAGTTTTTCTTACTTTTTGTCCTTTCAATTCTCTCCCTCATCCCACTGATCATACCAATTCCAAAGAGATTTGGCTATTTTAACAGTTCAACTCTGACTCTTGAGTCTTGATAAATATATTGCTCAAGGGCTACCAAATTGTAGCAAGTTCTCTGTACTAATCAGACATTATTATTTTTTTTCCATAATCAAGTTTTCTGCCATTAATCGTAGCTGAGTGACAGTTTATTATTGCACTAGAAAACAGAGTACAAAGTTGTGTTTCACAAAGAAACAGCAACAACATTTCAAGATTTAGGGTTTTTTCTCCTGAGCATTTCACTTTTATTCCGTAAGCAGTGGCCAAAGTGGAATACAGAATCCAAACAATGACAAATATCTGCTCTTTCATAACCCCCTTGGAAACCTAGTCTTTTGACAACTTCCAAGTCCTGAGATTATGAAAGGTGACTTCATTTTAGTACTTTTCTACCCAAAACAGGTATGTCAAATTTCATGAGATAAGGAGTTCCCAGTGGTTTGGGAAGTGAATGCCTGAAGGCTGCTTAGAAACCTGTGGCAACATGATGGCAATACAATAATAATGTGCTATTTGGTTTAAAGATTGTCTTGGGCACCACAGGGTAGAGTTATGAACACACCTGTCAACATGGATTTTCTCTCCATCTTTCAGGAATGGGAAGAAAATATACTTACTAAGACAACTTTTGAAATAAGTAATAATAATAATAATAAAAAATCTGATTCTCTTTGGATTCTGATTTTCACAGCCTTTTTCAACAGTGTTTTTTGAATATTTCTTTAAACATCATGGAGGTCATCTCACCCATTTGTATATATGTATATGCCTACAGTGATTTGATTATGGTGAGTAATTAAAATATGGTGATTTGGATCAGGCTTTGAAAAATATCGGAAAGGAAAAGCCATAATAAAAGCAAAAACCCAACCAAACGAAAACCTTAATATGTAAAATAAACAAGAAATGGCAACACAGAGGAAAAGTTATTTTCACTGAGTGGCATCCTGATGCATAGCTAAATGTAGTAAGGCAGCAATACTCAGAATATGGCAACATATTCAAATCCAAGAGATTCTCTTCCTGAGGAAATCCTGTGCGTCATAATGCACAGACTCATTCATACTGATATGACAGATGCACCCAAAATCACTGGCCTGTGGCATCTGCTTATTACTGCAGAAGAAAAAGGAACTTAAAAAAAATGACATGCCTTTATAGGTCTTTTCCATAAATATCATTGGGTTTTTTCTCTTTTTTCTCCCCCCCCCCCCCCCCCCCTTCTGGAAATTAGAACAGAAATCAGGGAGATTTTAAAGATAAAATCAATGTATTCAGATAAACTGGATATCTAGAAGTGCTCCCACTGAACAAGTCAGTTTCTGTGCTGCACACAGGAGAGCAGCTCGACACTCTGGTACGCCCAGCCCTGACTGCAGAGGGATTTTCACTGCAGCTCCTCAGGAGTCTTTCAGAGTCTACACTACATGGTCAGCCTCCAGAAGGTAATAAAGTCAGAAGTGATAAGGAACACGCAAATAAGGTAGATCAGGATCAGGAATAACAAAAGAAAGAGAAGACGTCATTCTTAAAATGTCATCCCACTCTTTCCTCCCCTTCTTCTTCTTAACAGTGATTGAACTGTTTGTATGAACTGGGAAACACTTCCAGCTATTTCCAAGTAACACACAGGGAAAGAAACCAAAAAACAAACAAAACCAGAGCTGGGCCAAGGTTCCTTAGTTAAGTTTGTAAACCCCCTTTGCACTGACACCTAAAATTTTCATACATAAAATGAGAGCCTGAGAAGAATGAAATTTACTCATAAGGGAAAAAAAAAATAAAGGAAAAATATCAAAAGAAAATAATATTGAAGCTGCTTTAGATGTAAAATACATGTCATAAAAACTATCCTGATTTTAATTCTTGACCTGTGTCAATCTACAATTGAATCTCTCTCTCCTTATTGTAGGTTTTCCCCCTGTGTTTTCATATTTAAAATATCCTTGATACAGTTCAAAAAATGCTAGTGTTTATCCTATACTGCCTTATATTATTCTAATGTGTACTATGTACTTCCTGGAAGACATAAAAAAGTATGGTTTCTGTTCCCAATTGTTTTTAATTTCCTTGCTACAATTATGCAAACTTTTCAAGTAGACAATGAGAGAAGCGGATTAGAAAAATAATTCAGAAAATGTTGTATAACATGAACATTTTATCCCTGGTTATTGCTGTATTCCTGAGAACTGCAGTTACAGCTTTATACTGCATTACATCACAATATGTTTGTTTCCATGAACATGCAATATGAACTGAAAATGAGGAACATTGAGAGTGTCTGCAGGAGAAATGGAGTTGTGGATAGCATCCTTACAGAAGTAAAAAGAGGACGATATACTTCTAACTTCAGCAAAATTAAAAGGATACATTCCCATGACTCACATAGTTTAAATATTGCTGCTGTTTCTTCTTCATAAAAGCTACAAACCCAATTTTATATGTTTCAGAAAAACTAAAAAATGGAGTTTACTGCATCCTGTTAATTCTGGAAGTTTAAAAAGAAAACACGAAAACCCTGGAGATAATAAGCATATAATTTCAAAACTTGCTATCGTATAATTTCCTAACTTTAGAAAAATAATTCAGTAAGTCATTGGAACACAAAACAATAAAGGAGTAACAAAAACACAGAAATGGAAATTACAGGCATAGAGCATTAAGACTTTTTCTGATAAAGCTTCAGAAATCCCAGTACTAGTGAACAGACTCTGGTTGCCACAGAAGTTGTCAGTATTCTGGAAAAACTGCAGCTGTACTTTGAGTCCCACAGACAGCTAACTTCTGACAGCTGTGAATGGTTCTTTGTAAATGCAGACTTCTCTCTTTGACTCAAAGCTGAGCTTCTGGAATACCTCCAAAACAGTCACTCTAGTGTGGCTGAAAAATGCTCCAAATGCATGCTAGGAGATTGCATGGCAGGCTAGGCACATCTAAATGTTCATAAAATCTGCTGATGCTCTATCTTTTTTTCTCTATATAAGGATTGCAAGTAGTTTGGTTTGCACTTCCTGTTTACTTAAAACTAGGGAATGTCAGTAGGTAGAAGGAGTACCATAGAAAGGAAGGGTGAAAACACATTGCAGCTGAGTGCTATTAAGCTAATGTAAACAGTAACCTAGGTTTCAATACTCAAGCACCCTGTCTGAAAAATAACTCAAAATGTTTAGAGATGTTGGAAACAAAAATTACTTTTTTAACAGCGTGATCAACTCAGATGAAATAGTATTTGTTTCAACAGAATCTTTTCAATCAGTATTAATTCAATTTCCATTAAAATACATGAGATTTCAACTTGATAAGGAATGTAATTTAAAAATCTGTCACTTATCATGAATTTTCCCTTTTTAGTGCCATAATTTTTCAGCTTAGGAAGGCTATTGATCATATCCTCTGATTTATTTTTCCCTATCATGGGGATGACATATTGAAAGCATTCTTAGCAATTACTGTGATGTTCCCACATCAGGCATCATTTAGGCACTCTGCACACCCAAATTCTCTATGGTATTTAGATGAAATTCTACTGATTTCAAACATATTTTCTGAAAATTTTTAGATATAACCATGGTTCTCAGTGGTCCTTAGCTCCTATTCAAATGCCTCCAATTTATCTGCATTCATTGTCACTAAGTGGCATGTGATATTCCACTTGCAGTTACTACAGATATATTCAATTCTTTACTATATGTAGATTACAGAATTATCTAAATATCCAAACTCACTAAATATGTAATTCTGTGTGATATACATGTGAAAATCTCATCTAGAAGGGCAGACTCTTCCTTCCTCTTCTGGGGTCAAATTAGTAGTGGAGAGTGTAGAGAAATTCCACTTATAGTAACATATCCTGTTTGTAGGCAAAGAGCACATGCAGCCACTGTGCCTTGGGGAAGGAGAGATATACAAAGAACATATGTATTTGTATGGTCTCCTAAACATACACAAACACGCACACTCACACGTATATATGCGTATAGAAGAATTACACCTCTAGGACCTTCATATGCACTCTGCCATCTGCAGAGCCACTCCTCTTAATGTTTGTCTTGAACTGATGCTGCAAGATTCTTCCTCTCTCATCACAGTTATCAGTTTTCAGTGGAGAAGAACCTTATTCAAGTGTCAGGCTGACCCTAAAAATCTTTGGGAGAAGCAGATTCAATACTGCCTCTGAAATATGATGTGACCATAGGTTATATGAAGCAAAGGCAAGTGTATGTATTTGCTCTTGTGTTACTACTATCTCATATCTCCAACACAAAAAAATATTGAAAGAGAATAGGAAGGTATACCCCAGGGGAAAAAAAAAAAAAAGAAAAAAGAAGGAATTTAAGAATCAAAATTATCTTCCTTTAGTACAATTCATTAAGGAAATACCATTTTTCAGTATCTTTCAGTAGGTAGCAGTTATTCCATAATGTATTCAGATTTTTTTTCAGTACTTATTAACTCGCTGATTTAAAAAAAAAAACAAAAACACAAACAAACAAACAAACCCACAAAAAAACCCCAAAACAACCAAAAAACTCCCCCAAAACTAAATTATCCTCATCACAAATTTAATTCCAGAGAAGTAGCAAATTCCATGCTGTGAAACAGAATTTTGAAGTCTTATTCATTTAAAAGTTCTGGCAATTATAGCCTGGTGCATAACGTTTTGATGGTGAGCATCTTGCAAAACAACTGATCAGCTGGAAAGATATAATGCCACGCAGTAGAATTCACTCGGATCTCAAAGTTCATCTCACATTAAGCTTCAGAGTCTCTGGAACTGGTTTCTATTTACATGAGAATATTCAAGAGTCTGGTAATTATGATCATTTATTCTTCACTGAAAATGTAAGACAGGCATGTGGAGTGGAAGGAAATAATATCTGCATGTTCTATTCTGATAGAACAGAAGAGGATTCTCCTCTTGATTGCACAGTTATCTTTTTCCAGATCTTTGCAAATTCTGCATTCTCTATAAATGCATTTTTTAACTTGAAGATACAACTGCAAGCATTGCTCTTCAGTTATTGAGTGATTTCACATCTTTGGTAGAAGTCACCAAAAGGAAACTGACTTTTTATTTTGTGTTGTCAGTCATGAAGGATCTCATGCATTGCACCTTCATGCAGCATTTTTTATGTTAACTTAAATCACTGAAAAAGTAACCCTGCTCGTTTGTTTGGAGTTTGAAAAAATCACGCTGAACTACTATATCATCAAATCCAGCACTACAAACACTGATTGAAAAGACATTCCTGGAATGAAATTTCAGGCTCAGGCTGCTCAGATCATTTGAAAAATTATTAACTGACTATTATAAATGAAAAAGGCTATGTAAAAAAAGACAAATGAAACAGAGGAAAAATATTAAATGTTTAGACCCATAATTGGCTTTAAAAAATATAAAAGCCTAGCCTACTACACACAGTGCTTCCCTTGACTAGGAAAAAGTGATTTTGAAACTTGTCAATTTGAAGAGACTGTTAAACTCATCAAGTTCCTTAGTCAAAATTTCTTATGACTGAAGTTCTGTATGAAAGGAGTAGTCTCACTACATTTTACAACAAAATAGCATGCTGTGAGGGGTATCCTCTTGCTGGAATATTTCTTGAATGACGGATGAGACAAATACTCTCTTTTTAATGATCTGTAAAACCAGTAACTCAGAGACACAGAGTTAGAGAAAAACAAACACAAAGCCAAAAAAAGATAAAACCTAAGATCTTAACTTAAGCATAGAAAATATGTTTTATCTTATAAAATAAATATAGGATGTGTGGCAGAATTAAGTCATATTAGATGTTTTATAAATAATCCAGAACAATACCACAATCAACAGACTATCAACAGCAGAATAACAAGAAGAAACAAAATAAAATCCCTGTCAGCAATTTTCAGAATAAGTATTAAAAAAAAAAGCCACGGACTTCTCCAGGCAAAAGCTCCTTGATATTAAAGCATTTAAACTGATTATGCTGTGGGCCAGTACTAAAGCCAGTGCCTTCAAATGCAGTTGTTTTTAACTGCTTTACAAAAATCAGTTTCATACCTGATAAAAATAGAGTAGAGCTAACTTTACATTAGGTATTTCCAACATCCTCAGTGTAAGTATCATTATTCTCGTAAGTTGTTGAGGGTTGAGGTCAAGACAAGGAAGATGTGATGAGTCTTAATGTTAATGCTGTCGGGAGGAGATACTCTTCACTATCTGAATTGGTATAGGCTATTACTTTCTTGCTGGAGCACGTATGTTGAAGGACATGACAACAAAAGACCTCTTACAAGACTCTTCTGTGGTATACATTAGGCTGTAGATAATACATGCAAGTAGGCATGTCACTCATGCTAAAGAGTTCAGTATTTGACAAGAAATGGTTTCTGTTTCTCCATGTTCCAAAACCAAATCGACTTCAGAAAAGTTAGTAGTCAAAAGCAGCACTGGGGAAAACCTGTGCAGAGTGAGATTAGAAGCTGAGAGTTGCTTTTACGACCTACAACATCTCAGCAACCAAATGTGAATTTCCCATGTGCATTGTATTTCCTTTGGGAGACATGAAGGAGTAATGTAAGGCTAATTAACTCTTAAACAGGTTTGTACTGAATTGCAACACATCATGAAACATTTAGGTATGGGTTAATAATAAAAAAAATCTATTAGCAGTCTGACTCAGTCAAGCACAATTTTTGTCAGTCTCAGAATCTTTTGTCCCTCATATTTGTTAATTCATTTGGTTTATGATTAAAGACTTCCCACAGACACAACCTAAAGCTCAATTTTCTCATTACTGACCTTTAAAGAACATAACATAATAGCGCAGAACTTTCATGTAAGCTGCTTCTCTTAATTTCCAGAACTGAGGTTAGCAGCATGGATGCTTACTCATTTTTAGTGAGTTCTGGCACAGACAAAAATAGATTCTTGGACTTGAGTTTCTCTCATCCAGCTTTCAGTACTTAAACGAGCCTTTAAATTATCTTATATCCTTACTTTCCCTGGGGGACAAAGGGAATAGTCAACTGAAAGAAACAGCTTTCTTGAGAGGATGATTCAGTTCTTAAGGAGGCTTTTAACACCTGTTTACTATTAAGTACAGAGACAGCCTAGAGCAGATAAACCTCCATTAAAACATCCTCCAGTACCTATTTGCTGCGCTTGAATTTTTCCAGTAAGAACAGCTCATCTCCCACAGGAGTGATTTCTTGCCTCTTCAGGTTTAGGTGTCACATAAGGCTCTTCTGAGCAGAACTGTTCTTAATTATATTCCAATATAACTGAAATCCACCTCAGCCTCCTTTCAGTATGCAAGTCCCTGAATTCACCCACAGGTTCAACTCAAGGTATTATTTAATGTATGAGTTCACTGAAATTTTAACTCTGAAATCCGTTGTTATCAACAAACTTTTACTGCAATTTATATAAGAAAAGAGAATAAACAACAATAATAAACATTATGTGACACATTTTCTTGGGTGCTAATTTATCTAGTGTATATGTCAGATTCCAAGTAAACACTCTTTAAAGCTTTGGTAGTTGTGTAAATTAGCAGTTTGAATTAACAGTTTCATTCATGAAAATAACTGAAAGAATTATATACATAGTGTAAGAGTATTCAAGGCAATAAATAAATTTTTCTGGCATGCAAAGGATGAAGAAAAACTATGACATTCTCAGAGCTATTTCTTATGTCTATATTTCAGGCATGCAAATCATATTCCTACTTGCAAAAGGAAAAGTAAAATTGTACATTAGCTGATGATAAAATAATTTGGAACAAAATTATCTTGGAACAGTTTATAAGTTCTTATTACTGGTTTTACTGCCCACTGACATAATGTTTTGCAAGGTAAAACTCAGAAAGAGCAGCAAATTTGTGAGTGAGGGGCCTACATATGCACATATGCAGGTCATATCATCATGGCCGGGATTTGGGAAATGGGGTGAATGCCACCCTTTGTCTAGTACTACTACGTTGAGAGAGTAAAACCAAGAAATTTTGATAGAGAAATACCAAAAAGAAATCAAAACAAGTTGGAGGCACATCAAATTATATGTGGTAAATAAGCATAAGAGATTATTAATCCATTGTTCAACAGCTATGTTAGTTCAACATGAATCCATGATACAAACTTTTTTTTTGCAAGGTGAGAAGATTTACTTTATTCTCTACTTAAGTAACATGTTTTATATTTAAAGATACACTTTATTGAAAAACTATGCTGTAAGCAGCAGCATATGATCAATGGCTACAGATTACATACTTTTAATATGCAGAAGGGTTGGAAGGTTTTTCATGATCATACTAGATTCCTTCAGCTAAGAATTTGGAATGAAGACAACATGAGACATGCAAGTCAATTACATCAGCTTCTGTCAAAAGCAGAAATGGAAAAAAAAATCTATGTTTTACAGTAGGATTTTGGGTGTTAGTGTAGCAAATTAAACAGTGGTAGTCAGCAGTCAGTAGTGATATATCACATGGCAGTTACTGTTCTGGATATCCTGTCAAATCTGCAAATTTCATTGGCAAGTGATGGCAGTATTTTTCTGGGTTTTTTTTTATACTTTCAGCATAACAAAGATACTTATTCCTTTTCATCTGGGATGTGAAGGTTAATCATTGAGCTCTATTAACTGTATGAAAACAAAAAAATATAGGTTTAAAATATTATTAAGAACAAGGGAATATGTAATGAAAAGAAGTAAAATACAAATTAATAGAAAGCTCTTTACATTAAGTATAATTTGTTGAATAAATAGTAATTTCTATTATAAGAGAACATAGGCATAAAGCAAGGAAACTGATTTCTTATTATGGCATCTACATGAGATTTTAATCAATGTTTAACAGCAAAAGAGGGAATAGACAAAATCCTACTCCTGGCTACAGAGGTCTGCTATCACATCACTAATCCAAACAGCTGTTCCATAATCCATATACTCATCCATATCAATTTACTCAAAAAAAATGGGAAATAACTACATAAAATAAAATTGCTTGTACAGAAATTTTCAAGTGCACTTGCTAGCAGCAATATTAATTATTTTTTTAAGAGAAGTTAGGGTGTTTCCTATAATATGATTTTTTAAAAAGTACTTCTGGTAATGCAAGTCTGAATTTTGACACAATATCCACATCATGATTAGTAACATTATATTTGCCAAAAATTTCCACCTAGGTCAATAAGACTAGAGATGACATAAAGTATAAATATATTTTTATCTCCTTACAATTATATTTAGTTAGGTACCTCTGGTTTTATACATCAACTGACCATTCAGCACGTACATATTAAGTCCAGCTGATTTTAGGCAACAGGTCAGGCACTAAGCTAAATGCATTAGATCACCATGATCAGTAGAGGGGACATGTACTTAGAGAAGAGTTCAGGTCATGTAATTAGAATAATCCTTGAGAGATGCCCATCTCACATCACTATGTATAGGACATGCATGGTTGCCCAGTAAGAGTATTTCGAAACATTTCCCACTATTCAGTTACCACTGGATTTCAATAGGATTGACACTCTCCCTCCAAATTATTTTCTCTAAGTCATAGGTATAGTATGGTGCTATGAATTGATACTATCTGATTAGATATCTTTAATGGAGAATGCCATTTGCAAGAGCTAGGTATCGCCATATGGAAGTAAACATAGTAAAATTCCCTGTGGCTTTCTACTTAAGTTTTATAGGATGTTCATGTTCCACAGAGATATGTAGAGAAATCCAGAGCTGAAACTACATTAAAGTATAAATTCCATACAGCTTCTATGCAGAAATAAGCTGCTCATCAGCATTTTTTCCTCTGAAGACCATAACGCTATATTGCTCTTTAAGAGAGGGTGTGAAAAGATGCTTGGTGCATTATAACTTGTACTGTTTGTAATATACAAACAATGCCTGCAGAGCATTTTGATATTCTTAACTAAGGTATATCATATAGTTATGATGACTTCATTTTCTTTTTATTTGATGTCTCTTTAGTGTTTTGCAAGTTATTTGTATACTTCATAAAGGTAGTATATGCAATATAGGAACTTTATGACATATATTACTACAATTTTTCACTTAAACTCATAACTTCATGAGTAAACTAAACATTTGTATTAGTTACTTCACTGTTAAAAACCACAAATTCTTATTTGTTTTCCACTTGTCTGTAGTAATGTTTAATATCCCTTGGTCACAAAACATGTTCTGCTTCTTCATATTGAATGATAAAGCCGCAATACTCCTCCTTCCATTGCCTATAGTGAAAAAATTCTAAGCAACAGATACTCAAGCTAACCTGATTCCATCCCTGACTATGGGAGCCTATCCCAGTATCTTTAAAGACAGATTTTCATTTTTTTTTATGAATTTGTCCCATAGTTTTTTTTGTCTGCTAAAACTCAGTCTTGTCAACTGAGGAGATATATTTAAAACCAAACCAATTTAATTTAAAATAAAAAAATCGAAATCAAATGTCAGATTATCATATCTGTTTTGATTGAGGTTGCTTTCACTTTGACTTTCAGTTGGTTTACTTTCAAAGAAAAAACAGTAACATGAAGGAGACAAGGCTGATGAAGAGTAACAAGCTATGATTCATAATGTATTCATTTATTTTTAAGTTTTCAGTGCAGTGAACCTGTAACTCGCATCCTTGAGTTAACAGACCATGAGCACAAATTAAACCAAGACCATGACTCTAAAAACCAGTAGAGATTATTTATTATTAATTATGCTGTTAGTGAATGTTTAAAATAAACCTTCTTTCCCTAATTCCAAATTCTTATGTGTGATACAAATGTCCAGAATTAAACTGTTTAACAGTGCTGACATCACCAAAACAGAATTATTGTTCCCTACAGTTCAAAACAAGTAAGCTCAGAATTACAGGTTCAGAAAAGTAGCTTTTGTCTAGTCATGTTTTGAATAGTATTGAGAAGGATAAAAGGTTGTTTGTTTTTAATTAAAGGTCTGTATTTTGAAAAAGAGAAGGCACTACCCAAGAACTCATTCCAGACAATATCAGTATAATCCAGTTCTCATTGTACATGCAGCCTTTTGATGTCAGAGAAAATAATTATTTAATACTCTGAGGTGTCTGTTCAAGTACCTTGCTTATTATAAATGAAAGAATGTATCTTCACATCTCTTTGCATTTTTATTTTTATTTTTATTACTAATTTTAAAAGCTCTTGTCATAATGGCTGCTGACTTTGATTAAACAACTATCCTACTAGAAGAATATTTGCATAACATTTAATAACCACTTGATTATGAAAAGAATTGTGGTCTACACCAAATTATTTTCCATTACTAGTGATCTATTTAAACATTAATTGTAATGGTTAGAGAGCTGAACAATCCATCAAAGGCTCTTAACTTGTGAAATACCCCATTTATCAAGATATTCTAGAGAAGCTATTCACAGTACGTTTCTTCATCAGTCTTAGACATAGATAATTAATTTAAAGGGGTTACTATCTGAAAATCCATTTTTATACCAAATTGTATCAATGATTTTAAAATTATAATGAATTTACCAAATATAATACTTAAACTGACATATTTTTAGAAGATTTTTCCCATTTTATATACATATATAACTACATAATATCAAAAAGACTTATCAATAGCGAAAACATTATTTAATATCTAAAAGAACATTATTATCCATTCTTTTCAAAAAGTTTTGAAATCTAGCTGCACAATTACAAATCTATTCATATTTCCTTTTCAGTAATGCACCACATAGTTGTCAAACACAACTTGAAAACATGAAGGACATTTACTATCATGTATTCTACTCCTCTCACCCAATTTTTCCTCTTCTCCTCCCTCAATATTTTCATCAGGCATTTTCTTGCACACAGGGGCATATAGGGACACCTAGTGGCAGAAACTAATGAAAACTTGCCAGTCAGAAGACCTGGAGGAGGCACCACTGGTAAGAAATCCAGGTCACATTGATTAGCCAAAAGCATGCAACTTCTGTTCATTCTGAGGCTTTTACAATTTTACTGGAGAGGGCCCTCTTATTTAAGAATGC
>JAWWMO010000001.1:73571049-73601803 GCA_035047845.1 Dendrocincla fuliginosa
CAAACCTTCCCTTCCCAAACCTTCCCAAACCTTCCCTTCCCAAACCTTCCCTTCCCTTTTTTCTATTCTCTCCTCCCCTCCTTTTCTATACTACATAATTTACTATCATTTTTAATAAAATGAACTGACTTTCAACTGGTTAATTCCAGAAGGATATGCCCTGTAATTTCTAGATGTTCTAGACACTACTTGAAACACCAGATGTTATGTCAGTCCCATCATCAATTAAAAGTGATGTAAATGCATCTTCTACTTCTATAGTTCTAGAGCCCAAATTTTTACATTTTTTTTTTATTTTCCATCCACTATTTTAATGATCATTTAAGGTGGTGAAAACATGTTAAATTGATTCTGTATACTGCAGCATTTAATTTCTGAATGTTTTCCTATATATATATATATATATATATATTTTTTTTTTTTTTCCCTGAAGCTTATAATTATTTCTCAAGAGTATTCTTTTTAGGAAAACAGATATGGCAGTACCTTTATCACATAATAAGTTAATTATTAAAATAATATAAAAATGAAAAAATATCATAAAAATGAGCTTATGTGGTAAACACATTTTGGAAAATATATCTGAAAAGGCAGGAATTGTAGTTGTTTGAAAATATGAAGGCAAAATCTTCGTTCTGTGAGTTGTTTAGACCTGTATTTAGCTAGAGCTAAAATGTCTGACCAGCACGTTGTTTCTTACAGAAACTTAAGAGTCTGTTTAATGCATATGGTTCCTCTCAGGGGGCAGAGTCCATTAAAGCACTACATCCTGAAGGACAGGGTAAACAAGAGCTCCTTCATTTTTAGAGGGCAGGTTCTTGATATTGCTCAGCATCTCCAGGGAACTTGAATAGCCTTTCATTGGGTTAAAGACTGGCATACTGAAATGCAGCATCTCCAAAACAGAGAAGGAGGCTGAAATATTTTGCTGTCTTATGCAGAACTGAGAACACTATTAGCACTATTGACATTAAACAAGAAAAATGGGGGGAGAAGAGAGAGTGAATGGCGGACACAATTCCGTAGCTGTCAGCCTTCAAACAGTCTTCACATTTCTATTGATTATTTCATTGTAGGGAACTTGTACCTCTTTTCTGCAGCATCCACTTAACTCTGGAAAATGTAGAACCTCAAGCTAAGGAGTGACAAGAGGATGGAGGAGTAGATGAATGAGGTGTTTCTGTGACAGAAGTGGGCAGGAAAGCAGCACTCTTATTACTTGTATTCTCCCAGCCTTTCTAAGGAACTTTGCAATGTACTCTGATGAAATGAAGGCACATAGATCTCCTTACAGTTCATCAGTACTGTCTTACAGATTTGTGTTTATCCATCCATGTATAAATACTCTCCTAATATCACAAGTCTTTGCAATGTATTTTTTTTTCTGTTCATTATTCAGTCACATTTCAGAGTACCTAGCGGTATGACAATAGTCCAGAAATGCTAAGCATGGTTATGCTTTAGAATAATTGTTAATTCTTAAAACACTGAATAGAACAGAGTTAGGACACACACACAAAAAGGCACATTTAGGTCATAGGAACAAGAGGCGTTTAGTTAATTGAATAGTCAAAGAAGTAAAGTTTAATGAAGTTTGTAATTAAATGGTTATCAAATTAACTATTTAACTTACAGCTAATGGGCCACATTTTGCTTCTAGTTGTGTAAGTACAAAACTGGATTCCATTGACTTTAGGAAGTTACAAAACATTTACCTTGCTGTTATGAGTTTGGCTTTTTGTCATTGAAATTAGTATTTTTCTTTTGTAAAGTGAAAAATTTGAATACAGGAATGATAAACATTTGTAGTTCTGCTATGTGCCTCCAAAGTTAATCATATCTGTTTCCAATCTGTGGAAAAAAAAAATATATTGGGGGGGGGACACACAAAGAATAAGATTGCTTTTGTTAGAGACATCATATCAACTTTATTCAAAAATGCTTAAAGTACTAAGTTATATTCTTAAATCTTGAAAGGTGACAATCTAGTACAGTTTTTGAATTTCTGAAACAAATCTTTATTTACCAAGTAGATTATTATTTTAACCACCTGTAACTGTATTTTGAAAAAGAAATATATATATGTGTGTGTATATGTGTGGAAGGGTATGTGTACATATATATATAAATTTGCATATACATATGTATGCATAGACTTCTATCTATCTATCTATCTATATTTCTTTAATTAACATTGTCTTTACTGTGAAGTAAGAATATTTCCATGTGAGTTTTGAAAGCTTTTAGGCTTGGAATTAAGCAAAAGTTCTTCATGTAGCATATAAATGTTATATCCACATAGTCATAAAAAAGTCACTCCAGTCCTACAACACTTCAACTTTTCTAATATAGTAATACAAATTTTGGCTTTGGGTTTCTAGGAACAAAAGTTTAGGCTCAAATCCAGTTTGCAACTACTTGAGTATGGATTGAGGGGCATTAATATTCCTGTATTTTAAGCCTCTACCTTCTACATTTTACATAATATCACATGGCAAAAGTGGCCTGAACTTGACTTTGCTGTAACTTCATTACCATAGCCATTAGTTTGTTCAGTCAAATGGATAAATAGGCACATATGTAATGTATTTATGAGAATTACAACAGTTTTTACAAAGGTCTCATTACTAGTCATCTGAATTTAATTTTAAAATACTGAATCCATAACTGTGTTTAATTACACAGTAATTACTATGCAGCAAAGATTTGTTTTCTTCCTAAATGCTGAACTTAGGTGAAATAATCAGTTTTTTAGTTTCAGCTATAATAAAGCCAGTAGTCCCAATGGCAGTTGCTTTCTGCTAAAACTTAAAGCAGGGTTGTTCACAGTATCGGTACTCTTCATCCACGATACAATTTTATCATTGTAAATTCTATTTTAAAATATGGAAAATTAAACATTTTAAAAGCATTTTCAGGCCAGCAGTTAAATTGCACGTCATTAAATTTATCTAAAATTTATTAATCGTCCAATTTTAAATAGTTTACACATTTTTTTTTTTTAGTAATTTATACAGCTCTCTATGTGATGTAATGATGTGGTTATGTAAGTTTATGTTTAGATGCATAAAGTACTGCACATTGAGTTAGATGGTTATTTGGTAATTTGTTGCAAACCCAAAGTGTAGGTCACAATATGCTTCACATTATCAAGAATCAAGAATATGTCCATGTTTCTGTTTGTAATTTTATAAGAAATGCCTACATTGACATCAAAGAACTTGAACCATATACTTTCAAAGAATGAATATTCTGCTGAATCATTTATTCTCAAATATATCTTCCTTTAGTGATGATGAAAAGTGCATCAAAGGAAAAATTGGCTTATCAGTGTGTTTGATGTTTTTGAAGTGAATGAAAATTCTCCCATTGATTTTGTTTTTTTAAAGTATGAAATGTCTCCACTTTATGTTTTTTCTCTTCCTGTTAGAGACTGTTTATTAGCCTACCATGCATAAGGAAAATTCGTACTACAAAGGTGTTTCAAATCTCAAATGGCTATAACATCGGTACAGCTTTGGCTGCTTCTTAAGGTTATTTTATTTTTTCAGTGATTAAATTACGCTTGATCTTTTAAGGGTGGATATTTTTGTTTATTTCCACCCAAGCATAGCATGCCGTGTAGTCAATACTGGTCCTGGAAATGATTTAAAAATACTATATATTGATGGGTACTTAAAGTTTACAACATTAATATTTAAAACCATTCTGACTCTGAAACAGAGTTAACAGTTACACATTTTCGGTTTTAATTTTCTGTTTCCTTGTAATTGTTTTTTTTCTTACACATTACTGAATCAAACTGCCTGCCTTTGCTTTGAAGGCTCCTTTTTTAAGTAAAGAGCATGATTGTCTGCAAAGAATCTAAGCTATTGTTCTTCAATTTATTTATTTCTGTGAAAGAAAAATATTGTACTCTTTTAGACAGCTGTTGATTTTCTAAGCAGAATCACATGGTCTACATTTTTTCCCTCCTTCTCTCTCCATTCTTACACTGTGAGGCAGCAAAGAAGTGTGTTTGGTTTTGTAGCTCTGATAGCTGGTGTAAGACCTTAAGCAAAATACTCATCAATGTCAAAGGAAATTAGTAGGGATTTTTTAAAAAGTTCTATCTGTAGCATCAGTCATGTAAACTTGTAACACAAATACGTACTTGCAGAAACATGCATTTATATGTATGTATGTTGGGGTCACCAGGCAATTCAGATTTTTTTTTTTTTAAATGCACCTTTTCTTATAATTAGGCAGTGCTAATCTATTGAAGCTTTTCAGCATAGTGATTTAAGTGGTAAAATGAACTCGCTGATAATTTCTCATTGGGTTTGAAATGTTTATTTTTTCCTTTTTGCTATGGCAGGTAATAGCTACCAACAAGTAAGTGGCAACATACCATGTCATGTTGAACAGAAGGATCTCTTAGGTTTATTGTGCAACATATTACTTAATAAGTTTTTAATTGTAGAAGCCTACTAATGCATATTGTACTAATTTGTACATTAATTCTTCCTTAATAATATTTTTCCTAAAGAATAAGAAGTTGCTACTCTTTTGAGAAAAGTTGTTTCTATAAATATGAAAAGTAGTTAAGATATTGATTCTAAATTCACCAATTTTTAGAAATATAATTGAATGTATTTATGATGATTAATATTTTTTCATCCATACGTAATTTTATACAATGAATGTGTTCTATAATTTTCAGTATATTTTATATACTGAATGCTATCTGTAATTAAATATTTCTTAGGAGTTCTTGGATTGCTAAGAAGTTTTGTTAAATTTGGTTAGGATCAGAGCTTTAATTATGGAGAAAAAACCCTGTCTCATCAATTTATCTTTATATTATTTATCTTTTGAACAATTGTCCAAATGACTCAGATTTTTTTTTAATGTCAAAATATGTATTAATTTTACCTCATTTGCTGTTTAAATGTTTGAGAATTACTGACTGCTCTATGTAATCAACTGTGGTGAGATAACAAAAATTCCCAGCTTTGGTCTGATCAATACTACGTAATTTCAATTTACAGTTACATAATGAAGCTGGGTTTTTTTATGTTTGTCTTATGCTTAGATATCCTTACCTCCAGCTCTGTATGTTGATGTAAGGCCTCACAAGAGCTCAGATAATCATTAAAACTCAATATTATTTCACAGCCCTAAGAAAAAATAATTTAACACAGCAACGAAAAAAAAAATCAAGGTAGATTTTGATTCTCTTGACTACTTCCACATGTGAATAATTTGATTAATGTGAGTAGTCTCATTAGGTTCAGTCAGAATTTTTTGTGTAACATACCTTTATGTTTGGAGTTGAAATTTAAATATATGTCTAACACATGAAGGCTTACTTCAATCCTTCGTCTGAGTTCTGGTTTGTATGATGGAGAAGTGTTTATGAACATATTAGGATAATTATTACTGTTACCAAAGTATTTTCTTCCTCTAAAAAGGATATTTGCTGGTATTACTCATGTAGACCATATACAATTAGGTGTGTGTATGAGAGAGCATTTTGATATGTTCAGAAAGGCCTGAGGATCTTGAAAATATAAAACTGGTTCAGTTTCTGAAATGTCTACTTTTTGTTTTCCTGTATGTTGTTTTCAATTAAATGTTGCTGGCTTGTAAAGGTCACTTCTAATGTTCAAGCTGAGTGGCAGAAAGGTACTGGGAGGGTTAATGAATATTTTTATTTATTCAGAGATTTGAACTGTAAAGCCATATATAGATATAAGTACTTATAGGTTCTGGATGTCTTCATTTTGTCTTGTCTTCTAAAATAAGGGTGTTTTGGTTTTTTGTTTTGTTTGTTTTTTTTTTTTTTTTAATTTGAATGGGGATTGCAGGATTTGCATGAAATATAAAGATGTCAAATAGTTGTCATTCAAACTCTTCAATAAGAAGTGTTGTTTTTACTGTTATTGTTTTCATCAAGCTCAGAAAAATCAGATCATGTTTATTTTTGGGACTCACAGAGTTTAGGAGGTGAGTGAACAATTGCTAAGACGCCATTCACATCTCTATGTGACAACAAGTTAAATGACCACAGTGATTAAATAGGAGCCCTTTTTAGTGAAATCATGTTTTGGAAATATTGTCAATTTATCTCTGCATTTTAAATATCAAAATACTAACATTGTCAAAATGTTCTGAGAAGGAAGTGGTTATTCTTAGGGCAGAGACTCTAAAAACAAGTATTCTTTTTTACCAGAAGTTAAATCTATGATTTCAATTGAACTGTCCAGATGAAAAGATGCAAAAGTAAAAACATAGAAAACATAGAGTATTTAATACTTAGAATATTACTAAATTTTAAATTTGTAAGAATCATTTTTAGATATGTACAATCTTTCAGCCCTTGTTGATAGGAGATTCTTACATATAAAGGATATTTTAGCTATAATTAGGGCAGCACAGTAAGAAGAGAGGGAGGTATTTTGTTCTATCTTATTTTATATAATCCTAGAAAAATTTATTTTGGTTGGCTTATTTATTTATATTTTTTTTCTCATTACAGAAATATCAAAATTCTTCATGTCAAATTTGGAAATGATGATGTCACAAAATGTCTCAGAGCCTGGACAAATAATAACTCAGTAGCAGCATTAAAATTGCTTAAGCAAACTGAAATTTGAAATTAAGATATGATGTTCTATGACCATGGGAGATATTTATGAGAGTGCTTTGTTGATAACTAATTGATAATTATGGTTTGTATTCTTCTAACACCTTTCTTCCCAAAGGATCCTAAAGTGCCTTACAAAATTAGGGCCTGTTCCTGCCCTGATTGAAGTCAATGGGAGCACTGCCAATGGGAACAGCACTGGGCACTTAAGAAGCTAATAAAAGCTGCATTCAAACATCACTTCTGCCACTGAAATGTGTAACTGTTCAACTGACGCAGCAATACTCCCAGTGGTTTGAGACAGGAAGTGAATATTATCATACACAGATTGTGAATTTTAAAAAGGAAGGATGATTGTAAAGGAATAGATGGTCCAAATTAAGATTAGTGTTAACAGCACTGCCTTTGGTTAAATTTTCTGTTTGAGTCTTTATCCAAACACATTTTTTGTAAATTTTTTTCAGAAGATTTGAACATTAGTTCGGGTCTAATGGCTAATACCATTTTCATTATTCATATATTGTATACACATATTTTGGAAATCAGATTTGCATGGGTTTGGTACAATCATTAAAATAATTTCAGAAAAATATAACAAAAATACTAAAATTCTTCTATAATAATTGTATACTTTTGCTGATTGGTTTTTAATGTCTACCTGAGAAAGCCTGATATTATAATCAGTATTTTGCACATATTTCCATATTTGTTCACTTTACCTATTAAGCTGATTGCTGTGATATGTGAAGGACAGGATTTGATGTTTGTATAC
This sequence comes from Dendrocincla fuliginosa, assembly GCA_035047845.1. NCBI lineage: Eukaryota > Metazoa > Chordata > Aves > Passeriformes > Dendrocolaptidae > Dendrocincla > Dendrocincla fuliginosa. Next base: position 73,578,450 of record JAWWMO010000001.1, read on the forward strand.
CTGAAATGCCAGTTGAGAGCAACTATTATACCATGTATTCTGATGTTTTTCTTTATTTTTAATATAGGAGCCATTCATATAAAATGAAAGGTACAAAACTACTAATCAGCATGCATAGATTAAAACAAAAAAAAAACAAAAAACAAAAACAAACCAAGAAAAAAAAAAAAAACACACCACCAAAAAATCCTAATACAGATATTTGGTTTTCACTCTGCATTTTTTTTTCTTGACCTCTTATATTGGTGAATGAGGAAAGAAGTTATTTAACATTTAAAAAGTTATTAAAATTTAACGAATGAAAGATGAAAACTTAGCTATTGGACTGTTTTATTTGTCTTTAGTTAGATACTTTTAAGATGGGACTGAAAAAAAAAGCAGCTTCAAGAATAATTAATCATCACAACAAGCTGTCTAGTAGAATGTGTAGCAACTGAAGGCTTTGAATCAGATCAACATACATGCAGTATAGTCAAAGTTACAGCGATAAACAAATTCAACCCTTGTCTTATTGAATCTTTCTAGTCTTATTGAATAAATATTTGCTAAATCTGTCAGCAAAATCAAAGAAGCTAAATCTTTGCATTTTTGACAAGAATTCTCTGTATAGTTTATTGAAATACTATATTTACCTTATTAAAACAAAAAAAAAAAAAAACAACAAAACAAAACCAACAAAGAACCACCCCAAAACCAAACTGAAAAAGAGATGTAATACCATTTTTTAAATAATATTCTCCTTTTTATACTGTACCTGAATAAAATCTTTATAGCATAATTTGAATACCCTAGGACATCCCTGAGTCGAAGGTTCGTAAGGTAGTTTATACAAGGGGTTATCAGAGAAATAACAGCATATTGTATGCATCTGTTACATAGCTATGGCTTTCAAGTAGTTTTGAACATGTAGAGAAAGGCACCCAGTTAGAATTTGATTCCTCCGTAGATCTAAATATCTCCATCTTCTAGAAACATAGTATTTTACAACCTTTTCTAACAATAAGAACCTTGAAATACACAAATTACTAAATCTATGCTGAATTGAAGAACAAGCGCCATGTTTTTCTTTTGTTTCTGGCTAGAAAACTCTCATCTTCTCCAATAGGAATTTAAGATATGTAAAAATAATTTGGCATAAATGTTCCAGAAAGCGACAGATATGGGAAAAAAATCACTGAAATTAACAGACAGTTGTTTTCTTTTTTTTTTTTTTTTAATATGTGTTTTCAATAAAAGTATAGCATTCTTAATACTTTTAATTAAGTCATTATTATGTCATAAACATAGGTTGTAGTATCATAAAATATAGTGAGGTTCATATTGCACTCTCTTTTAGGCACACATGCACAAAAGCAAGAAAGAAGTAATTATGCATATGCTGATGACAGGCCAAGAGGAATTTAGCACTTCAGTTAAAAAAAATAGGATTAGATTTTATCCTAAGGATAGAATTAGTGTGTGATCTCATGGTCACTTAATAGGTTTCCTATTAAATCTTCCTTAAGGCCTGTTTTTCCAGTCCTTAGCCAGGCAAAACACCCAAAGAAATCAGTGCACTTCTGCTTAGCAAAGAAGTTTTCAATCTCTTCTTTAGACTTCAAATTATTTAATATATACACATAATAAATAAAGGGCTAAATAACAGTTGCTAAAAAAAAAAAAATTAAAGTCTCATGCCTTTAGGTATCTGGGCCTAAATGACTAATGCAATACAAAGATCACATATCCATCTCATATTTGAAATAAATTAGCTACTGTCAAATTCTGTATTCTTTGCTGATTTCTGTTTTGCTCAGCAAAGCATTATAGGATCTGACCTTTAAAATCTTTTGTATTGTATTTCTTCACTAATAAGTATTTTGTAATACTTTAGTGTGTACTACAATACTTTTTTTTTAAACATGTTTTTTATTGGCATATCTGTAACCATTGTAGAAAACATCAACTTTGTATTAGAAAGTGAGGTGAAAATAGCACTTTTTTCCTGTCTTTTGTAGACATGTTCAATATAAAAATCAACTCACATCATTTTCACAAGAAAGTACTATTTGTCAAATGTGTTCTAGAATTTGTTAAATAAAAATCTCCCTGACAAGCAAAACATGACTTTGCCTAAAATAAAAAGAAAGCTTATCTAGTTTTGTATTGAACTAAACCTTTGTCAAAAGTCTCAAAAGTTGGATGTGTATCACCAATTTTGAAAAAAATCAACCCCAACAAAACCTGTCAGTAAACTAATGCTGATCGAAACTGTTAGAAACAGCTGAATGCTATCTTACAGAATGTACTGCTTTATACTCTTCAGTTTAATTAATATGCCATAGTAATTAAGACTATAAAATACACATTTTCATACACAGTCATCTCATCATTAGAAGCTATAGCACTGGATTTTTTACCAATGTATTATGTTGTTTAGGCTTCAAAGTAATTTATATAATTAGTAAGGAAATAATCTTTTAAGATTTATTTTAATAGATCTTTAAAAAGCCATACTCAAAAAAAAAAAATAAAAATAGGCCAAGCAATCTTTTTTCACAAAATGTTTTAAATGGATTATTGTCAAATAGAATGTATAACTAAAATGCAGATCTATAGCAAAAGTAATACTTTTAATAATTAATATATTGCTAATATTTAGATTTGCATGCTCTGAACAATATGAGTAACTTTACTTCCAGAAATTCAATATTGTCACCAGGACGTAATTATGGGAGTAAAATTCTTCATATGTCTGAGCATTTGCAGGACTGAGCCTTCAGTTTTTGATTGTTTGATCAAATGGGGAAAATAATCACTGGAGCTTTTCAGCTCATAAAATTGGTTCATGTATTTTTGTGTGATACTTTGTACATTATCCTTCAACGAACAGTAAACAAATATCAAATAATACCTCAGAAATGCAGTGAAATACTTAACAGAATAATCCAAAGATTGTCTTTAGATTGATAATATTTGTATTTGCAGTATTAAACATAAAACATTAGCAACATTAGCAAACATCATATATACATAACTTTATAGACACATCTATTTTTATGTATGCTTTTAATTTTCATTTATACAGCATCATAGGTGTACATGATATCTATGTATGCTCATATATGTATATAAAAGTCTCATGTTCTTAAAAGCACATTAGACCTAAATTATGCAGCGAAGTGCCACCTTAATGTATCTGACAATTTAACTGAGTTCTGTTACAATGTTAGTTTATTAAATGGTGTCAGATAATTTTCATTGTTACTGGTATATTTCCGGGGGGGGACAGGGGTGGGGGGAGGACCAGCAAGCAAAACAAAACAGAAAAACAGCGAGAGAAATCCCAAACCCGGAATATGTAATGAAGACTCTTTTTATTCTGACAGAGAAGTGCTATTCCTGTGGTGCTTAGGCACTTCACTAGAGAAGAGTTTTTTGCAATATGATGCCTCCTGTGGTGCAGTGAGGCGTGAAGCAATACAAGAGGTAGATGGAACTGAAGAATGTCATATGAGGAAGCACCACATCATAGGAAACATTCACAAGTGGAAGACAGCTGTTGTTATGAACTATTAAAGACATCAACAGGGTGTTCATTTCTTTCAAGATTTTAGAAGCTCGGAATGGCATTTCCTTCTATCTTCCTCCCTCTGCTGCCTGTTCTCCCTCTCAAAGAAGGTCTGCTATGCCAGGTAACTTTCATCATGGCATGCACTGAATCTTGAGGGTTCTGCCATTTATTGCCCTCTCGTTTGCCCCTCAGTTAAAGGGGGCATCATAACTCCAAAGAAAAGCTCTGGTGCTAAGAAATCACTGCAGGTAGGACTAAAGAGAAACAATAAGCAGACAAGCTGAATACCCACTGAAATGGCTGAAAGTTGATATTGCTTGGAGGGAGATGCATTTATAATTGTATGCCTGGTGACATTAGAGGTATCCTCAACTGAGTACAACTGTAAACTGTATGATTAAGTTTAGGCACAGTGACTGCTGATTTTCATGGATGGTTTAGGGAATGGGGATGACCAAGAGGAAAACTGAATTAATAGTAGCATTGACTATTCTTACTAGACAAAGTGGTAGTCTTTAGTTATGTAAACACAATTCCCGTAACTTTAGTAACTTGATTTATTTAAATCAAAATGTGGTTTGCCATGAGTATATTTTAATTTCCATGTATATATATATAAATACAGCCCCTCTCCCTGCCCCACCCACATATATAGCTTTCCACACTGTGAAGTTTTTTTACAGGTTTGTAACAAAATAGCGGCCTAAACTTTTTATGCTAAAAAGCCCTTGATGGTTTTAACATCCAGGTTGTGTAATCTACAAATGATCTGCATAATGATTTCCTGTGAAGATTTGTATACAAGCTGTGGTCTTGATTTCTACACTCGACTTGTACTGGTGAACTCCGTTGATGTTTCTGTCTGGCAGTTACACCTGATTTAGGTCAGAGAAAGCAAGAGGATGTGCAAAGGATGTGTCTGGAGTTCATTAGTCTGCTTCTTGAGGTAAAGCACTTTGGAATAATGAAAAATACCTTTAAATTAAATTTATATTCTAAGTCTGGGAAACCTAATTTGGGCTATTGTCACTTATTTAGCATACAACATGGTTCAAAAGCAGCTGACACAGGGGTCACATACAGCAGACAAAACTTCAAAGCATAATGGAGTTCAGATTCTGATGGGCTCTGTTTCAGTGTAACTACACATAATTGAGAATGACCCCAGAAGTCCCCAAACCAACAGCCATATACTAATAATAATCAGGATTAATATTTTCTCATGGATTTACCTCATTGAAGCTGATGTTAGTAGTTAAACACCGGAGATGATGCTTCATCATGATGTTTTCATTACTACAGATTGTTTAGAAAACAATGTCTGCATTAATCTAGACATTGTGTAGAGGCAATACAAGTATTTTTAGTGGTATTCAAATTTTTCACACATTATTTCTACCCTGGTTTTGAAGGTGCACAGCTTTATCATGTCGAAAAATGAACATTAAGGGTGTTTTGATCTGTTTGTTCTATCAGTGACAGGACTGTCTTTCCTGAAGAATGTTTTTGTTTTTGTTTTTATTTTTGTGGGGTTTTTTTATGTAAATGCATCTATTAAGATATTTTAGCACTGAATGTCAAAATTATTCTGTGATGACCTGCATTTGAAGATGTAGTATATGATCTCTAGCAAAGCAATATCCTCATAGTTGCTAATTAAGGGCCTTTTATTCTCTGGGAGAATGCTCTAGATAACTGCTTCAATAGCTTTGTTCTCTTGTCATTATTACACAATGTTTCTATTGCTTTCACACATTTGTTGGTATCTGCCAAGCAGAACCAAATTTAGCCTGAAGCCTGGAGGAAGATAAAAGGAACATATATTAGGCATATGGATGATAATTTGGAGGGGGGGGAAAAAAAGTGTTGAAAATCTTATGCTCATATTTTTGGTGACACAACCTACATGCAAACTTTTGGATATACACGTTATGCACAATTGCAGATGTCAAAGTTTACATCAGCAAACAAAAGTTGTATATGCAAAATTGCACACAGAGTTTTGTATCCACATTTTAATATTACACATATAGCAGCTTATGTAGGAAAATTGACCCAACTAACAGGAGAAGTTCAGGGTGTTTGAAACATCGGGTATTACAATTCTGGTCATTATTAGAAAGCATTAACAGTATGCTGAAAAATGCTTTTCCACATCTTTTCTGACATTAATAGAACATCAAGTCGTCACTGCATATTGCATCTTGCTATGGCACTTGGTGACTACAAAGCTTTCCATCTGTAACAGGAATTGCCTATAGATTATTTCTAATTTTGCCACCCCTCTAAACTATCACTCACTACGTTGGAAATTTTTATTTTGCAGTTATCATTTTATTTTCTTTATAAAAGCTACTTTTATTTGTCGACTTTAATACCTAATTAGTTCTAATTAAGAAAATACTTTTCTTATAAACTCTGTACTTTATAGCTGATTAACATACCATATGCACTTTGAACTTTCTGTTCTTCTGTGTTAGTCAGGCCTGCTGCATTGCATGAACTTAAGAATGCTCTATTGTTTTGAACAGGGGTTCTAAAAGAGTACCAGAAAAGATGTACTGTCTCTCTTAGATGAATATAGCAATTTTTTTTTTCCTAGTTGTCCTAAAGTACTCTTATTTGCCGGCCGTTTACAAGTCAGTCATTACAAAATGAAAAGAAAGTCTGATCTCGTTAAAATTACAGACCTATGGTGAAGTCAGGCTTTCCCAGAGTGTGCTTAGTAGGGATACTGTAGGCAATGTGTATTTAGAAATGAAACTGGTATGAAGCAAAAGTGATTTGTGAATTCTTATTATATTCTTGAAGTTTAATAGCCGTGTACCATAAGATGTATGTCTTTTTGTGATTACAGATTGTTATTTGCCATAATATGTAATTGTAAGTGAGAAGTGCACTTTAGACTAATTTCAGGATAAATTTATTTTTGGATCAGTGTAATCTGATCAGAGTCACAAACTGACTTTATTTGAATACTTTACAAGGTAATTCACTTCATGTCAAGATGGTCTAAATTAAAGGCATGAAGAGGTCTTAAATTTCTTTCAGAAGAATGGTTAGGTTCCTTTTTTAATTGTCACTGCTTTTATTAAAATCACAGAATATTCACATTAATGTGAGTATTAACAAAAAGACCATTCTTGGACACTTTAGGAGTGTAACAACTGAATAACTCTATGTAATAACTCTGAATAACACACACAAAATAAGGTTGGGGTTTTGCTGGTTTTTTGTTTGTTTGTTTGTTTGTTTTCAGTAACAAAGCGGCTTCAGTCAATAAATGGGAAGAGATTTTTCCTTCTAAGTTTTCAATTTTAAGCCAAGAAAACACTTCTGGACATCACAATACGTCTTTCACATAGTAGCCAGTATGCTGGGGGTTGTTTTTGCTGTCTAAGAATCAATTAAAAACTGGGCTATGGAACTATTCTTGTCTGGCATTACATGCATTAAAAGTGATCTGTTCTCAACAGAATTATCAACACTGCCATACGCACAGTAAAATGATGTGTGAGATGCATTAAACTTGTGAAGACCAGTGCTCCCTTGAATCTGTTAAAATAACTAGCTGTCAGTCACTATGGAGACTGGAGAAGAAAAAGGCCCCTGGTGATATAACTCTTCACATCTTTCTCCCACCTTTTCTCCCACATATGCACACATATTTGTGCACATACATTCCTATACTCCCAAAACAACAACAACAAAGGTGTGCTATTTCCTACAAATTAGTACTGTTTTTTTTTAAATAATAAAAAAGAAACCAAAAGAACTACAAAAAAAAACCCAAAACCCCCCAAAAAAGCTAGTGTGCCTTTTTTTTTTTTAAATATTATTTATTTCTACAACTCTGGACACTGCCATGTGGAAAGACTGCTAAAACTCTGAAATTATTAGAGGAAAACAAATCTGAATATTTTTAACTATATTTGAATTACACCTTTCATGAATGGTGGCATGAGTATCTCAAGTATGTGGAGCTATTCTTAAATGTGTATAATGAACAGAAACATTTTGAATGAACTTTTGATTTTTCTGTTGATCCTTCTGAAACTTCTTTGGGCAATAAGGGGACACTGTGAAAGATTAAACTTTGATATGATTAATTTTGGTAGATTCTTAGATCTAATTTCAGAATGTTGACATTTAACATGTTCCGCTATGTAACCTACTGAGCCATTTGCACTACTATTGATGGTTTTATCTGAAAAATCCCCCACCCTCTAATCAGTGGCATCAATTTATTTTCCAGAACACTTAATTATCTAATGTTCTAGGCACACACAAATTGAATAATAATTTAAGAATTTAATTATAGTAAAACTATGGGTAAATTGAGTAGCAAAAATGGTAGACTTGATTTACAGAAATAAAAAAAAAGGTAAATATAGCAGATTCAAAGAAGGGGAAGTAGCAAGACCATATGTCAGGAAGTCTTGAAATATTAGATTAGTATGGGAGTAGAAATATTTCTTAAGTTACTGCATTATTTTTTAGTAGAAAAGAGGAAACGGAACCTTATCAATAAGAAAAAACATTCAAATAAAACCATTCTGAAATACTAATACAATAAATAGTAATATGGTTAATTTTTATTAGTGTGCAATCCATGGAGTGATGTAGTTTGTTCTAACAACCCGAAGTGAATATTGCATGTATTCTAGTAATTTTGTGCTTGACAGTGGAATTGTGGTTATCAGAGTCAAAGAAGCCTCATTATTTTCTAAACAGAGTATGACATACATTGGAAAGATTATTCTGAAGAACAATACAGAATTATGTTGCAGTGAGTGGGAACAATTTATATAGTTACATCTTATTGACCTCTAATTTTTATGATTTTATGATCAATTCTTATGTAATCTTTTTCATAGAAATGGAAATTTACTTGCTGAAGACTGCAGGGTTTGTTATTTTAGCCTCAATTCAATAATGCACAATATTTCCTGGTATTAAAGCATTACATTTTAGGCCAAATTCTGTTTCCTCCAGTTATCTCAAAGTACTCCCATCCATATAATTTTTAGACATTATTTCCATCTGAAAACTTGTCAAAAGTTGAGGGTTTCTTTTTTTGTTGTTGTTGTTGCTTTTCATTTGTTTGTGTATTATTTTTGTTTTGTGCTGTTTGCTTTTTAAACATTTCTATTACTCACACGTAGTTTAGTCACACAGACTGACTTCAAGCAACTTGCATAACTGTCTAAACGTAAGGCTCATTCTTTTTATCATCTGGAAGCTAAAAAGTAGAGAGTTGCTAGATTCTGTAATCTTCCAGGGAACTAATCTCAATCACTTTCCAATCTACCTCTTTGAAGATGAATGCACAGTAGAGATGTCAGGTGAATCAATTAATGTCTGCCTCAGGAATGCGTGAAATTTTTAAAATATGGAATTATCCAACTAAAACTGGAAGCTGAACATAATTTCTGTAAGATTGTCTGTTGGCACTACTGTTTCACTGATGTTTTTTTCCAAGTGTAGTTACCAGGAAATGGGTCTTTTACACAAGAAATACTTATGTTAAGAAAGAACCCTTTTCCTGAGAAGTATGGGTATTGCAAAAACAGTCATTTTGAAAGTGCAGTTTTCAAGGACAGGGCTTTCTCAAACAAGAGGTACAGATACTAAAAAAGTATTTAGATATTCTTCAAATTTTATTGAATTAATTGGACTTTCGCTTATGTTAAATGCACACGCATATCAAATGTCATCAATTTCCATTATGATTTTGATATCCTTCTTTGATATAAGACTATAAAGTCCTCAACTGATGCTTCCCATGGAAATTAGAAGCTAAATCACTGTGAAAGTTATAGAAATAGAATTTCCAAAGAAAAATGATTGACTACATGCCAAGAAAAAAAAAAAAAAAGGAAAAGTTTGTTAACACCTCATGTCAGCTGATAGCACTTAGGATCTTTCACAAATTTTTAAATCTGATTGAGAAGGAGAATTACACATATGTTATCTTTTTTTTTTTCCCTCTGTACTGTCTAACATCATCACCTGAACAAGAGAATACATCCATAACTATCATGCTTCTGTCTGACATATATGTGCTATCAATCATCAGAAACATGGATAAGATCTTTCCTTTCTGACTGAATTTTCACATATACCCCAGGTATTTAGTTTTGTATGGAACACTGCCTTTTTTGTAAGAATAGGGGAGTGTTTTTGGAAGTGTTTAATTTCTTTTCCAAATGATCTTTTTCCAATTATTTCATGCATCACTTTGTGTCATGACTTGATTCATAATTTATTGATATCTGTATAAATCAGGAATAGATGCTGTGAAGCACACAGACAGTACTCTAGGAGATAAGAATTATACTATCTCTCTTGGTTCATCATGTGATAGAGAAATGATGAACCAAACAGCAATTTCTATTATTAGAATCACTTCTATAACTCGAACAGATTTCTATTACTTCTGGTAACGTCTATCATTATAACACTTCTAAATCCCATGTTTCTCACCTGTCCCTACCCAAGAGCTAATACCTGTAGTGGTGAGATATATATCCAGAAAGTTGCTGATTTACACTGAAATGATTTTAAAATAGTCAACTTATGTGTTCTGAAAGGGAGTCTTGTGGGGTTTAGGAACTTTTCTTTTTCCCCACCCAGATTCAGAATAGAATAGACTAGAACTATTTTGGTTGAAAGGAACCAAACTATCAAGTCTAACTACCTGACCAATTCAGGGCTGGCCAAGTTAAATCATGTTATTAAATCATGTATTACATTGTTCAATTGTCTCTTAGACACTGACAAGCTAGGAACATCAACCACCTCTCTAGGAAACCTATTCCAATGTTTAACAACTCTCTTGGTAGAGAAGTGCTTCCTAATGTCTAGAGTCCAATATCAAGAAACAGCTCCAGTGCCACAAAGCTCTTAACATAATTTACTGTGTTTTTCATTCTTTTCTTAATTTCCTATATTTCATTAAATACAACTTAAATTCAAAGAAGTCTTTCTTCCTTCATGAAATACTGTCATTGTTATATGCTTCAAGCCCACATTGCAGTTATATTGTTTGATGTTATAATATGCTTAACTGATCTTCATTTCCTAACATCCTGATTGAGTATACTCTCCCAAATCTTAAATCAACGTGCTGACGAACAGCCTCTTTATTTTCCTTTCCCCACTGTTTCAAGTCTTATTAACTTAGTATAATATTCTTCTGATCATGATTTTATTTTCCCAGAGAAAGATGGAGAAATGGATAAACATCTGATGGTGCCCAAGATAAAGGCAGAGAGGTTTGATTTTATAGCTTATATTAATTCTGGTTTTATTTTGATTTTTCTTCCATTAATCTAATTTATCTGAAAATAAATATCGAAGTCATAACCCTGGAGTTTAATAGCAGTAATAGTACTAAGTTAGGTAGAAAATAAGAATGCCCAAGGATGAGTACATTTGGTACAGTAAAAAGAATCACTCTTATATCTCACTGAAAAGAGTTTGTGTGTCAACCAAAAACAAGAATGCAGAACACCACATAGAGGTCTACTAACCTATGTACATTTGTATCATTAATATGAACCTAAAATGTAGTTACATCCCAAAAAAAGCTAGCTATCTATATTAGAGTTCTGTGCTGTAGTTAACAATGAGACGTAATGATGAGGCTGGAAACCACTAAAATTTTAGTTACTTAGCAAAGAAAGATCAAGGAAAGGAATATTTAATTTAATAAATATTGTAAGTAGAGGTTAAAATCACCTCAAAAACTTGCATCTTGAAGTACAATGCAGTTTTTCTTCTGTAACATTCTTCAGAAGTCTATATTGATATTAAACAAGATAGCTTTATCGCACACGTACTGAGTAAGCTGTTAATCAATTCCCTGCTTTTCTTTCAGTTGATTTATATTAAATCATAGAGTGGTTTGGATTGAAAGGGACCTTAATGATCATGTAGTTCCCCCTCTGCCATGGGCAGTAAACCTTCCACTTAGACCAAGCCCTGTCCAACCTGGCCTTGAACAGGAATGGGGCATCCACAACTCTGGGCAACCTGTTTCCAGCACCTCGCTACCCTTATAATGAAGAATTTTTTTTCGTAATCTAACTTAAACCTTCCCTCCTTTAGCTAAAGGCCATTCCCCCTTGTCCTGTCACTACATTCCCTTGTAGAAAGTTCCTCTCCAGCTTTCTTGTATGTCCCCTTTATGTACTAAAAGATTGCTGTAAGGTCTTCCTGAAGCCTTCTCCAGTCTGAAAAGCTCCAACTTTCTTAGCTTTTCCTCTTAAGAGACAGGAGTTATATATATAACTATATATATGAGATTACTAAACCAGCTAAATCTGTAAACCAAGCCAAAATGGGGAAAACCAAGCCAAACTTACAAAGAAAATTATAAAGAAAAAACAGATACTCCCAGAAAATATACGACATCCATTCCAAGGAAGAAAAATGAGTTGGTAAAAGGCATTCCAAGGTCTTCAGTATATTACATCTTGTAGTCAAACGTATTCAGTTAGTAGAGTAAAATACTTACTATTTTTCTATTTTTTTTATAAAGTTCATGAGATTTTTCTTATTCAGTAGGATTAATAATTATTTTTTCTGACATAAACTAGAGGATAGATGCTTTAAACAAGAAATGTGAGTTGGTGATGCAGGAAAATCTAAGACACTGAAAGAACAGTGTGGTTTTCTATTTCAGCAACAATCTATTTTGTCTTTTATAACTAGATTTTTCACAAGCTATATGTGGAAAAGAAAGCAACACTTGCAAACTCAGAATTGAACATGCTTTTAAATCATGTTTGTATATACAAATACTTTATCTAGAAATCTCCTAAATAATATACTAGTAAAATAAAAATAACAACATGTAAATTTGACTAGTTTATACATTTTAGGCAACTAAGACAAAGTCAAATGAAATGCAAGTGAATATTTATATCAAGTTATACAAATATTTAATTTATAGCTCTAGAAGATAATATATAACACATCTGGGAAGATATTTAAATAATTCCACTGGTGAGAAAAAAAGTAATCTGTATCAACCTCTCTCAGGAAAAAATATAAGAGAGGGATACATATGAGGAAATTGATTTAAAGATTCATTTCATCCTCTGCTTCTGGGGAAAAGGGTCCTGCAAGCATATCACCATAGCTGGCAAATTGATACAAGAATCTGTAAGATATGATGCCTTGTATATTCATAAGATATATAGAGTGACAATGTGTCTCTTAATAGTTCAATCATACCTAGAGATTATCATAAATTCAGAAACATGAGGAAAAGTACAAGAAATTCTTTTCTCACTGTCTTCCAGCTATCAACACAACAGAACTGCATCTTCATCTCACTTGCACTTCAAAGCATAGATCACACCACCATTGTGTTAGGAGCTGTATAAAGCAATTCCTGCCCTAGATAGCTTCAAGGATAAATCAAGAGATGGAAGACAGATAAGACAATAAAAAACCCTGAAAGGAACAGTAACTTCTATTTTACAATTTATAAAAAAAAAATATTTATATGGGACTTTAAATGAGTACATAGTATTAGCACCATGAACAATCACAGGTTTCAGGAGCTGTGAAACCTAAATGTAATTTAGGTAATGGTGTAACTTTAATACTAATGCTTGGTCTTCTTTCTGTAAAACAAATAAACCAACTCCTTACATCCTTTATTTACCTTTTTACACTAACAGAAGAAAGCACAAAGGGGAAAGAAAGCATAGCTTAAAATCAACAAAGAGATAACTTGGTAATCTTTAGTTAATCAGATCCAAACCTAATTTACACAATAGTCCAATTTGGGTCTTGTTTGACAAATTAAGTAAGACCTGGGGACTATGTGTAGAATTAATATCACCCCATGAAAAGGGGCCTTTAAGAAGTACTTAGCCTAATGGTTGCAGACTTTCTGATTTCTGTAAGCCTTAAAAAAGGGTATATTAGACAATTGTTGGACAGGTTGAAAAAACTACCTGACACTTTATTTTGCCTGTATTTATGTGATAAATGCATATTAACCCTTTGGTTCACAGCAATATAAGGAAAAGTTTAGGAAAGAACAACTGTAATTTAGCATAGTGAATTAATTAAATAAATAAATAAGTAAATAAACTTTTTTCCCTATGAAATATTTCTTTCTGAGTTATCTTGGCAAATTTAATCTCAGTGGTTTTTATCAAAATCTGCAGTTTTGTTTGGGATAAGTGTTATCAATAAGCTACTGTCCAAAGATGATGCAGATATTTTCTCTGCAGATATTAAGGCTCATTAAAATCGTCAGTTGCATCTATATCTTTCCTGCAATTGGTGGAACAGTAATGACCCTTACTTTTATAGATTAGTGTATAAACATAACGGTCTGTCAGTTGATACAGGATGCAATATCCACTTGAAAGGCCAGTCAAAAAATAGTGTAGCCTGCACTGAGCTCCATGCTAAGCCAACGTGCAGAGATATATACAGAATTAGACTCATCTGAGTGACTAAATTCTAAAGAAATCATGAATAGAAATAGCTCATTTCATACTAAATCATTTTGGAAACAGAAAGATCTTTTTGGCAAATGTTAACTGGTATTGTGAGTGTTTAGATTTTTAATTTTACTTTCTGTTTAACATTACTGATGCTTTATATATCAAAAAATATGTATCTATCCTTAACAGTAGCCATGGCAAAACAGTGCTGTGAAGGGTGGGAAAGTATGAAAAGTGTTGGAAATAATAAATATTTATATCAACATATTTATGTATATTTATATCTGTCTTACCATTTGCGGGCTATATCTGAAACAGAAACAAAAGCCCTTTTAAGATATTAGGTAAAAGGTTGTATTTAGTTTCAGGTAATGGGATCTAAATTCTGCTTTGGGGTCAAAGGGCATTTTCATACATGAGAAATTTAGCTTTAGATGTGTCTACATATTTTTCTTCTCTAATTTTAAGGGTATTTTTAAGGGATTATTTTATCTAGGCAATTGGGAACTAGAAAAAAATTATGGACCAATGACTAAAAATTATCTTCAATAAATTAATAATTTATGTTCCATTGCACAGTCTGAATCTAGTGACAATTAGGGAACTTAATGTATCTTTGGTAATAACTTATTTTAGAATAACATCTTATGAAAATAACAGTTTCTTCTATTTAGATCATTTTATTAGCATCTTCTTACCTCAGCTGTAATACTTCCAAGTATGGATTTAAACCCATCATATACAATTTTGCACACAGAGGTAATACTGATGTTCTAAGATCACACAGGAAAATGCCACAATTAAAGTGTGTAGCACCTGTGGGTTCAACAAAAACAATCTTTATTAACTTGACATTAGCCATCTAAAAGCAAAGGTTTTTACTTCAGGCCAGTCTTCTTTCACAGACAGTGGAGAAAGAAAATATTTCCACTAATGTCCTTTTTCTACCCAGTACAGTGTAGCAGAAGAGTGGAGATAAGACTCTTGGTCAGGTGCAAGAAATAAGACACTGTTTATGTGGATGATTATGATTAGATTTCTTACTAATACAGTATCTAAAGATTGTCAATGCAGTATATCATATAAACAGGTCTAAAAGGTCATAATATAAGCAGGGTTGCCTCGAAAATACAGGCTTGCAATCGTTGGCCTTAGAGGATTCAAAATCACAAAGCAACAAAGCACCTACCTGGCCACTTCAGGATTTTATCTCTGTATGATCAAATCTCAGTGCATTTACTCACTTGTCCAAAAGTGAGTGTCCCCTGCCCTTGGGCTGGATGTACCCTGCAAGCAACCCTCCCAGACGGGGGGGTGATCTACCTAGATAGAAGCTGCCTGCAACCTCGAATATACAGTTTCACCTGTAATATTACAGCATTTTATAACTTTTTGCAGGCCAGTGTATACCAAAATCAATTGCAACCATCACAGCTACCACCCCATCATCATCTCTGAAATTTATTCATTATGTAAGCATCCAGACAGTTCCTCCTGAAATTCCCACCTGGTATTCTTAGGATAAATCACATCAGAAACAATCCCAAGGGAGAGGAGGGTGTTTGGGGAGAACAATGCTAAAACTCAACTATCTTTCATCCCCATTACATATAGAGGGAGCTAGGAGAATGAAAATTATAAGATGGGTATCTTTAGTATTTCAGGCTAACAGAGTGAATTCCAAACTCAATAACTGTTGGAAAAAAGCATAGATTTCATCTTGACTGGAATACAACAAAAAGTCAGAAGTAGAAAAGAATTCAGTAAAAAATCTGCTGTTGATATAGACTGGAAGAGTTAAAAATTAATGTTTTCTACTGTCCCATGTATTCCCAAGGGCTACAGGAACTGATTTTAAATTCTTGCCCAGGTTGTCTGATGATTTATTTAGTGCTTTATTCCATTCTGCTGCAAGGGAGGTATATACATGGATGCAAAACATCAGACTTGAGTTCGGGTAAAGTATGACACTAATGATACCCTAAAAATAAGGCAGTTTGAGGAACTGGAGGGAATATTAATCCCATTTTCTGTTATTCATCTAATGATTAATCATTAAAAAAAAATCTACTTCAAGTCATCTTAAACTAGTATTCATTACTCATAGATCCATGTTTTGGATGGTCCAGTGTCAGTAGAGAGAGTTCCTGAAAGCTTAGCTTAACAATAGAATAACCTCAGTTGTCCTGGAGAAGAAGCCACTCTCACAGAGAGGTATCTTTGCCACCTTCATATTCAATGCAGAGTAAAAGTTCCTTCCTACCAGGAGAGAGCTTTGTACAGTTTCAGCAATGACTGGACCAGTCTGATTTTGCCAAAGCATCTACTATAATGATACATAATTATAGTAATCCTTCTATGTTGCTCTTTGTTAATCTTGTTCTGTCAGCCTACCAGTCCACTTTAAGTGACAAAAGCTGTATAGTTCAACTCATGTAAATTAAACTTGTATCCATCTGAAGATCTTAGCCCTTATGTATCTGACCTTCCTTCACTCAGTTAGACAATCGGAGCCATGCTTACAAATGTGCCTATGATGTGCCTTGCTGAATCAGAGACTGGCCTTTTAATACATAGGCAACACACTGCTGCACAACTTGAGGCGCCCTCAGTCATTTTTGTAATAAATAAGTTCTTGCTGCCTCAGCTGTTCTCTATTTACTTGCCACTTACTTGCTCCAAGGCAGCCTATTGGGAATCACAGGATGCAATATATAACACAGAACCAGAAAAGAGACATTTTTTTCTGTTTTATGACCACTGCAAAATAAAATTAGGTGGTTCTTTCATCCTGTGCTATTCTCACGTGAATCAGGGAATAAAAAAAAAAACAACAACAAAAAAAAACAACAACAACAAAAAAACCCCATAACATGTTGTAGTGGTTTTGGTCATTATTATATATTATAAGGCCTCAAAAGTGATTAAAAAGCATTTCATACTTCCAGAAGTAACTATTGCATTTTACAATAGTTTTGTAATGGTTTATCTCTCTTTTCCCACTTCCAATTGCAGAAATGATCCTTAAAATTTTATCAAAGAAAGAATCTGAGGAATCTGTTAAATTGACAGCTCAAAACAGTATAACAAAATATCTGGTTTTGAAGTCAAAAATAAACCAAAACCCTACAAAAATGTACTGCATTATTTCCATTCCACACAAAGTGAGAGCTACAGAAAATATAGAGTTATGGCATTTCTCAGGCAACTCAGGTAAAGTTACATTAAGCAGTCCTGAGTTTGCAGTAGATTACAATTGCTTTTATTTCATTTTAGGCATATGAACTGTAATAAATCTGAACACCAAAGAAACAGAGTGACATTGGTTACATGTGCAAACTTTCATTTTGCAAACTGATCTAAAAGCATCCCTTTGAACTCTAAAGTCAATAGAATTCTGATCAGTCTTTTCCCATAAAATATTTTTTTACTAATCTTTACTCCTGATACTGCTGCTTTTTTTTTTTTTTTCCTGAACAATGTACAGCACTTGCTATTAGTCTAGAGAACATAATGGCTAAAATTCTAAGCAAAAACATAGACTACAAATAAGTTAGTATTCTAAGCAGGAGCCTTCATAAAGCTTTAGGATATCCCATAATGCACAATTTACTGTGCTACTCTCTTGCACAAAATTCTCAAACAATGTTCATAAACATCCCTCAGCTACAGTTTGTAAGTACTGCTGTGGAACAGTTTTAACATTCCCAACCATCTACTTTAATTATGCCTGTGACACCAGCAGTTTGTGCTTTGTCTGTAGTGACTTCTCCAAAATGTCATCAGACTTTTTTTTGTATATGAACACATTTCTGTGTGGTTCTGTTTGTTTGTTTTATCTCTAGATTGTTAGACAGAAATGTTTCTAAGTAAGAGATCACTATTTTGATCTTACCACATAATTCTGAGAATTCCTTAACACTGTTCTCTAACTCACCTAATTTCCATCAGCAGAAAGTCTTCCAACTGAAGTCAGTAATTTTCACTTTGTTGGTAGTCAATAGTGAGACACAGATATTAAACGTTTTTTTTTTTATAGAGAGCTTTGTGGTGGGTTGATCCTGTCTGCATGCAAGGTGCCAACAAAGTCACCCTATCACTCCTCCTCAGCCAAAAAAGGGAGAAAATACAATGGAAATCTCATGGGTCAAGATAAAGACAGAGAGATTATTCACCAATTACCATTATATGCAAAACAGACCACTTAGGGAAATTAATTAAATTTATTGCCAATTAATAACATTTTCTTCTGCTTGGGCTCTCTAGGTTGCAGCTTCTTTCAGGGCACATTTGCCTGCTCTGGCATGGGGTCTGCAAGTAATATGGTTAAAGCGTTTTCTGACTATATTGCTGATATACAGGAAAAGAAAGCTATCTAAAATGAACTCTACATATTTTGGTGGTGTGTCTGATGCCCCATATTTAGGAGAGCTCAGTAACTGGTTTCTTGGATGAGATAAAACTGAAGATTGGCACAAAAAGCAAAGAAAATCTCTGGCTCTTTGACCCTAATGGAGTATTTTCAGGATTGTTGTATTTTCAGGATTTCCTTTTAACTATAGAAATTAAATGTTTTCTTAAAAGAATTTGAAAACAAACTGTTGGTGAATTCCTGCCACCTAATTTTATTACCTTGTTGAAGAGTCTAAGTTAGAAACACTCCATGAAATACAAACACTCTAATTCATGCATCTAACTCAGACTTCTCCAATGGTCTGATTTGACCACCAGTATATGTTAGATTATGGTACTAGAGTGCTGACAGACCATGAAAAGGCATGTATGTCTGGCTTCCAGAAGCTGCAGAATCTGCTTCTGCACAGAAAATCAGTAAAAAAACCCCCACAGATCAAGTGTACTGTTATTACTTTGTATAGGTATTTATCAATTTAAAGTCAGATTTTCACCTAGGTTTTCAAAGAGGTATACATATTGTGGATCATGAATTAATATTGAAAGTATACTTTGAGAAATACATAACTTCAGTATTGTTATTCAAACTCTTTCATAGCCAGTGGAAGGAAAAAGACTTTTAAAGGGCATAATTCATTTGATTGAAGTTACCTGCTGTAGGATGAAATTAACCACACTCCAAAGCAGCCTCTTCTTTCCACCAACTAAACTAAAAGAAGAAAGGGAACTTTAACTGATTCATTCTGGTTAAGATTTCTACAGTAAAGACTTTACTGACTGGATTAAATTTCATAAACCTATGTCTTTAACAGTATTTGAGATGATCTTGGGTACCTGAGACTGGCTGCTCAAGCTGGCATATAAACCACAGGACTTGAACTACTGCAAAACAAGCAATATGTTCAAAAGCATCTTAAATGGCATTAAACCATTTGAGTTTAAGCAAATTAATTTAGCCTTTGAAAACAGTTTCAAAGGCAAAAATTAAAAGTGTGAGTTAAAAGGATGACATCATAGTAGAAGTGAAAAAGCCAGAAATTACCACCCATCTTAAATGTTTTGCATGCTACATTTCTATGTTATAAAGAGCCATAAGGCAAATGTCACATTCCTTAAATCACCAAGAGATCACCTGCTGGGAGCTTTTCATAAACCAAGCATAAAAATAAATCTCTAGAGTAGTTGCTACTCCTCCATTACAGAATAGTTGTGTAAGTGAACTTGAGAGCTGTATAAGAAAGGAGGCTCAACTGCATCTGTTCTTTGTTTGGGGTTTTTTGGAGGTGGTGGTGGGGGTGATGATGGGTGTGTGTGTGTGTGATTTTGAGAATTTAAACATGCACAATCTGGATAGTCATCTATATTGCTTTGTATTCTGTAGATAGTTATGGGCAAATAAAAGGTGCAATTCATTTGGCAATTTAGGTTGCTTAAGAGCTCTCTTTCTGTACCTGCAATAGCACTAGTCATTACAATCCCACTGGCAGGCACACGACATAGCTTCAACCCAGGAGTTGTGTTTGACTTCTGTATGAGCTGAAGGGCTACTCTACACAAGGCATAATCAAAGATTAAGTTAGTTTCATGAG
The DNA here is from genome assembly GCA_035047845.1 of Dendrocincla fuliginosa. NCBI lineage: Eukaryota > Metazoa > Chordata > Aves > Passeriformes > Dendrocolaptidae > Dendrocincla > Dendrocincla fuliginosa. The sequence goes on from JAWWMO010000001.1 coordinate 73,598,480, forward strand.
AACACAGACTGAAAGTCTGGATGAGGGTAAGAAAAGAAAGTAATAGTTATATAGTGATAGTCTTTAAAAAAAAGCTTAAAAATTTATACCTTTAAACAAAACAATTAAATTTACGATAATGCTAAGTATTAAAAAAAAAAAAAGTTCTAAAGAATATATGCTAGAGAACAGCCTTACTTTATCAGAAAGACAGAACTAAAATTGTACCTCTATGCTGTAATTTCTGTAACTACTGAGCTGAATTTAGTAGCAAAATACATGTGAGGGGCTGATTATAGTGCATGGATTGCTGTGATATCTACATAGATAAGTGATTATTATTATTAGTGTTATATAAGGAGAGTACAAAAATTTGTAAGTAAAGTCAAAACTGAAAAAGAATAGTGGTCCTGGCATCTTAAAATCATATTCCTTTTTCCGCAAAGCTGCTCTTTATAGAATTTCTGTTTGCATATAATCTCTTAAAAAGAATTCAGCACTATAAATATCTATATTCTACCCTTGTTTGGCCACTTTAAATGTACATGTCATCATATCTTATTGAGTATTACCATGTTAGAAAGGTCTGAAGAAAAATAAAGATGCAAGATATATTTTAGCAGTAAGTTTTCAAATAGAAAATGACCCTAACTTCAATCGAACACCAGAATCAGCTTGAACTAAAGTTTAGTAAAATTGTGTTCTAGATTTTAATTGCATCTTTTTCAGGGTCCTCTAAAATATTTCCATCATTTTACATGTATTGATTGAATCACTTATGTCACCATATATTTACTCAGTTACTGAGTGCTGAGTAAGCATGAGATACATAAGTCCTTTGAATTATTTTTTTTTTTTTTTAATCTGGATGTTCTGAATTTCATATTAACAGATAAGAACATCTGATGGACAAGATGCCATCCAAAGGGACCTGAACAAGTTCAAGAAATGGGCCCACTGGAATCTCATGAGGCTTAATAAGACCAAGTACAAGGTGCTGCTCTTGGGTCAGGGCAACACCCAGTACCAGTACAGGCTGGGGGATGAACAGATCAAAAGCAGCTCTTCAGAGAAGGACTTGGAGGTGCTGGTGCATGAGAGGCTGGACATGAGCTGTCCATGGGCACTTGCAACCCAGAAATCCTGGACTGCACCAAAAGCAGCATGGCCAGAAGGTCGAGGGTGGTGATTCTACCCTTCTACTCCACTCTGGTGAGACTCCACCTGCAGTGCTGCATCCAGCTCTGGGGTCTGCAGCACCGGGAGGACATAGATCTGTTGAAGCAAGTTCACAGAAGGGTCAACAAGTTGATCAGATGGCTGAAGCACCTCTCCTGTGAGGAAAGGCTGAGAGAATTGTTTTTGCTCAGCCTGCAAAAAGCTTAGAGGTGACCTAATTGCAGTCTGCCAATACCTGAAGGGAACCTACAAGACAGATGGAGAGGGACTACTTACAAGAGCATGTAGTGACAGGACAAGAGGTAATGGCTTCCAACTGAACTAGTGTATGTTTAGATTAGATATTAGGAGGAAGTTCTTTGCTGTGAGTGTGGTGAGGGACTGGAACAAGTTGCCCAGAGAATTTGTGGAGGCCTCACTCCTGAACATGTTCAAGACCAGGTTGGATGGGGCATTGAGCAACTTGGTCTAGTGGAAGGTGTCCCCGCCCATGGCAGGTGGGTTTTAACTAGATGATCTTTAAGGGCCTTTCCAACCCAGACCATTTTATGATTTTCGATGACAATAGACATAAATGACTAGTCAGCTTATTATTGGAGGCAGAAGTCTGGGCAGATGAAACCAGCTCAAATTTGGAATACAGAACAATAACAAAGAATCTCATGTTGTGTAAGAGGCTGAATAGACTCATGAACTTCCTTGATATAGCAGAATTTTATATAAGAATTCTAGAAGATGAAAAGTAAGCTTCTGGCCTGAATTCATTTTATCTAAATTAGTATTCTTATTCCTACATTTTGGGAAGATAAATCCAGGCTCAGCAGGCTTTCCTAAATAAATAGAAAATTTACAGACCTTTAATAATGTTGATAGTATATAGAACTTCATAGATAATCATCTTCAATTGCAGTATTCAATTGCCTTTCATTTAAATATGTCTGCTTTACTTTGAAACTTTAATGATACCTTTCATTTCTCACATGATGCCAAGAATATAAGAGCTCCTGACTAAAAAAAAAAAAAGCAAAAATGAAAGGACCAGCATTTCCACATCATAATAAAATATAATTTTCTTTCTCAGTTAAACCAATAGTTATGTTTTTATATCGTTTCTAAATTTTAACAGTAATGCTTAAGCACTTTTTCTGCCATTCATCACATAATTTCATAAAAAATCTTTAGATTGAGGACTGATTTTTGATTAATATCAGTAGAAATGTACCATTGGTTGTCCTGTATGTGCTGTTGCGCTGCACTTATGTTGATCTGCTACATAACCTTTCTGGGCATTGAGGTCAGGCTGACAGACCCGTAGTTCCCTGAAGCCTGCATCTGGCCCTTCCTGTGGCTGGGCAACACATTGGCCAACTTCCAGTCACCCAGGACTTCCCCAGTGAACCAAGACTGTTGATAAATGATGGAGAGTGGTTTGGTGAGCTCTTCCACCTCCTCCATTAGCATCCTAGGATGGATCCCATCTGGACCCATAGATTTGTGAGCATCCAAGTGGCACAACAGGTCACTACCTCCTCCTAGATTACAAGGGAGCTATTCTGCTCTTCATCTCTGTGTACCAGCTCAGTGGGCTGGTTGCCCTGAGGATAACTGGTCTTACTGTAGAAGAATGAGGCAGAGAAATCGTTAAGTATCTCAGTTGTTTCCACATCCTTGGTGACTACATTCCCCCTGGTGTCCAGTGAAGAAGGGAGATTAATTTCTTCTAATACTTTTGGCAGTACTTTTTTTTTTTTTTTTTGCTTGCTTAATTACAATTTTTTTTTTCCTATTTAGTTTTAACCAACTTTCTGTCAGATCTGTCTCTGAACAGAATTAACAGAAATTTATTGCATTTTATGTACATATGAGTGAGATTGATCTACCCCCCTTAACACATAATATGTATTCTTAGCTTTGGCTCCAAGGAGCTAACTCTATCACAATTTACAGCACTGAGATCAAGACTCAATAAAACAATCAAATGAATAAATACAATTTGCTCTTTTGATTTTTTCATGTTCTTCTTCCAAGAAGAAAAAAGGAAAACCTTTTTTTTTTAAAAAAATGTTATGATTTTTTTTACCATGACCATTTGTTGAAGGTTACAGGCTTATGAAGAATGCAGACCATTCAATATGAATTACAGCAAACTCCACTTTATTCAAGAAA
>JAWWMO010000001.1:73601903-73642524 GCA_035047845.1 Dendrocincla fuliginosa
GCGGCTAACTGTATGACCTCATCTCGCTTGCTTCCAGGTTCTCAGAGGCCTGCAAGGTTGTTTATCCTACAGCACACGTCTGCTAACCTTGGTCAAAGACTCCCTTTTGCTTTCCCACAAGAAAAGCATCCCTACAACCATTGATTATATTTCTAAGCATATTTTTGTTTAATACATACTTTTCATCTGAACTGATGAGAACATTAATAGTTTAGGGCTTTTTTTCTTGATTAAGAAGCTATAGATCATTTCATGACAGACTTATTTACCTACACAGCTTACAAAGTCACAGACATCAGGAAAAGTTTTGAGAATAGAGTAATACATGGACAGTTTGGCCTGATGCAGCTGTAATCCATATCAGCTGAATGTGTCTTTCTCTGAAAGTTGTTTTACAGAAGTAACTTTTCTGAAATGTCTCAGGTATTTAACTTCAAGAACAGACAAAAACAATTTCCTTGACTGGACTCCCATCATCTTATCAGCATAGTACAGCTCATATGCAGACTGGAACTGCTTTCCTGTCTTCACTGCCTACATGCTGGCACACCAACACAAGCATTTCCAACAGCCTTATCCTATTCCTCTTTGTGGCTCATCAAGATGAAGGTCCACTAGTGCAAAATACATCCATATGTGCAATGTGGGTTTTGGCTGCCCTCAAAGACGTCTCTTCCCCAGGCAGAACAAACCCATCTCGAAGTTTCCTCACTAAGTGCTCCAGCCCTCATCTTTCTAGTGGTCTTCTCTGCAGCTGCCCAGTTTATCATGTCTTTCATGTATTGTAAACCCTGGAACTGGATGCAGATGTAGTCTAATGAGTGCTGAGTAGAAGGGGATAATCACTGATCAACTGGCTGTGCTCCTGTTAATACAACACCAGATACTGCTAACTTTCGTTGCTTCCAGGACACACTGCTGACCTTCTCCGAGCCTGCTGTCCTCAGGAGCCCCCAAGTACTTTACTGCAGAGCTGAGTCCCAGACATTAAGTTCTCAGCCTGAAAGTTGTAAAACTATTGTCCATTCGCCTTTATCCATGTTGAATTTCACAATTTTCCCAGGGCTTTTTCCTTTGTCTAGGTCCTGTATTAGCTGCACTTTCAGGCTCTCACCAACCACAAATCTGATGATGGTGCTTTCTTTCCTCTTCTCCAGTCCCTTCATAAACAGGAGCTAAACAGGAGCTAAACAGGATATGTGCCCATATAGACACCCAAGGAACTCCATTTGTAACTAGCCTCCAGTAACCTCTGTCCTTTGAACCTGACAATACAGGTAATTTTTCACTCGTATGGTGCTCTGGATGATATAAAGTGGATGTAAGGATGTTGTGGGACACCATGACAAAAGCCTTGTGAAATTTAAGGTAGACAAATCCTGCTGCTCTCCCTTCATGCACAGACCTAGTCACTTCGCCACAGAAGGCAATCAGGCATGCTGTATATGATAGTAAATCCATGCTGGCTATTCCAAACCACCTCCTTCTCATTCAGGTGTTGCAAAATAGCTTCCACAAATGGACTCTAATACATTTATGTGATTTTGAGTGAAGGAATTTTCTTTGCAGGAAGATGAAATTGCAATTCCTTAATTCCATACAGGACATAAGAAACAACCTCTGTGTTATGCTGAGAAAGTATAATTGTGAAATTCTCAAAAAAATAAAAACCAAAAAAAAAAAAAGAGTTTAAAATGTTTTCTACTATATTGACTAAGCATAGTTGTTAAAACAATACCAAAATCAGATTGTAAAGCAGTCATGTTAACAAAAGTTCTACCAAGTCTGAGCCTGTTTTAATAACTGGAGCAGTGTCAGTAAGCTATACATGCGCAACTTTGACATCTGTTTGTAAATACAGATCTCTAGATTAAAACATTATTTAAATGCATTATAACCTTTTTAAAAGAAGCAGAGACAGACTTTACTGAATGTTGGTTTATAATGCATTTCATTTTATATGCAAAGAACTAATAATAAGGATTTAACTTTGTATGATCACATCTGTAAACACCAATGATCTGAAAAAGATAAAAAGTGGGCCTAGCAGGATTTGGAAACTGCACTTCCACCATAACATTGGGAATACATTTAATTAACAAAAGACATACACTACTTTAAAACAGCAGCGCCATATTCAGAAGTTGACATTCAAAAGACCTTTAGCCATATAAAAATTTAATATGGAATGGATGAAGACAGGATTTCTTCTTGCAGATATCTGAGAATCCTGACTATTATATGCTAGATTTATGTTTTAGGAAATAGAAATATTAACATAAATTGAAGAAGAAAAATGTCTGAAAATAGTCTCTTTCTCGTATTTAAAAGGCATTTTATTGAATAAAAACTGTCCTCAAAAAACCTGATGACTGGCTAACACAGAAAGGTTATCACTCAGGGTGAGAGTCTGACAAATCTGTTTTCATGTGACATTTGAGTATTAACTTGACATAACATGAGCTTCTGCATAACACAGCAAATTGCTTTCAACTCAGTGATACATGGGTACCAGATCTGAGCAAAAATACTTAGGAATGGCACCCTCAGACAACACACGTGCAAAAGAGGCTGAACATGTCTGCAGAATAACTCACCTTTTTACACAGAAAACTGTGACTGCACCCACTTACTCTGGTACGTTGCAGTGAAGCACCCACTCACTCTGGTTGGTGGCACTATGGACTGGGAACACCTACACCCCTGGTGTGACTCCAGCAGCTGTCCCTGAATCCATTAACTCTGGTCAGAGCTGTAGCTGACATTGAGTACTAGCAGTATTCACACACATTGGAGAGAGTGAGATTACACAGAGGTAGATTGAAGAGCAAATTTAAAATAGGACAGACTATTTTATGCTTGTTGCCTCCTCCCTTTCTTTATCATCCCAATTTCATAAGATACTTGATCAGATGATCTGAAACACTCTCACACTTTGCATACCCTCATCAATTAGTGTAACTAGCCAGGTTTGGTTCTTGTGAATGTGAGAGCATGCACTGGAGAACCCTGCAATACATCTCTTTCTCAAGGTAGCACATGGACACGAAGCTCTAAAGGGATTGCCAACTCATAGAAATGGCAAAAGATGGCATTTATTCTCATAGATCTCTTTGGGAGTGTAAAAGGATTGTGAGAATGCAGAATAGTCAGTGGATGGAAATAGATGCCTTTAAAAAACCAAAACAAAACAGTAGGACTTCAGCTATTTGCTTAGTCTTTGCTAAAATGAAACTTCCTCAGAAAATTTTCAAAGACAACCACTTTCTACTCTTTGATCATACCTGAAACTTCTTCAGTTGAGGAAAAAGGGAACCTAAAATTTAAGATTGAATTCAGTGACTTAGTTCAACACATTGGATCCCGTTCTCTGTCCCTATATGTTATAAGGCAAGTAGGATTAGTTTTGTTAGAGATAAATTAGTTCTCTGATTTTTCCCATTAATTTATTACAAACTTGCATAATTTTTGGATATTTTTCCCAAATGGGAGAATTTGGTCAATGTAGAAAGCAGTAGTCCTCAATTAAAAAAAAAAAAAAAAATCTGCAGTTATTAAGAGTACAACTTTTCAGTTTGATGTAGCTGTAATACACAGTTGACCTGGACATTTTATGGCTGAATGCAGATATTTACAGCAGACAAGTTAAAGCCATCCTAATAGCCTATTCCTTCATAAATAATCATTCCTCAGGCTCATGTTTTTGTTTAGCTTCATGTTGTGGTAGATTTTTTCTAAGAGAGAGTTTCTAATGCTGCTAAGTTAAAATAAGAAAAAATATATTTTCTTATTCTAACAGAATAGTGAAAAAGTATGACATGTTGTAGTAGCTATCAATCACAGTGCTCACAATTTGTAAGGAGTATTAACAAGACTTCTGATTCATGCAGCACCGTCCTTGTGTTAACTTTAAAAAAAAATCCTAGAAATCTCTGTAAAGTAACTACTAACCCTCATTGTGAATGGCACACTCATAGCTAGAGAACTTCATTGGTTTGCCTCAGGGAAAACTTCTACTACTCATTAGTAGAAGTAACACTGATTCAGTACAACTATACTGCCCTGTAGTCTTTCTTTTCTTACAGAAAGTCTCATCTTGAACAAACGCCCCCCCTTATCTGTATTTTGAATTTTCAGGACAGTTCAAACCAAACAAAGGTAATATTGCTACATCTGTACTACTACATGAAAGAATACCAAGAAGCTCTGGAGCTTGACTGCCATCTCCACTTAACTGGGCCTCTACATCTTGACCATTCCAATGTAAATCTTAAGCATTATGGGTGCCAACCGCTTGACCTTGAAGCCTTTTTTTCTATTGAGAAATTTGGTCAGAGCTTCTGAATTAAGACTAGGTTCTAGTAAATTCAGTAGTAAAAATTCTGTTGATTCTACATCAGCACAGTAAAGAGTCTGCATGATATTTCCATGATAATTCTGTTAAAAGCTGTATCCAAATGGAACAAAGGTTTTTCTGCAGTATGCTCCTGATTTATGTTAGAGCAGTCCTTTTTCTGCTGTCAGGATTTCCCTTCCATGGGTACCATGTTGTGTGTTTGCGTAACTAGGAGCTGGTGTGCATCTGGCTCCTGCTCTAGCATGGATTTATGATATAAGCAGAATACCTCCCATCATAAGGAAGCCTAGAACTGGCTCTTGGTTTACAACTTCAGATATATTTTATTATTTTTGAAAAATCATGGAATGGGAAAAATGGTCATTGATCTAAAAATGTGTCTGACATGCAGATGATTTATTTATTTATTTTTGAGTGCCCATACTGCATTATCTCTCAGAGCATGATTAAGTTATAGGAATTGTAATGTTACATGTTATACTACTGTAGCCAGTTTGGGAATCCAATGCCTGAAACCTATTATAGTCTCGGATTTTAAATAAATCTATTTCTTTCTTTGGTGATGACAGTAAAAAGGTTGAAAATATGAGACATAAAAGATTCCATCATATTTTCAGAGAATTAGTCTTTGAAATACTGTTTCACATTTTTTGTAATGGGGTATTATTTCTATGACTTCCTAACCATAAAGAACTAAAGAGGTAAACTTAGTGTATGACATATAGACTTTACATTCTAACTGTGATTTAAAATACTGGGCTTGATACTTCTACTGTTGCTGTTGAACATAATACTCTCAATTGCTTTTAGAGTGTTTTCCTGGTTTTCAGCATTTTTTCCTATTTCTACAAACTGAAGCAGGTCTGGCCCTGAAGCAGCTTCTCAGATAAAGATCTATGCTGTAGTGTGCCAAATCAGTCTGTACTCCACTGCTCCACATTCAAAGGGCCTTCAAAGTCAGCATAGTTAATCCAGAAAACAGTGTGACAAGAAAGAAGTTAAATTTAACTTCTGAAGTATAAAATGCCGGGTTTTTTTAGAAGAAGAAAGAAAATAAAATCAGTGGAATAAAGCAGAAAGAATTCTCCAGATGAAATACATTTGTTTGGAATCTCATTAGAGCATAACTAGTGAGAACTAAATAGTAAACAAAAAGTAGGATGAACAAATAGTAATTTCTAAGAATCATTGGATCCTACAAAGGAATGTTTCTGAATATTCCCATAGAATTATTCTGGAACAAATGCTTTTTAATTGCACTGTAACATGTAAAAGGAATACTTGCACTGGAGACAGGACAGGGGAGCCTGAAATCACTGTCAAGACTGTGATTTCAATGGGTATTAAATGAAGCTCATTCAAGAGGGAGGAAAATGGAGGACTTTCAAAACATTATACTAATTTGATATCCACCTAAATATTTTTGTTAAATTAAAGCATATCAGAAAGATATCCAATATCATTTTAAAGATTTTAAGTTGTGGAAAAACTCCTATATCTTTAGAATATCTATTTCAGCATTAATTACTTTCACTATGAAAGGTTTACATTCTAGTAAAAGCTCTGCTTGTTTCAGTTGGGAGCCATTAGATTTTATAATGCTTTCCCTGCTAATTAAAAATGATCCTTCCACCTTCAACAGGAACCTCCTTTTGCAAAGGTCTATCCTACCTACTATAAATAGATCCTCTAACTGTTCTATATATAGTGAACATTATATATCAGTTTTTTCAATCTTCATTTTGATAAGTAGATAATGTTCCGACTTTTAGACCTTCTCAACCCTGTTTAATTTTTTACAGCTTTCTTAAAATACAGACATACAATATTCAAATAATGACTTTATCAATGCAGTATAGCATTTCATTCATTATTATTTCTCTCTCTTTTTTTTTTTCCCCCCCTAGGAAAATTACATCTGATAATTTTGCTACAGGAAACTCACTGTAGGCTAATATTAATCTGGTGATGAGCAGTAATCCAACATCCTAGTCAGACAAAGTCTGACTGGATTATTTATTTACTTTCCAGGATGTCTATCCACTCTTCATAAATATATATATATTTTTTTTTTCAGACAATGTGAGACACTGAAGTTTATTAATTTATTTTTAAATTTGAACATAAATTAACCTTTTCACCTATTCACATCCCCAAATCAGTAGAAAAAAGCCTTATGCAAGAGAAATCACTGATATATTTCACATACATAACTGAAATTGATAGATATAAAAAGAAATATTTGAGAACATAAATAAGTTTCTTTGTGGGATTATAAAGAAAATTTCCCTGTGAGGAAAGGAGTTTGTAACTCTCTGGTCTGGAATTTGTATACAAGTGGTATCAGCTACAGAACCAGAGACAAACTGAGAAAATAGATAATCACTATTGCAGTTTTATGTAATGATATGCCAAAATTTTACTAGAAGATGAAAGTTAATTGAAGTCCTCCTGAGACTTTATAGGCATTTTGGTTTCTGAACCTGCTCTGCAAGTCAGAAGTACAGACAGTGTCCTAAAAGATCACTTCCTCTTCATGGTAGATCAGGGCGTCAGTGTGGTTACCCTGACACTGCTTTGCAGAAAGGGAAAAAGAAAGTTTTAATATTGCCAGTACTTTCTTTCTCTTCTAAGTAAAAGGAATGAGAATAAGAATTTATCATTTTGTTTTCTTGCACACTTTAAAAAGCCTGTTTCCTCTGATCATATAATAATGGTAACCACATTTGCATTTTATCTTTTTATCTAGCTGGAATTCTTTAGCAGGATTTTATTCAGCAAGAGTTATTTGGAGATTCTAGTCACTTCATGATGTGCTACAAAACAAATATTTAATTTCTAAGGATTTTCCTTGACATTTTCAAAGAGTAATATCCATTCTCTTAGCTAGCTTTCATTAGCCAAGTAAGATTTCAAGGAAGATCATATGCTATTATATCTCTCCATTGTCAGCTACATGGGGTAAAATTCATTTGCATGCTGTAGATGCCTACATTTAGGTGTTAAAATGTGCATCTCTATAGGTGCACTACATTATCAAAGTGTCTAATACAATCAAAGGAGACAGGGACTTTATTTGTCACAATTTTTAATCTGAGATACTCTAATGCCTGAGAGAGCCGGATAAAAAATTATCAAGATTCTTATGGGTAGTGACCTAGGTTGACTGTCAGATCCCTAATTTCAAATGGGACACAATTAATTTTCTTCTTAGTAGCTGGTACAGTGCTGTGTTTCTTGGATTTAGTATGCAAATAATGTTGCTAACACACTGATGTTTTGGTTGTTGGCAAGTGGTGCTTACTCTAAGTCAAGGACTTTTCAGTGTCTGATCCTCTGAAAGTGTGGAGACACACAAAAACCTCTGAAGGAGCACAGCCAGGCCAGCTGACCTGAATTGTTCAAAGGGATATTCCATACTATATAATAACAGCCGTGATGGAGAAGGCTCCTCTACTCCACAAGCCTCTTGGGGTCTGGTGGGGATTGCAAAATCCCCATGTATGCAGCAGTAAAGTGACAGAACCACTCCACCATGCGGTGGTGAAAAACCCCTTAATGACACGTGGAAAGGGTTTTTAAGCCCTTTAGGAGTGGGTTTTAGGAGGTAGGATGTGATTGGATACGGGTTCAGGGGGAGTGGTGTGGTTTGGGGTCACAGGGGCCAGTAAGGGAACAGGAGGACCAAAACCCAGTGGAAACCCAGGAATAGGGAATGACAGGTGATACATCCAATAAGGTCGGGAGGGGGGCAGGGCTGGATGTCTGAGAAGAAGGGAACATGTCTCTTTCCATAGAAAGCCACATGTGTGCTGGAGACCCTAGGGATTACAATCTAAAAGGGGGAACACCCGTACATTAAAAGTGACAGGTATTAAATTCTAAAGTCTCTGCTCTTCTGGAAGTAGTCGCAGTTATGGTCTTGTTTCTAGGGGTGTCTTTTTTCCAAGATATGTAGTCGGGGTGATCCTTTTCCCCTGTCTCCCATGTTCTGTAGCAGGAGTTTCTTCAAACATCATAATATTATGTGCAGTATATAAACTGGGAGGAGTTTGCCAGGAGGGGCTGGTCACTGCTTAGGGACAGACTAGGCATTGGTCTGCTGGTGGTGAACAATTGTATTATGCATCACTTGTTTCTCTTGGGCTTTGTTACTGTCTCTCCTTGTCATTATGGTGATATTTCAGTTATTAAACTGCTCTTATCTGAACCCATGAGCTTTATCTTTTCTTTCCAATTCTCCTCCTCTCCTGGGAAAGTGGAGGTGGGGAGCACTTTTTGGGGGTATGAGTGAGCAGCTGCAAGGTAGTTAGCTGCCAGCATGACACCCACCCAACTGCTATCTCATTCCCTATCCTCAACAGGACAAGAGCAGAAGATGAAAAAAACCTCATTGAGACAAAGACAGAGACATCACTTACAAATTACTGTCATGGGCAAATCAGATTCAAATTGGTGAAAATTATAGTAATGTATTGCCAATTAAAATAGATTTGGAAGTTCAGAAACAAAGACAAAACTAAAACATCTTCCACCACAAGTCACTCGTTTTCCCCAGGTTCAAATTCAGTCCTTTACTCTCTATTCCCCTACATCCTGCCTCAGTGAGACTGGAAGGGTGGGGACAGGTTGCTATAGTCAGCACATAAGTGTTCCTCTCTGCATCTCCTTCCTCCTTCCACTTTTTCCTAACTACATTTTGGGTCCCTTATATGGAATACATTCCTTCAGAATAAATTTGTTTCAGCATGGGTCTCCCATGGGCCATAGTGCAAATAGCTACTGTGGTGTGGTAGTCTCCACAGGCTGCAGTGAAATATTTGCCCATCTCTACAGGCTGCATTTCTGTCAGGAGAATCTGTTTCAGCATGGGCTCTCAAAAGGTGGCAAAAAGATCCACCTGCTGCTCCATAGCTGCAGTGTGGTTACCTGCCCTGGCAAGGGCCTCTACAAGGGCTAAAGGGGAATCCCTCCTCTCTAGTCTGAAGCATTTCCTTCTCCTCCTTCTCTGGTCTTGGCATTCACAGGGTTGGTTTTCACACTTCTTTCCACATCTCACTTCTCAATGCCTGTGCAGTGTTTTGCCTTTTAAGATGATAAATTTTCCCCAAGACACCACCTGCTTGGCTGATTGGTTCAGCTGTGTCCTGCAGTGGCTCTGCTGCAGCTAGCTGAAATTAGCTGTGTTCAGGCAACCTCTCACCTCTTCTTACAGAGACCATCCCTGCAATCTATGGACTACTGTATCAAGTTTCTACTCAACAAAATCAATGAAGTTTACAGATCTTTCAGATGATAAAATATATTCATCTCATTTAGCTGAATAGCTCTCTACACCCAATGATTGATTTCACCTAAACACAGGTATTTAATGCCTTCCAGGAGCCCTTAGGATATTTCTGGTTGATATGCAGATGCTGATCTGTGTGAGGTGCTGTGCAAGATTTGCCAGCCTCTTGAAGGTAATGGAGATACAATGTCTCAGATGACACTGCAGCCCCAACCAGTCATTGTACTGAACAGAGATTCAATTTGTTTGCCTACATGCAGACATTTAGTGCCATCTGCTCTGTTTTAGGATAGCCAAACATCTGGAAAGTCTGGCAGATATGGTTCAGAATGACAGCAAGCTTGTGTTATTTTGAAGAGACAATTGGAAGCCACGTGGAATAGCCCAGGAAAACTCAAGGCACTGCTGTTCAGGCAAATGAATCCCATTATATTCTTAAGAGAAGACAGAAACAGTTGCATAAACATAATAATTTAATTTTACCTAAACCGTCTTGCCATCATAAACTGACTGAATCGCCTCGAGCTATTTCTGACCCTTATGATATCAGAAGCATTTGTATGGGACTTTACAGGATTCATCAGGGAAACTCATCACATTCTGGGAGGCAGGAGGAAGACACTTGTAGGCAAGGGAGTGTTTCCTGATATTAAATTTGATGCATCTCTTTTGCATGACAACCATATATTGTCCTCAGTGCCTCATAGTTATTGAACTCAGAGGATGGAATGTAGACCAGCCGCCCCAGTTTCATTCTTTCTTTGTTGTTTTGCCTCAATCTTGCAAAGCTCCCCTGTAGTCCAAGACTGTTGTGCATCCATGAAGGTCAATACAGTTTTAAGTGTTCCTCTGGTGTAATGAACAAACACATCTGAATTAATATAGCTAAATCAATTACACTGGATTCAGATAACTGACTCTATTTCTAAACACAGCTATGTATACACTGCCAACACTTAGTAGCATATTTATATTTCACTTTTCATATTTTGCTAATGTGCAGCTTCGTCAATATACTGATCATCCCATGTAAGGCAATAAAAGAATAAAAGCTATTTTCATCTGTATCTGTAGTAGTTCTATTTCTGCTTGTCTATTTATCTTTAGAGATATCAACAATCAGCACTTCCACACAATAATATTCTTGAACTAAATAGCATAATTGTAATTAGTGTGAAAGAACTTGATGAATAAACCCTCAAATAGCACAACACAGCCTCTTTCTTTATTCTTTTTATATAGAATTAATTTTATCCTCATATTTGTGGCCACTGGCATGATGTCATATAAATTGCACTGATACTATTGTCAGTGTGAGCATGCAAGAATTTTGCAGTGCAGTTGGGTGCAGACACAGCATCTTTCATGATTAACCTGTTTCAGAGAAGAAAAATTTTGAAAATGCTAGGGTATTAAAAATGCTTTAGATTTTTTTTTTCTTTTGTTAATTAGACATCTCACTTTCCTGTGTGTCTTTAAAGCATGTTCTCTAATTTAGTGTACAACATTTTGGGCACATTTATCATGGATTTGGACTTGAAATTAGAATTTTTTAGTAATTTTTAAGGATAAGGTAATTTTGTCTCTCTAGTTTTGGTTCTAAGAAGGAAAGAATCCTGAAGAAAACAAAAAATCTGTTAAATGTTTTTTTAGCCTTTTTATCTCCTCAAGTCTTTGATCACATAGAACACAACACTGACTTTTTTTGCTGACACAATCCTTTTACTTAGACTGCTTTCACAAAAGCTTTATTTTTAGTGTGTTTGACGGAAAAAAAAAAAAACAAAATTGGTGAAACCAAACTAATATAAGGTCTAATATTTTCTCCGTTCTCTGTACAAAATGGCTTTATTAATGCTTCAACTGCATTCAGTCAAATCGGATGTACTGTTGCAAGTCTTGAATCCATTCACATTCTTACAGCTTAATGGAAATATGTGATTCAGTGGAAGTCAGTTGATTTAGCTGCCACGGCTACAAGATGCTGCAATACAAGACTGTCCTTAACAGCCACCAGAAGTCTATGAAAGGAAGGACACATAAAGTATCCTAACCAGTGGGTAATTTTCAGTATGATGTAGATTTCTAAATTTGTTTAGGGAAAAAAAAAAAAAAAGAAAACTTGGATGAAGAGAAGCATCATTTAAGAATTTGAATCTGTAAAGATGGAAGATGTTTATTAGTTCTGTGGATCTTGTAGCCTTTTGCCAGACAGAGTTGTGCTATGTATAAATGGATATTTCACTCTGTCTTATAATACGTAGTTCTTAGGTCCCAGATAATTTTGTACGACATAATTAAATCCATTTTTTTTTCCTCTGGTTTGGGTTTCTTCATAGGGTTGGCTTTTAACATTCATTGCTTCCCATGACAATGAAACTGCTTTTTCTTTGCTTTTAAAGTTGACCACATTTGCATGCTAATGTTAGACAACATTTTCTCCATTGCCAACTGACATTCAGTGTATATGAAAAAGAAAAAAACTCCATATTTTCTTTTTAAAATCAAATTCAACCCTATCAAAATCTTAGAAAAACTACATATATAGTTAGCATAATCTGTGTTGCTGTACATAAGGAATGGGATTCAACTAATCAGTATACATATATAATTTAATGTGAGTAGATCACTCTCTAAATTCCATTGAGTCTATTGATCAGAGTGAGTTTCCTTACACAGGGTAGAATTTTCCATAGGCGTCTTATGCCATGTAATAGCCCTGACATCTCACCTGAATTTAACTGCCATTTCAGAAAGTCATGAGTAGTCCTGTGTTTTATCTGCCAAGTGCATGTGGATGTCTCAGTTGCCTTGGATGCACTGGTTTTAGGAAACTGACTTACTCCCCTTAACTGATTTGCTCATAATAGGAACTTAGACACTGACCCTCCACACAGGCACACAAATTTAGCTGCCTAGACGTCAATCCACAGCTTAGATGGTGGATACTGGAACAGGAGAAAGTGTTGCAGTGAAAGTCCTTGTTTTTTTCAGCTAAAAAGGTGACACAGTGTATATAGAATTTCTGCAAATCAGAATTGCCTATTTTGGACAGAGAAGCCTCATTAATAATAAAGCTGACTTCTTATAAAAGAAAACTTCCTAGTCTCTATCGCCTCTCCTTGGTTTTGCACTTAACTGGTATCACCCTGACTCCTATGGCTGCAGAGAGGAGCAGGATACTCACGGTGGCTGAGCCTCTCCTTGTCCTCGTAGCCTCAACAAAGGGCTGTTGTATCCCTTTACCTCTGGATTTTTTCAGGCCACTGCCCCCAAGTGAGCTGCAGCTCCTGTCAGGAGTAGGACAGTCATTTGAGGGCGGGCTGCAGAATAGGGAGAAACCAGACCCAAGCCCTAAATGTTGGGAGACATCTGCTTTGCCCCTGCTCCTGTCCTTGTTCCTCCCAGACCATGTCCACTGCTGAAGACTTCCGTGGATCAGGGTGGGTGAAGACAAGGAGGGCAGGAAATGCAAGAAACATCAAATGTTATGTATTTCTAATTACTTCCTTCTCAGTAAATAGCCACCATCATTTACAGAGCTCTTTTGTTCAACAAAGGTCCTCTTATTCTTCCAGAAATGCAAGAAAAAAAGCATGATCTTGATGTAGCTGAAAAAAAGCTCAACTGACAATAGACCCCAGTGAGTAGGGAACTATAAAGAGTCAGCCTGAAAACCTTGATCTATTCCTGTCTGTGCCATTTATCTCCTTTATATAGCAAAAAAAGATTCTGCATATAAGTACTGAAGTTAGAGCATATATAATCATGAGAAACAGCCTACATAAAGACTCCTCCAGAAAGTGTTTTCAAGCAACTGAACAGAGTTTAGGCTGCTGACACAGTCATGTAAAATTAGATTGCTAAAACATATGGTGAGAATATATTTATCACTTTGAATTTTGCTGCTTTCCCTTAATTTTTGGTGGAAGCATTAATGGCCTCTACTCCCTGGAGTATATGTAGCTAGATCTATGTATATTTTATTTGCCTAATATGAGACTGAAATTGAATCCAGGCATCCAAATTCCAAACTGCAAGCCTGGGATCACCAAGCAGCTCCTAATCTGATGGGCACCTCACCCCAATGAGCACCACGTTATTTTTCAGGGTGGAAGATTTATTGCTGCATATTTTCCACTATTATGACAATGCCAAGCACCTCAGGGTTAGATATACCTAAGGAAATTATAAACACATTTCTGTAAATCAGCAAAGGGCCTGGTATTTTCAGAGGACATCTGATGAGGCTGAAAGGCTCAGGCTTTTTGTAATATTTTTACTAGAACTTTCTAATGCATTTAGAATAATAGTTAACTTATTCAGATGGATCTTTTTTACGGAACTCTTTTTTTTTTTCCTTCCACAGCTGAAAGAAAGCATTTTCATGAAGTCTTCAGTTTCCACATCAACATGAGGGAATTCAGACTTAGATATCCTGGGGACAGTGTTCTGATTAAGAGATTAGTAATTCAGCAAATTGAAATCAGTCTTCATAGTAAAACTTTTTGACTGTGGTTAACATACTACAGGATACATTTGTAAAAATTAATGTAAAGAAAAGAGGTATGACCATGTAATTAGATTATTCAGCATGGAGGAAGAATGTAGGCCCTGCTCTCACATTTGTGTATTATTTGTAAATTTCATTCAGCATTCATGGCATCAAAAGCTACACCGAGGTATACCTATTCGCAGGAAACCATCCCCTCCTTAATTTAAGAAAAGTTCCATAGAATCATAGAATCTTTTAGGCTGGAAAAGACATTTAAGATCATTGAGTCCAACTGTAAACCTAACACTGCCAAGTCCCACTAAACCGTATTCATAAGCAATATATCTACATGTTTTTTAAATACCTTCAGGGAGGGTGACTCATCCACTTCGCTGGACAGCCTGTGCCAATGCTTTATAATCTTTTTCATGAAGAAAATTTACCTAATATCTGTCACAACTTAACTTTCATGCTGTTGTCTGTTACTTGAGAAAAGATAACAACCTCCTCCTGGCTACAAACTTCTTTCAGGTAGTTGTAGAGAATGACAAGGTCCCCCTTGAACCTCCAGGCTAAACAACCCCTTCTCTCTCAGTTGCTCCTCATAAGACAAATATGCAGAAGATGAGGATCCTTAAACCAATTTTAGTAACATGTTCTAATGCCTTTGTTTCTTAGTTTCTTTGTTTCTTAGTGAAATAAA
The DNA here is from genome assembly GCA_035047845.1 of Dendrocincla fuliginosa. Classification (NCBI taxonomy): domain Eukaryota; kingdom Metazoa; phylum Chordata; class Aves; order Passeriformes; family Dendrocolaptidae; genus Dendrocincla; species Dendrocincla fuliginosa. Next base: position 73,616,749 of record JAWWMO010000001.1, read on the forward strand.
CTTTTGCTAACAATTTGAACTTGATCGGACTCATGGCCAATGCCCCTTGTATCTCCTAACACAATGAGAGGAAATGAACTGCACTGTCTCAGTAACTGTCCTTCAAGTACTTTACCTCTTAAACTTCTCTTTGTCGTACTAAACAAGTCCAGCTACTTCCTACACACCTTCTTGGTTATGTGTCATTTTTCAGAGTCCCTCAGTTTTTTCCCAATCCCTCTGAAACTGGGGGAGGCAAGTGAAAGTGGTACAATGTCTCAGCTGTGTCTTTGATTTTCCACTGAGTGGGAAAAAAAATTGTTTCCTGAAATTGAACAGTTACAATTCTCCCAATGAATCATAATATGACTTGTTTTTGAAGTTAGTTTTTGTTAATTTGTGGTTGCTCCCAAGTCCTTTTCCACAGAAGTGACATTCAGCTACTTGTTTGGCGTGCATTATTGTTTGGTTGATGATGCAGAAAATTTCTTAGGATGCAGAAAATGTCTTTTTTTCCTTGAATAACTTCAAGGGTTTTCTTTAATTTCATAATAGTATTTCTTGGTCAAAGATCACATTTTGTCTTGTCACTATGGTCGTTGATAAAGATATTGAACAGCTTGTGCCTCACTATCAAACTTCAAGGACTCCACTCACTTCCAGCAACAAATGGACTTGGAGTTATTGATTTCTATCCTTTAAACTCAGAAGGGTATTATGTCAAAAGTCTTCCAAAAGTCAAAATGTATTGTGTCTACACTGTTCCATGATCTACATAGTAATGTGATGATAGAAAACAACTGAAGTTATTCAAGCATAATTTTATATTATTAAACTCTTTCTGACTGTTCTACATCTTCTTGCCCTTTATATGCTCCTAAATAGACTCCAAGACAATACCATACTCTTATGCAAATATAGAACATATCAATTTGTAGATCAGATGTGATTGCATTCTGTAGTGAAATACTGGCTTTATTCATGGTGGGAGAGCAATGGTTCCTATTTACTCTGACTTTAGTAAGTTTATTGACACCTAATATGTTTCCAGAACAATTGGTGAGAGATACCCTGCACAGATACACTATAAAGTGAGAGGAAAAGTAGCAGTGCCACTGAGCTCAAAGGTTAGCGGTTGGTATTCCCATGTCTAGTTGGTGGTTGATTAGTGGTAGCATATTGAGGTCAATATTGTTTCATTATATGTCTAGAAAATGGGGCAGACTGTAGTCTCAGTAAATTCAAAGGTGATATGAATTGAATTCCTCCGGAGGGAAAAGATGCTATTCAAAGGATCATCAACAGGTTGTATAAAAAGACTGACAGAAAGCTCATGTTATTCAATCAAAGTAAAAGTGAAACTCTGCACCTGGACTAAAATAACCACATGCAGCAGTACAGGCTGGGAACTGACTGGAGATTGAAATTAGTTTTCCAGAAAATAAAATCATAGAATATCCTGAGTTGGAAGGGGCCCACAAGAATCATAAAAGTCCCTTCAGGACCATCCCCAAGAGTCACACCATGTGCCTGAGAGCATTGTTCAAATACTTCTTGAATTCTGTCAGGCTTGGTGCTGTCACCACTTTCCTAAGAAGCCTGTTCCAGTGTTCACACCACCATGTGAAGAATCTTTTCCTGATATTTAGTCTAAACCTCCCCTGACTCAACTTCATGCCATTCCCTTGGGTTCTGTCACAAGAGAGCCTGCCCATCTACTTCCTCTTGTGAGGGAGCTGTAGACTGCTATTCAGCCACTCCTTATACAGCTTCCCCTCTAGGCCCTTCACCATCTTTGTAGCCCTCCTTGGATGTTCTCTAATAGCTGTATATCTTATACTGTGACACTCAAAACTACACACAGGACCTGAGGTACAGTGCAGAGTGGGATAATCACTTCCCTTGACTGCCTGGTGATGCTGTGCCTGGTGGACACAAACCACAGGACACTGTTGGCCTTCCTGGCTGCCAGGGCACTGCTGACTCATATTCAGTTTGCAATCAACCAGAAGCCCCAGGTCCATTTCCACACTGTTGGTCTCCAGCATCGTATTCCCCAGTCTGTACATACATCCAGGTTTGACCCACCTCAGGTACAAAATCTGGCACTTGTCTTTTTTAAACTTCTTATGTTTGGTGATTGCCCATCTCTCTAATTTATTGAGGTCTCTCTGGAGGGCTTCTCTGCCTTTGAGGCAGTCAACACCTCCTCCCAATTTAGTATCATCAGCAAACTTGCTTAGTACCCCTTCCAGTCCTTTGTCCAGATCATTGATGAAGATGTTGAAGAGCACAGGGCCTGAGATGGAACCTGATGGAACCCGACTGGTGACCCGACAGGTCACCAGTCTGATGTTCCCCCATTCACTATTACCCTCTGTGCTTGACCCATGAGCCAGTTGCTCACCCACCACATGCTGTGTTTATACAGCTGTGGGCTGGACATTTTGTCCAGAAGGATTCTGTGAGAGACGGTATTGAAAGTTTTATTGAAATCTGTAAAGATTACATCAACTGACTTCCCTTGATCAGCTAGATGGGTTACCTTGTCATAAAAGGAAATTAGGCGTGACTTGAAGCCTCATGAAGCCATACTGTCTATGACCGATGACTTTGTTGTCCTTCAGGTGTTTTTCAATACCTCCCAGGATAATCTTCTCCATAATTTTACCAGGCACAGAAGTGAGACTGACAGGCCTACAGTTTCCAGGGTCGTACTTCTTGCCCTTCTTGAAAACTGGGACAACTTCAATAGACTGTCACCTCTACAGATTCCCAAGACTTTTCAAAAATCATTGAGAGAGCCCTCAGTGATTTTTGAATACTCTTTGCGTATTCTTGGATGAATACCATCAGACCCCATAGACTTCTAGGGAGCAGCAGATCCTGCACAGTTTAGGGTCAACTAGGAGTTCAGATGGTATGAAGGATCCTAATTGTCAAGTTGGATGTGAGACAGCAGTGTGCCCTTGTGGCAAAGAACGCCAAAAGCATCCTGACTGTATTACCAAGAGCATCTCCATCCAGATAGAGGAAAAGATCCTTCCCCTCTCTTTTACACGCAAAGAGCTGCCCTGATAGTAGTGTGTCTAGTTTGGAGTTCCTTAGTGTAACAAAAACAATACCATACTCAGTTGAGTCCAGGGGAAAACTTCCAAGGTGGCTGGGAGGCTGAAGCATGTACCACAAAAGAAAAGGCTGGAAGTCGCCTGTGAAAACCTGAAAACTAAAGGATGGGGGTGTGGAACATCTCACTGCTGTCTACAACCACATAAAGTGAAGGTATAGCACAGCGGAGATAGAGTCTTGTGGGAGGTGCATATGGTAAATGCAGATAAGAATGAAGGCAGTCAAACACTGGAATAGAATGCCCTGAGAGGTTGTGAAGTGTCAATTCTTGAAGATATTCAGAAGACAATTAGCCCTGTGTGACCTGAAATAAGTTGTCCATGAGCTGTCCAAACTAGGTGACCCATTCTTCCAACCAAAATTATGTTGTGATTTAATTGGGCTATTAAGTAGCTATAACAAGTGGGAAAAAAAAAAAGTGATTACAGTTGTGTTGTAGTTTACTTAGGTGTGTTTCATTTAAATTAAGCTTGGATGTCTACACTTAGATGTTTGCATTTGTTCTAATCTAATTATTGTCTGAACTTCACTTATGGGGCTAACAGGATTTTTCTTTGCAAGATTTTCAGATACATTAAAAAACAAAGCAACTTTCAATATACTGTCTGCATTAACAGATTTTCATTTTTTAATGAGCATTTATTGTTAGTGATTGGCATAGAGATAGCAAAGTGCCATAGGAATATTTCCTATATTTAAAGCTACTCAGCAGTAGGAAAAAAAATGTTAAAATAGTTAAGCATATTTTTCAGCAAAAGAGCTTTTAAAATGTCCTTTGAAAAATATTTGTATTTATGCCTCTTTAGTGACTAGGAGTCAACTACAGACAACTTTTCAACTTTAGAAAGAAAATTGCCTTAAAACTTCATTAAATATTTACATTTGTCTCCTTGCCTTGTTAGCATTTTATGAATAACAGCTCCTGAAGATTTTCTTTCCAGCGAACAATTTCATATGAGAAATTTTAATATACTCTTATAGCAAAAAGAAAAACTAAAATTAAAAGTCTGAAAAGCTGGAGCATAGTAGGCAACTATTTCTCACACTGTCTATATACTTGTAATTGATTTCAAACCTTCGTCTGTAATCTGGATGATATTAATGAGAATGACAAAAATAAATAATAAGCCTTGCCTGCAGTTTTGAATTATACACCAATTAATATTTTGAAAATCATATCAAAGGGGTTTGTATTTTGGTTTTTTGTTTGTTTGTTGTTTGATTTTTGTGTTGTTTTTTTTTTTTTTTTAATGTAAGGGATGACAGACAAGAACATTAACTCTATAATGCAATTATTTGAACTTTAATGGAAAGAATTGAATAAAACTTTATCATATTCAGAGAACCAAATTTCTAAACAATAAAATAGTTTTTCTTACCTGTTTGTGTTTCCTTTTTCAAATACTCGCATTTCTCAGTGTTTAGTTTTATTTTAAAAGGGATATTTACTGAAGTTTTGGCAGCAAAACTACTCAAATAATGCCGATTTTATTTTAATGGTTGAGTTTGTCGTTTGCTTTAAGAAAAGAAGTAAAACACCCACCAAAACACACACACAAGACTGACCAAAACTGAATTTTAAACTCACAGAAAATGCTGTACGAAAAACCAAATTACTTGCCTGTAGCTGCAAAAATGCCTAGCCAGTCATAATGATATTAATACCATAACTCATTGCAACTAAAGCAGTAAAATGTTGATTAAATGTAACCTTAGAAACCCACCCACATCTCCCTACATTTCCCCAACTCATCTACTTACAGAAACAAGCAGGTCAGAAGTAGACCCTCTATAATCATCAACACATTTCACTTTTCATTCCATCACTCCCCCATAACCTAAAGTTTCGCTTGTGTTTGTATAACAGCAATTCGTTAAAAATTATTCATAGGCAAAGATATGCCTGTGCCGTAAAAGCTACATCTAGTAAATGCCAAGTTTTCCTGTATAGTCCAATAAAATTACACAACATGCATAAGTCCACTTTAATCCTATTATTAATTATTCTTAATTCTTTCATCTTCTTCTATATGTGTAATTAATTTTCTTTCTATTTTTTATCCTAATTGTTTTAACTGACTTGTGGCGAGGTATGAAAGTCATAGCAACAATTATTACTCAATTAACCCTCTTTTGAATATGTACTTCTGTTTGTTGTTTTTTTTTCTCTAAGCTTTGCACACTTCAATATTTTTTCTGTTAAAAATATATTGATCTTGAAGGACAGAGTGTTCACAAATTATCCTTGTGTTTTAGTCCTGTTAGTAATAGATAGCAAAAACAATACCTTATTTTACTAGGTATATTTATTAGCGTTCATTTATTGTTTTCTATGAAGAGAGAAGTTGGGGAACACAAGCCAAAGAAAAGATGATCTTCATAAATCACAACATGACTTTTAGAGAACAAAATGATTTTACCATTTAAATCATCCAATGTTGCTATTAAAATTCAGTAATATTTATAGCTACTTAACTGAGGCAGACCTCTGACAAATACTATTAGGGCTTTGCCTGACTATTTAGCTTGCTTTTCACTACTATCAGGCACTGCATGGAAAGATTTAAGTTAACTGTCTCAGCCTTCTTCCCACAGTTCTTCATTTGGAGTATTGTTATACACACTAGAGTTTCTTTCTTTTTTATTTTTTTTTCATTGCTAGAGACTGTTTAAAAAAGAAATGCTGAAAAAGATTGCAAGTGTGATATATTATTCAAATATGATTTCCAGAAGGTTTTTGAATTTCTTGACTCAGCTACTCTTCTATGATCTTTAGGCAACAACTCCAATGTCAGTGACTTGCATTGAAAAGGAAAATTCACCCCTTCATGTGCATTCAAGTATTTAATTACTGATTAAATATTTAATATATATTAAATATAACTACTCTTCAAAAGGTTTCTAGTTTTCAGCAACACAAGCTTTGTATTACTGAATTATATTACCGTAATAAGTATGCACATATAAATATCAGTCCACCATATGCATACTGTTGATAATTTTAATATAGAATTTTTTCTAGAAAATTATTTCACCTGTCATAACTAAGGACATATGTTGCAAAGTACTGAACAAATGCCAGAAGCCTCTAACAGAGTCATGGAAAGTCAAAATTGATTCTTTTCTTTCTATGAAAGATGTTTATTTGTGTTAGGCAGGAAGAAGGAAAATTGAAGGGTTATCATTCAGTTTATTAAGTTCACACCAAAGACTTAGTTTTGCAACATTTTTCTACAAAATAATAAGTGTAGTAGATACTGATTAGCAATTGTGTCTCTTCTGACATGAAAATTAAGTCTTGTAGTTATAAAACTAAGCATCTACTTAGGGACAAAGAGAGGATAAATTACTTTATTACTCTATGCCAGTAAATAAACAAATATAGCTTGTGAAGAGTGATTATGAATACAGAAATCCCTCTGATATTTGAATACCATTCTTAGCAAACTGATGGACCTGAATTATCATTTTGGAAAGTAATGGAATAAGGACTTGTTCAGTGGAAGGGTCTTATAAACATACTGCATCTTGATGAACCGTGATTAAGAATTAAAAGTATATTTACAACTAAAAGAAAGAAACCCTACCTCTTACACTATAGGCTAAATCTAGGTATGCAGGCAGCTATAGCAGACTAACTTATGCCCTATGAATCTGTGTTTTATTTTACTTTATAGCCTTTCATATGATGAGAAGAAATGAAAAATAGAATATTTTACAAATTATAATAGTTAAAGTCATCATGTAAAGAAAGTAAATGAGTAACCACAAGTTGCTGCACCTGGTTTGGGGAATTCTCAGACATGAGTACAAACCGGGAGAACTCATTGAAAGCAGCCCTGAAGAAAAGAACTTAGTTCTCACAGATGAAAAGCTGGACATGAACCAAGCTAGTGGACATGAACCAGTGTGTGCTAGCAGCCCAGAAGTGCAACATCCGGAGTTGACCAGCAGGCTGAGGAAGGTAATTCTACCTAATGAAACTTCACTTGGAGTGCTGCATCCAAGTCTGGAGCTGTCAGCACAAGAAAGATGTGTATCTGTTAGAGTGGGTCCACAGGAGGGCCATTAGGATAACCAGGGGCTGGACTATCTCTCCTACAAAGACTGGGTGAGAGAGCTGGGGTTGTTCAGCCTGAAGAACAGAAGGCTCACACGAAATTTGTAGTAGCCTTCCAGTACCTAAAGGGGACCTACAAGAAAGCTGGAGAGGGACTTTTTACAGGGGCAGATAGTGATAGGACATGACTACACTAAATGAACAGAGATTGAGATTAGATGTTAGGAAGAAATTCTTTACTCAGAGAATTGTAAGGCACTGAAACAGGTTGCCCAGAGAAGTTGTGGATGCTCCATCCTAGAAGTGTTCTAGGCAAGATTGGATGGCATCCCTCAGCAGCCTGATGTAGTGGGAGACATCCCTGCCCATGGCACACTAGATGATCCCTTCCAATTCAAGCCTTCTATGATTCTATGAGTAAGTGTTATACATAATAATATCTTCTAATATTACGACAAAAGAGATAAAAATATGAATCAAATAGATATCATCTCCCAGTAGCAGAGATTAACTACCACTGCACCTCCTTTCAAGAACACTAAACTTTAATTGGTGAGGGCAACAGTGCCTTTGAACTTTTTAACAGTAGGCACTTGAACACATTAATAAAGTAATTGACATCTGAATTCAAAAGCTTTGCTGCATGTTGTAAAACAGGCTTTGATCTTTAATAATTTTTCAGCCAAACAGCTTTCCTATTATCTACACAATGCTGAAGAAAAGACATGAAATATGAAACTACTGGTTATCTTAAAAAAAAAAATAAAGCCTCAATCTCAAAACCAATCTCTCTTTTTAACTGTTTTCTTCCTTTTTCAGAACCTGATGATTAAAAAAGAACCCCAACAAACAAACAATCCAATGCTAGGCAACCCATACATTTTTTCAATGGTATTCATTTTATTTTTCTGGTTCATTTGTTCTCATAAAAAGACCAGAAATAATCTGATACTTCTGCAGAATAGTCAGTGTGAGGCTCTGTTGCAGTGGCAGGGTAATCATCATCAATTCCCTCCAAAGTCTATGCTGAATGTTCATGTTTCTCTCCTTACTTTCTTTTGAACTCAGTCCCGCAATTTCCGATGTGCTTGAATCTCTAGTTAAAAATAAATAATTAATTAAAGCAATGTTTAATTGATTTAGTTTTTTAATTCTAGATGCTTTGTGAAGGTCAGGTCATTTGAATCTTTTCTGATCAAGTGCTCCTTTCATTGCTCTTTGCCTTTGTAACTACTTTATCAAACTACTCTCTATATATCTTCTTTTCTTGAAGTCAAAGGTTTACCTTGGAAGTATGTCCTCTTTTGTTTCCATGTTTAGTACACCTCAGGTCATACAGGTAGAATGAGAAGATACTGCACATGGACACTCAAGTAGAAGACATCTCAGGCTGGTATGTTTGCAAGGATTTACCTTTTTTCCTTGATTTTGTTTGTTTGTTTGTTTTGTTTGGGGTTTGGGGGGGGGCGTTGGCATTTGTTTGTTTGTTTTTCTCCATTTTACTGTCTTTCTTTGTGAATTCTGCCACTATGATAGCTTTATTGATTTTCTATGTCTAGAGTTATATGCATTATCTTTGTAAATATTGAATTCTAATGTAGAGTCTCTGTCAAAGCTAACAATGGTAGAGATCTTCCTATGTCACACAGTAGGTATCTTTAATATAGCCATGGAAATTTATCTAGCTTTTAATTTAAAACAACAGAAACACAGAAGTACTGAGGTTAGGAGGGATCATGAGATCATGTAGTCTACCTGCCCTGCTCAAAATACAGTCAGCTGGCTGTGCCGGGACTGTCCCATTAGGTTTTATATTTCTATAGGCATGGAAACAGTAATATGGACAACTTGCTTCAGTGTTTGACCACCACTGTATGAATAAATAAATAAATAAACTCTCATATTTCACTGAAATTTATCGTGTTTCAGTTTCTGCCCATTGCCTCTTTTCCTTTCCAGGGGGCTACTGAGAAGAGCTCCCTTTTTCACTCACTACTATCTGCTATTTCCTGAAAATATAATCTCTCTTTTTTTTTGCAATAGCATCCATACCACTAAAACAGTAGATCTGAATACTAAAAATTTTGTTTATGGAAGAGCTGACTATTTTATTTTTGTTTTCCTGCTGCTTATCTGCTCTTATTATTGAAGGAACTTCTGCTCATTTCTGTTAATGCTTTTTGTTATTTTCCTATTCAATCTTTGAATGGGTTTTAAATAATCAAATTAGCTGCAAAACTATGCTTAAGAGATTACATAAGCTTCAGGCAGTTTTCAGAGTGACACTGAGGTATGAAATTTCTCATAATACACAGGTATCATGTTACCCTGTAGAAGAACAGAGAGATCCTCAGGAAAACTGTCTCTGAAACAGGGAGCATTATGACTACCAAAGTAGTCTGTGGTTTATGTATTTTGCACTGGGCTGAAGGTACTATACTGCAATGAGATTATGAACAAGCCTGTCTGTATAACACAGTGTAGATGTTTCAGTTCAACTGGGGCTAGTTCTGGGATTTCTAATGCACCACTGTACTGTTTGGCACAGCTACAAAAAGATTTTGATAGCTGCACAGAGATAAGGGAGCAGGAAAGAAAAAGAGAAAAAAAACAACAACACCAGAAACCCAATCCAAACCAAAAGGCACCCTAGATTTACTCTATCATATTAATGAAATATTCAGAAGTGCTCATCTTTGACCAAAATCTGCCCCAAATGAATTTTATGACAGTAGGAATCACTTCCGAATCCACCACCTTTGAAAAGTAAAGTAACTCCAGTAGAGGCTTTGCTGGCTATGGCAGCTATATGAAATTACAAATGCTTGGTGCTTTTGATGAACCTCTTTTTTAATGCAGTGAGCGTAATCTTTGTCCCACTGAATTTAATTATTGATCATAGCGGAACCTATCATCCTCTGTCACAATGGAGGAATCCTTTCATTTGTATCATCTACAGAGACTTTTATGGCTAAATTGAAAAAAACTAATACTACCGTGCTGTTGTTCTCTTATAATCTTGTAAGTAGATATGGTAGATAAAAACAGACAAAATCAAATGGGAGCACTGGGAAAATGAACAGGAGGAGAAAACACACACACACACACACAAAAACCCAACAAAAAAACCAAACAAACCCAAACCAAACAAACTAAAAACAAATAAAAAACCAACAAAACCCCCAAGTTTCCTAGGCTTCTGTTTTTTTTGGGTTTTTTTTTTGTTTGCTTGCTTTTGTTTCTTTGGTTGGTTGGGGTTTTGTGTGGGTTTTTTGTTGTTTGGTTTCTTTGTGTGTTTTTTTGGTTTTTTTTTTGTTTCGTTTCGTTTTTTCGCCTACACAATTATTAGAATAATTTAGGTTGGAAAAGACCTTTAAGATCATTGAGTCCAACAACTGACCTAATGCTGCCTAGTGCATCACTAAACTATGTCCCTAAGCATTACATCTCATGTCTTTTAAAGACCTCCAGGGATGGTGACTCAACCGCTTCCCTGGGCAGGCAGTTCTGGTGCTTGATAAACCTTTCCATAAAGAAATTTTTCCTAGTATCCAATCTAAACCTTCCCTGGTGCAACTTAAAGTCATTTTCTCCTGTACTATTACTTGGGAGAAGAGACTGATGTCCATCTTGCTACAGCTTTGTTTTCAGGCAGCTGTAGAGAGAGTGGTAAGGCTTGAGCCTCCTTTTCTCCAGGTGAAACAGCTCCAACTCCCTCAGCTGCTCCTAATAGGACTTACTTTCTAGAAACTTTGCCAGCTCTATTGCCCTTTCCTGGACAGGTAGCAGAACCTCGATGTCTTTCTTGTAGTGAGGGGCTCAAAACTACACAAGATTTGAGATGCAGCCTCACCAGTGCTGAGTACAGGGAAAGAATCACTTCCCTAGTCCTGCTGGCCACAGTATTTCTGACACAAGCCAGGATGCCATCAGCCTTCTTGGCCACCTGGGCACACAGCTGGCTCATGTTCAGCAGCTGTTGACCAGCATCCCAAGTCCTTTCCTAGCAGGCAGCTTTCCAGACACTCTGGCCCCAGCCTGTAGCGCTGTAGGGGTTGTTGTGACCCAAGTGCAGGACTCAGCACTTTGCCTTGTTGAACTTCACACCATTGTCATCAGCCTGATGACAGCCTGATGACAGCCTGATCCAGTCTGTCCAGATCCCTCTGCAGAGCCTTCATACCCTCCAGCAGATCAACACTCCCACCAAACTTGGTGTCATCTGCAAACTGACTGGGGGTGCACTTGATCCCCTCATCCAGATCACTGAGAAAGAGAATAAACAAATTATCCCAAATATTGAGCCCTGGGGAAACCCGCTAATGTTACATTGTTTATAAAGTATGTGGTGAAAGAAAGGGTATTTCCTATAATATGGTGGCTTTTAACTGTGCGGGACTGTGAAAGTAAGACTAATGTATTATTTTCATAAGAGATTACAATCATTTTGTGTTGCTATGGGAATCTCTGGGGAGTTTGGTTTTTTATTATTTTTTATTATTATTATTTATTTTGAAGGTGTCAGTGAAACCTGTATGATGAAACAAATACTTTGATCTGAAGGGGGGGGGAAGAGATATTTTGAAAATGTTTTATTGAAATCAAATAATAATGAATGTTACTGCAGCAGTGGCAATGAGGAAGCAAAAAAATAGAAACATAGACTAAAAACTGTTAGGAGAACCTCCAGTGTGATACAAAGTGATGGAGTATCCAGTTCAGATGTTGTTTTGTCTTTCAAGCATTGGAGCCACATACTGCATTGCACCACTCTGGATAGGGAATACGTTTGCGAATAAGCTGTATGGTGTACTTGGAAGTGGTTGGAAAGATGCTGTTGCTCTCAGACCTCAAAAAGGAACTGCCATGACGATACCAGCATGTTTGGACTAACTGTCCAAGTATTCTGTTGCCAAGAGAAAGGATCCAGAATTATTCCTTTTCTGGTACTCCTGATTGCCAAAGTAGGCCATAAGTTTGGGTGGTACAGTTGGAAAAACATGTTTTCCTCATTTAGGCCATGACGTCCAAGTACATAGCTGCACCCTGAAACTCTATCAATCATGCAATTTGTATATTTTATTTTTTTTCCGTATTGTTTACCCTCTTTTTCCTTGGCTTCTTACCTTCCTTTCTTTGCAGCCTCAAGGCTCTGAGATGTTGACATCCAGGTAGACTGTCATTGCTTTTCTGGCTTGTACCAGTAGAGCGAGCCCTTTTCTTGTCTGTAGATGGAGATCTTTGAACTCCTGCTGGATCTTGTCCCACTTTTGTACATCTTTGATCTTTACCTCTGTGATCATAGTGCCCATGATATACTGTCATATAGTGTTCCACAGTCCTGACCCATGACACAAATTCCATGAGTCATATCAACTGTAAATAATATATGTGATACAGCTTGTCTGTGACATCAGATGTCCACCAATGGTGTCAGGTGACAGAATTGCTATGAAACAGGTATTTAGGTGTTTTATATCTTTAACTAGAAACTGTCCTCTGAAAGTCAGATTTATAAACTGTGTAACAGTGGAGTCACAGTAAGCATTTTGCATGGTCCTGCAGCTCTCACATGCAGTTTGTTCTTCATAGGTATTACTTCTGTACTCTCATATAATCATGGACTTCTGACATCTTTTAAGGAAAACAATGTGATTGCTGAAGGGTTTAGATTAAGACATAGGGCCATGGGACATCTTGAAGCAATTCAGAATTCCAGTGCTGATTGAAAACAGGAAAAAATAAAGAATGATGTCAGATGGGTATTTAATTGCAAGCACACACATGCATTCATAAACACCAATCAGTGGTATGTCCATGTATATACTACATACATACATGAACACACTGCTTACCTATATCTGCAAAAGACATTATGGTAGCATGCAGAAGCTACTGTCAGGTTTTCTATTAAAAGATGATTTAATGGCAAATGAAAAAAGACATTAGTGTCTAAGTGAATGGAATAGAAAAACAGACAAACTGTTACAAAAACTCACTGTTGTTGCTTTGCTGTCATCCCAGAAATCTTGTTTTGGCATCTCAGGATCTGTACTGCATATGCCAAATGGTACTACCATCTCACATGGGCTGAGAAACTAAGTATCACCTTCATAATGGGATTGTTTTGGGATGGAATAGGTGTTCTTTCTCATAATTCACAGCTAGAGCAGGGTGGGTGGGCCAGATGATGTCAAGAGGTCCCTTCCAGCCTCAGCAATTCTGTAATTCTGAACATTCACAGATTAATGATATGAAGAAGTGATACTGTATGTTCTCCTAACAGAGTTTTTCCATCATTTGATCATTTTGTTAGCCATGGCATTAAGTCTGGGGCTTTGATTTGGAGAGGGAATGGTCAATAGGGATGATAACTCAGGTGTACAAAATCATTAGGGTGTTAGATAAAGTGAATAAGAGTAGTTATTCACCAAATACCATACCATTAAAACTAGAATAGCCTCAATGAAATCAGATTAAACAACAAAAAAAGAAAGTATCTATATACACAGCAGGTAATGAACTTTTGCAGCTTACTGTTATAGGAAATAATGGAGACAGTCAATGTCAGCAAGTTCAAATTCATGGATGAATGAACAGAAAAAGGACAAATCTATATTGAAAGGAATGGGCAAAGAGCAACATGTTAGAATCTCTAATACAATAATCATGAACTCAGAGAAGGAATGATGGGTGTGGCTCACAGACAGGGACCAGGCTTATGTAATTTTCCTAAATATGTCCCCAGTCACCCCCATGGGGACAGGTTGGTCTACACTGGTCTGTCCAGGAAGGCATGACTTCAGATACATTGTTATCATTGATCTCCTTCTGTGAGTCATAGTTCCATTCCCAAACTTTTAGGAGAGGATCAAACAAAAGATGTGATTAATTAATGTTAAAATTAAAGAAGGGAGGATAACAATGCAACAGAAATTGCCATACAAAGTATGATTGTTTTCCCAAGATTTTTTTTTTTTGCTAGAAATGACACATGTCATTCTTGATTTGTGCTAGCCTGAGGAGGCCTGATATACACCATCACAGCAGGGCTAGAAATCGGAACTTTTTCATAGAAGAAATAAACAATTCTGGTATGCTAGCTCAAGAGATAACAGAGCAAATACACTGCAATACCATACAAATTAAAATTATTTAGTTTGCTTACAAGGTGCTTTAAAACATGCTATATTTTGTGTTTGTTTGGTTGATTTTTTTTCTGTCATGCTTATTTTCTACACCACTAAGGGAATTTGTATTATTTTGTTTCTACAATGTAAGAAAATATATTTTTAAAGTTTTTCTAGAATATAATTTTAAAATGACATATAAAGATTTTTGTAGCACTAATTTAGGATGATAGGCAAAATTCACTAATGATTTCATTCCTTGTGGCCATCCCAAGCTTATGCCTTAAAAGCATTTCATCTATACTGTCATGCATTCTTTGGAAATATAATATGCAAATGGAAATTCTAATTTGCTAAGGACAGATGAAACCTGGAAAGTTTTGATTACTAGCCTTAAGTAAGAAATGAGGAAAAACAGGAAGCATGCATAGCAAAAGACATTCAGTCAAGTGCAAAGCACATATCAGGAGATAAAAATGACAGAAATAAGGATAATACTATTTTAAGGCAGAGAATTATTTTAAAGAGAAAATGGGAGCAACTAAGACAATATGAAAAACATTTTTTGAGCCTACATAAAAATGACTAAAATACTGAGCACCTATAGAACAGTTTCTTAATATAATAACTGGGTTGCTAGTAGTGAAAAACTAATTTAAAATAGGACAGGGGTTTGAATACATATACACAAAATTGAAAACAATTTTCATATTCAATGAACTGTGATGTCAGCCCTTTTGTGCATTTCTGACAAGCTGTCATTATTGTTCCCTCAATTTCCATATACTGTGATACATTTAAATCAAGAATTTATATCAAATATTTGAGTGTTTAATCTTAGATTAATATAAAAACTAAATGGATTGAATTTCTGTGATTTGGGCTCACACCAGCTAACTATTGAATCAGTCAATCAATGTCACTGTATAACTCTCTCAAAGAGGAAATACTGAAAAAAAAAACCAAATTATGATGAAAAAATGTACTCTGAAAGTCTTCTGAAGTTAATGTGTAAAGCAATATTTCCACTTTCACCATTAGACTAGAACCAATGAAATATTACGCATACAGGATTGGACAGTTGAGTGGGGTTTTTTTGTTTGCTTGTTTGTTGAGTGTTTGTTTTGGTTTTTTTTTTTTTTTTTTTTTTTAGAAATGTTACTAAATTGGATTTTATCCTGCATTCCCCCTCCTCTCTCCAATTTATACTTTTTCACTATTTTTTTCCACAGTAAACTGTCTAGCATTATGGATTTGGGTGCAGTTTACTGGATGCTTTATTCACCTTGACTTCTCTAGTGGATGAAAGTTTTAATAAATCTGATTTAGCTGGCTACCACACCTATATTTGCATTTACTTTGTGCTGTCAGAGTTGTTTAACACAACTGAAATATCCCAGTGAGTCTAGCAATATGTCTTTATTCACAACATAGCAAGCCTCAACCAGGTTGGTGTCTTTGTGCAAAGTACTCTGAAAATATAGAGTAGGTGATAATCCCAGCTCAGAGAATTTCATAATGCAAAAGTCAAACCATAATATCATTATAAAACAAGTGAGTAGGAAGAATTATAAATACCCCCCCCCCCAAAAAAAAAAAAACAAAAAAAACAACAAAAAAAACTGTGAAGCTATGTTGTCAATAATGTATTATTTTTCTTTTGGAATACTGAAATTTTATCTGATGTGGTATCTAGTTCAAAATACCACCATATGAATAGCTGGATAACTCCTAAGGGTCAAGTGAAGTCAGAATCTGCCTCTCTATTCTTACTTGATCTGAACAGACATTTTACCAATTTGCAATAAAATTTAAAATAAATAATAAAAAGATGGGGTTTTTAAATAAAATATTTCTCTTGTTTATTTATAAGTTCTCAGTTCAACTGAATGAGAAGACTATTTCGCTAGACCCTTACATATCTAAAAGAGCAGAAAAAGTCTCAAGAAAAGTACTATCTACTAGGTTGCTCTGAAAGGTACAGAGTATTTCCTAACCTCTCTATATGTTGCTGCTACACAACACAGACCTTCCCCTGGCTTTATTTCCAGGATTCCCTATGCTGTAACAGTGTATGGTAAACAGTGTATATTTGGCTCCTGTGTTGTCTCTTTCCCCTTATCACACTCTCAGAGTTCACCAGCTTCCTAAAAACCATTCAGAGATGCTGCAGTATCATTGGCCCCTGTGTGTGGCCCCAGGCTGACTGGGTGACATGAAAGAGGGATGCTGCTGAGTCTCAGAGCTGAGGTCCTTCTGGTGGGACTTCAAGTGTGGTATTTCAGGCACCCACTTTGCAGTGTTGCAATCTCCATGCTGTCCAGAGAAACTGGACAGCAGACCACAGACCAGATCTGGTATTTCTGTTTGGCATATGGGATCAAAAAATCTGAAAGACGTAGTTGTGCTCCACAGAAAATAAATGAGATCTCAGCACAACTACTGGCAGACAACTCCAGAATGGAAACTGCTAAGGAGAGTGTAAGGACAACAAGGTCAGATGAGTTGTTCCCCTGCAGATCGGTTATGGATTATCAGCTCTGAAATCTCCCATGGCTATATTCCACGCCTTTCAGTTGCAAGCACAGCAAAAAATGAAGCATGGTAGAAACCACATTTGAAATTCACACTAAAGTTCCAGAAAATGGCTACATTAAAAAAAAATACTTTCATGAGAATTTATTTTGTTTCTTTGGGGAAAGAGATGTGTGTACAACTCTTCCTTTTACAGTTCAGCCAGTGTATTTAAGGGTATAAATTCTGAAACACTCACTCAGATGAGGAATGGAATATTTCTTTATGTATAGAGTTCTTTTTTCATAATTCTCTTTCAAACGATATCAATAGAAAGTTGTGAAAGTAGTGCTGACTTACAGCAGGAGGTAAGCTACTTCTGCAACACCTCCGCCACCTCCATCTATAACATGAAAAGTACAAATCAGATAGGTTGGCAGAATGACTAAGAATTAACAAATTTATCTTTCTCATCCTTTCCGTATCAAATCCACATAAAACAGAGTGAAAAACTGGAATTATTCTTACATCTGAAACATACACTTGCACAACAGTGAAGTAAAGCTAGTACCCTAAAAGTGAACAGTTACTGCAGCAAAATGCTCACATTTGTCCTTTCAGTAAAAAGGAGAAAAGTAGAATACAAGAGGCTGAAAGGATTTACTTCTATTTTTCCAACTACAGCCACTCAAACAACTCTGGTCTGAGCAATGAATATTTCAGAGAGAATGCTTAGTAACATCAGAGACTGATGGAAGTGTCTGAGTATGAGGGATAAAAACACCCCAGTAACTGTGAATACTGTAGTAGAGTTGCTCTGCTCAGCAGGTAACTACTGAACTTTAGAGTACCATTCTCACAGCTCCCAAGTGACTTCTGGTCAAGGGAGAGAAATCTGAGGGAAGATGTAAGACAGTGTCTTTCTGAATCTGGAACAAAATGAAGCAGGTAACTTGAAATAGATAGCTTAGTTTCTCTTTCTAAAAGACAGTATTGCATTTACAGATCAAACCTATTCTAGAATTAATAGCAAAATGAAAAATAAAAAAAATAAAAATTACTTTTCCTTTTCTGAAGCTTTTCTTCCTTCTGTTTTGCTACATTTCTCTGCCTTCCTCCTTAGACCTTTTTTGGTATTTGCTTTCGCAACATAAAATATTCTGTGTGAGACACTTGTCCTAAAGAGACCTCTTGATATTTTTCAGTCTTTTCTCGTATTCTTCACCATGCTTTTCAGTCCTTTGATTAGAGAGATGTGTGTCTAATTCTTCAGGAAGACTTGGGTTCCTCAATTAGGACTAAAAGATAATTTAGGTAATTAAATTAGGTTAATCTAAAGCATGAGTTTAAACATCCCTTCCTATCTTCTGATATATCTAATACTTTGCCACTGCATTCCCACTTGCTTGCCATCATTGCCTAAATCCATGTTTTTAGGGGGACCGAAAAGCTCAACACTTATCTGAGTGTTAAGCAAACTTCTAATTCTTAGACTATACCTTCTTGCAATTCAGGAGGAGTGTTCTAAAGGCTTTCCTCAAAACACATCTTGTGCACTTTTTAGAGAATAAGTCTACCAGGAAGAAAAACCACAAAAAAAAAAAAAAAAACAACAAAACACCCCAACCAACCTAAAATAAAAAAAACAAACCCACAACCAAAAAACAAAACCAAAACACAACCAACCAACCAAACCCCCACCCAAAAAAATGAAACCAAAACCAAACGAAACCACCACCACAGCAGCAACAACAAACCAAACCATCAGAAAATTCAAAACCCAAAAAAGCCCTCCAAAACCTCTCCCAAAAAACAAACCAGAAAATTCAGTAAATTCCGTCCATCACCATGTGGTCAGAAAAGTGCACTCTGCTCCAAACCTGTGTGTTCTATAGATTTTTTTTTTTTTTTTTAGCTAGAGAACTTATGTTCAGTATAATCTTCAGCCCAATGGAAGCTGAGCTCTGTGGAAGATGTTTTCAAGACAAGAGAACATTAAAAGAGAGGACCTTGCTTCATAGACACATAGATTGATAACTATTCAGAAAATGAATATATTTGAATTTAGAACATTCACATCAGAGATGGGGAAGCCTGAATTTTAATTTTTTTCTAGGCATTGCATATGAATTTTGTAGAAAGTGTGACACCTGTATTTATGCTAATTGGGCTTTAATGGCTACAGATTTGGGAAGGAGATAGTCTACAAGAACATTTAGCTCAGCTGTTCTTGCCCTGAAGATCAAAGAATCAGTTAAACTTACTGATTTGTCAATTAAGTGAAAGACCATGCTTGTAGCATCCAATGAACAGAGATAATACCTTTTCTGGGAAAACACCTCAATGAATAAGTAACTTGTTTTATGAAACCATATGTCTGCAGTGCCAGCAATGTCTCTGACACTTTCAGAAAGGGGCTATTACAGTTCAATAACAATGGCCATGATGTTCAGACTAGAACTCTAGGGAACTCCAGCTTTAGTAGCCAAGCTAAAAAAAGCTATAATAATAAGTATTTTATGAAACTTTGTTTGGAAACTAAAGTCACAAAATTTGAAGTGTATTTCAATTTAGAGGACTGCAGCATAAAAAAGACTTTCTAATTTTGTTTTTGAAACTTTAAAAGTAGTAGTAGTGGTGCAAACTAAGGTTAATGTGTTTATTGAACCTGTGCTTACTGAGACATGAAAGTTTAGGGAGACAAAGTGTTGAGAGAAAGTTGCTTGAAAACACGTAATTAAGTTTATGCACAATTTTGTCTGCTACTTTAAGAAAGACATTGTTCATCAATTACTTATGAAAGTACTTAGTATTATATTAGAGAAATTAAAAACTATGTTTTTTTCCCCCTGTAGATGGAATTATTTGCTTGTTAGAATACTGCTCAACAGCAATGAAACACCTGTTACCTGAAAACTCAATAAGGGTACATTCTTGTCACCTTTTCCAGGTGTAAATTAAATATTTCAAACAAGACAGTTCCTGTGGTACTCCCTGTATTACCAGCCTTCAGGTAGACTATGGGCCATTAAATACCAACCATGTTTTTACCAATGTTTGTCCTAACTAGGCACCATATGCTAAAGTAAAGGTAGAACTAACAGCAGCAGACCTTGTGTGCTCATTAGGTGAGTTGCACCAGACCTATAGCTTGAAGTCTGTTGAGAAGATATGTGAGAAAATAGCATCTATGAAGTCCTTTCCAGCTATGGGTGTGGGAGCCAATGGTAAACTGCTCATATAGACCTATGAACATACTCTTACTTATGTTTTTTTTTAATTTCCATAAACAGTGTAACTTAGACCTTACTGTGGCAGACAATCTTTATATACTATGCCCTGTGAACCTGAGTAGTTTAATAGTTTTGAAATTGTGATTATATTTGTGGTATATATCACTCTAATATGAATTGAACAAATGGCCATTTTTTCTGACTATCTACACTTTTTCACAGGTTTTGTCCTTGTATACACACCTCCACCTTCCCACACCCTCCTGTTGCTTTCTCCCATTCATCAAAAATATCACTCATGCCATGAAATTCAGCACTGCCTTGCTAGGGTTCTTGTTGAATGGCTCTGTCATTGAATTGGCAACACCAGCTAGATTTGTAGGTTCTGTAGATCAGTGGTCTCCAAAGTGGAGTGAGCACACCCTCTGGAGGTGTGCAAGATGTTCCAACGGGGTGCAACAAGAAGGTATTAAAACCAAAGTAGCAGATGAAGCAATTATTTATAAAAAAACATAACTGTTTATCTGTGTTCAGACTTTTTAATGATAGGGTTGCATGGTGAGAAAAGTTTGGAGCTCCCTATTGTATACTATGGTACATTATGTAAAACAGAACAGAATTAATGACCTTATTATTAATGTGAAATCCTTTCAGGCCTAAAATTGCTCCACATGCTCTCCTATCACATGCAACTGTATAAAAGTAATATCCTTGCTGTCATATTAAAATTACCAGTCTGATTGTGTCTGAAACAGATATTACTTCAGAGAAATTGCACTAAGATGTTGTAAAGGGGGAAAAAAAACCAAACACAAAAACAACCCATCTTACATATGCTTTAAATGTTTTAGTCCAAATCATTGATCTGGATATTTCAACACTTGGTTAAGAGATCTTTATAAGATACGATTAAACTGAAATTACATGTGATAAATCTCTCTTTGAAGTTTTGTCTCGCAGCTGAGGTATCTATAGTAGTTGAAAATTAATATTTTTAATAAAAAAATAATACATATTTAAGAACATTGCATAAAATTAAAAAATAAAATCACAAGACACTTTTTGTATACAGTTACCCAAATGCAATTTTATATAGGTAAGCAAATAGGAGTTAAACGCTTAGTAACTTCTGCAGTCAAACTGTTCTGTTTTTTTTTTTTTTTTTTTTTTTTTTTTAGTGATACTAAATATATTATAAATTAATGGCAACTTCAAAAACAGGGCATACATCGTTTTAAGGGAATTGCATAAGTAAAGTTATGTAGACATTTACAGAAGAATGTAATTAGAAAAGTACCTACAAAAGCCAAGATATAAAAAGGGTCCTTTACTTTTCTCAATATCTAGGAAGTTAAGAGCCAGTTCAGGATATTTACTTACTAGCTAAATATTATAATATTATATATTATAGATATTGTAAGCCAATATTATATAACAAGCTTACCAAACTGTCACTAAAATCAAACAAACAAACAAAAAAAAGGGAACTTTTTTCTTATTTTCATAAATACTGAATATCTCCAAGATGTAATTTTTTCTGTAAGTTTCAGTAGGAGAAGTAAACTTAAAATTAAATTCCAAAATTACCTAAGAAAGCAACAGGTACCTTTCTTATCACTACCTTTATTTTACAGTACGATATACTCCACCACTCACCTCTTTATAAGTAACTTGCTTTTAAAGTATCTGCAAATAATTTGGCATAATTTTTATGCAGTTCAGCACAATATGATTCAATTGGCAGTCTTTGCTCTATGGAGATCATCTTAGCCTGAAACGTAATTACCACTAATCCCTGGAGTGTGTGGTCCTTCCAGGTCAAGGATAAAACCATTAGCATAATAAGCAAGAAACCTGAATAATAATTTACTGGCAGTTTGGTTTAAGTTCTATGTGGCTAAACAGGCATTAGTAACTTAAATTGTTGTTGCATTTTTATCTCTGAACTGCAAATACTAAATTTATCAGAACTTGCAAGTATTTTAAACAGTTTTATATTTCCATAAGAATATGATACAATTGAAACAATTATTAAAACAAATGCCACAAAACCCCCAACACAGTGTGCATTACAACCAATGGATAAAAGTAACAGGCTTCCAGTCACTGATGGTCTACCAGTGTACTGTGGTGGTGTCAAAGAATACGCTAAAGCTAGCAGTTTGAGAAGATTCATTTAAACCTGAGGCCAGACATACATAGTGTCCACATCTATGTCTAAATCACTTCACAAGGTTCTTTTGATAGTTAGTGTGTACAAATAAAGGTACTTGGGATGAGATAGAGGTACTTATTTTCACCATTTGGGATTCCTGTATTATGACATGTTTTTCTGCATTATGGACTGTTTTTCTGCAGAGGAGCTATCTTTTTGTCTTCAGTCTTCAGGGACTGGATAAGATAGTAAGCTGGTTTTGTCCTTTTATTGTTCATTCTAAAGAAAATATTGCAGTATATATAAAAACATAAATAACTTACTAACAGTAATAAAAATACCTGGACTTAGATTTTCAAAACATGCAGATGAGATTTTGGTATGCAATACTTTCAATTAATTTGCCCTGTTTGAAAATGTGGTCTATAAATCTACCCAAAAGGCAAATAATCCATTTATATAGTGCCCAGGAAAAAAAAAAAAAAAAGCAATAAATTGGATGTAATCACAATGAAAATATAATTGTAAGAATAGTATGAGATTTTAAAATAGAAGATATTATATGTCACACATTTATGACCCACAAATTAAAATAGTAATAATCTTAAGGTATAGATAGGAATTTTTGCTAATTTTCCTATCTAGTACAGACAAGATCCCCTTTTATTGCTGAGAAACAGTATAGGGCCGTTCAGTCACTTTACCAAACATTTTTATAAGTAAGGAATGGACTCATCTCACCTATAATTTTCTATCTCACACATCCTCTTTATAATGGGTCTGTTCTTCCCAGCACTGTTCTCAGCACTCAAAACTTTACACATATTGCATTTTATTTCTCCACTCATTGTTACAGATGCTGACTTCCAAGCACCTCTTTATGTATGCTCTGGGATAGCTGAGAGTTTAATTTTCTCATCACAGCCCAGTCAATGACTACTCACATCCTTCTTGCTAATGAAGCAAGCTAATCTCCTCAGTAGATGCAACGTTACTCTCAGTTTAAAATTCTAAGGACAAGCAGGGGAAGAGAAGTAAGCAACTCTGACAGGCACTCACTCCCTCCACTGATGCCCATATAGCTTGATCAGGGAAGCTCCAGCATTTGATGCAGAAGCAGCCAGAGCCCATGAGAGATCACTGGAAAACATAATTCAGTTGAAGCCAATTTGTGTCACTTGAAATCACAAACACACTGGACCTTAAGAAATGCACATTTCAACATGTGAGCCCTACATGTGAATGTAAGAGGATAAGAGATTGGCAAGGATTTCAAGTATAAAGATAGATGTATATATTGCAAGACAGTCTGTTGAGACTTTTAGGCTCTTATTGGTACATTTCAGAATAAAGCAAGGACTACTCTGAAGTGAACAGTAATCTTATTCCTATTGCACATAACAGAACATTAAACACACTGATTAGTTTCATTGAGCAAGCTCACTTCAAACTAACAGCTAATAAAGATGAGGATTTCAACAGGCTCTTCTGGAAATTGAAGAAAACACTGAAAGCCTGAAAAATTTTAAACACAGTTTTAGGTGCTGTCCTCTGAAATAACAAGCTGAATGCTGAAACTTCTTCCAATAATTGTCTGAACTGAGTTAGTAGATGGTAGCTCTCATTCATCGGTCTTCAATGTGCTGAGATGTGATAGCAAAAATATGAGATGATCTTGGTCCTAGAGAGGTTATAATGAAAACAAAGTGAGACAAGGGAAAAATTGTTAGAGAAAAGGAAACATCATCAGATCAGGAGTTTATATTTGTGAACCACAGAACAAGAGTCTTCTGGTTCCCTGGCTAGTTCCTAGAACACAGTAATATTTGTCGCTGAATAATCACACACACAAAAGATAGAAGGGGCAATATCTGGAGAGACTGATTGTCAAATGAGGCTCCTTGGATAGGAACGAGTTATTAAAAGTTGAGATTTATTAAGGAGAAAAAGAAAAGTTGATGGATATATCAAAACATTATTCATCTACTGAGAAAGCATATTCCTCATCTTAAATCTCACTATGTATGAGATTTTTGAATAAGGTCCCTAGCACAAATTTTTCACTTACCTCCAAAGAATTTTACTGGAGAGATAATGTTCAGTATGAACTAAAACCTCTTTTGGTCAAAAGATAACATGATAACATTAGGCTAAACACTTCTTCATGGAAATGCTACTTCAGAAATTGGATTTTTTACAAATTCAGGGTTTACCAGGATTCAGCATTAGGTATTCTGAAGACTGAATGCAGAGGGAACAACAATTATAATCACATCAACAGCAGAATCAGAATTATTATCTGAATGTGATTAAAAAACCCTTTTACATATTGTGTGGACAATTTGGTATTCCTCTACTTTGTATTAGCTCTATGTCTTAGAAAACTTGCCAAGTAATAAAGTACTGGCATTTGCAAGAGTGGTTGGATATCTGGCAAAGTGCATATGTTTGAAGAATTTGATGCAGCTTTAACTTGCAGCTGCTGCTTATACAATCATTCTGCTGTGTTTGTAGGTCTCTGATGTATGCAAAAGACTGATTATAGTTTGGCACAGATCCTGGTGGCTTAACCAGGGGGACATTTCCCTTAATCTCACCTGGCAGTGAAGTTGCAAATGAGCCACAATATTTGAGTCTTAGCAACAGTGGTTTACAATCAGCGATTCCAATTATGGGACGTGGGAATACTAATTGACCGCCAGCTGTCAGAGCAAATGGGCAAGAGAAAGTTATTAACTTTCTGTCTTGACCCTCAAAAATGTAATAGAACAGACAAAACAGGTAATTTTTTTTCTCTTTTGGAAATTAGAAAAAAAAATATTAAAATACCCTCTCTTGTTTAGTCAAGAGAAGATAATAATATAGTTTTTCTAAAGAAATATTTGAGAGAGACTAAATGTAACAATGGTAGGGCAAGAACCAATATCCAAAATTCTTTATTAACTATTAGATGTGTATAAGCCCTTTACTTGTGTTTTAACTACAGTGTTTTTACATAATCATATTCCTCATGGGGCAAAATAGATAAATATGCCAATGAGTAATTAAGAGGAAATAGATTTGAATTTTCAGTATGAAGATATGAATTTTTAAAATAACTTACTCTGGTGTATGAATCAAAAATACACATTTTCTTTCCACTATCTAGTTTTATGACCATCAATGGATCATCTCAGTGCCTGAAGTCTGTTTATAACATGAAATTTCTTTTAGGTATGCCTGTTTGATTGCCTAAGCAATTTATGTTTTCAATTTTTGTTTTTTTAACCATCTAACATTACTTTCTTAATGAGTCATTTTGACTGATATCAAGGTGTATCTACTTATGTTATTATATTGACTCATGGGATTTTTTTTTCTCACACCTTCTCTTTGGATAAGATCTCCTCCACAGGGTGCCAAATGCCTTTCCTGTGATATACCAAAAAATTTGTCTTTACAGAGTAAGCCAAAAAATTGCCTCCTGAAGATGTGGTTCTTACAAAGAAATTCAATCTACTGATGCCAAAGGGTTTCTTTGATTTTTGATTTTTCAGTTTTATAGATGTTAGAAATTATTGTAGATCTAATGTACTA
>JAWWMO010000001.1:73642800-73659054 GCA_035047845.1 Dendrocincla fuliginosa
GGGAAATAACAGAATGGGATTGGATGGACACTATTATAAAATCTTGTAACTTAGTTCTGAAGGGGGGATTCCTGTGTAAATGTATTCCTGGAGCCTGGAGGCTCATTAAAGCTCCTGCTCACTTATCTCCTACTAAAAAGTTGTCTGCAGTTTTTTTCCTCGCTCCTTAAGGCAACACTACTAAGATTGGAGACTTGAGGTACAGCTTCCAACAAATCCAAAACAAACAAGGAAAAATGCTTCTCGTTAAAGTATCTGAAATAATTCAGTAATTTTAACATCTGACATTAATTTGTTTTGATGTAAAATTACCATTAAAGGGATCCATTGGATAATTACACAAAGAATAATGATAACTGTGTAAAAAGGAAACAGAAATGGCTCTACTTAGCTGTTTAAATTTAAAAAAAAAAAAAAATCTTGTAAAGAAAAAAAAAAGCCCAGCAAGATTAAAAGTACTTTTTCTCATTTAAAAAATTTGCAACAAGTTGCAGACTGTTCTATGATCTTTGGTGAAAAATAAATATTGAAAGAGAATATATAAATTTTTATTAAAATTTAAAAAGAAATATAGCTATATCTTGTCTATAAATAAAGGGGTTCAGGTGGTGATTTGTGTTTATGACATAGAAAAAAGTAACAACAGAAGGAAAAAGACTAACAGGTGAATACTTGATGTTGTTATATTGTGGGAAAGACTAAGATATCATTCAGTATAGTTATTTGGCTTGTCAATAAATGCAGTGGGTATTTCCATTCTTTGATGAACATGCTTCTTTGGATAGATGAACAGTTATGCAAAATTAAGCAGGATGGGTAGTCCCTTTTAAAAAAAGAAGTCACCGAGCTGTTGGTTGGGATCTAGGGAAATAGGACACACTCAGCTGTGGGAAAATTTCCTGCAGATGGAAATTCAGCTTTTCCAAGTGTTCACAAGTTTTTGTTTTGATCCCCATTATTTTTTCTTTTTTATTTTCTCTTTCTTTTTATTTTCTTTTTTTTTTAGCAGCTCTTTCCTTGAAGCAGACAATGCCTCCTTTGACCTCCTTTTCTTCCAGTGGTTATAGTCCTTTATTTTCTTCTGTTTTACTTGAAAGTAATAAATCTCACAATATCAGCTACTGTTCTCACTTTTTGTTGTGTTTTGGGTTCAGGCATAGGTTGATAATGGTAACTGATACTTACACTAACTACAGCGTTTGTTGCTGTGGTGAATTGACCGTGGCTGGCCACCAGGTGCCCACTAAAGCCGATCTATCACTCCCCTCCTTCACTGAGCAGGGAACAGAAAATGTAGCAAAAGTCTCTTGGCTCGAGATAAGGACAGAGAGAGATCACTCATCAGCTGCCATTGCAGGCAAAACAGACTCAGCTCAGGGAAATTGCATTAATTTATTACCAATCGAAACAGAGTAAGATAATGAGAAATAAACTCAAATATCCCTATCCCACCCTTCTTCTTCCCAGTCTCCACTTCCAGCTTCTCTACCTTCTTCAAAGTAGTACAGAGGGACAGAGAATGGGGATTGTGGTCAGTTTATCATGTTACTTCTGCTGCTCCTTCCTCCTCACATTCTTCTTTTTCACTCTGAGGTTGCTCCCATGGAAGATGATCCTGCATGAACTTCCCAAAGGCTGCAGTCCTTCATGAACAGCTCTAGCATGGGTCCCTTCCATGGGGTGCAATTCTTCAGAAGCAGACTGCTTCAGTACAGCTCCTTCCCATGGGGTCATAAATCCTGCCAGCAAACCTGCTTCGGCAGGGTCTTCTCTTTCTATGGATCCACAGGTCCTGCCAGGAGCCTACTCTAGCATGGGTTCTCAACAGAGTCACAATCTCCTTCAGGACACATCCAGGTGGCTCACGTATGAGGCCCTCCATGGATATCTTGTTCAATGTGGTCCTTCATGGACTGCAGGAGAACAGTCTGCCTGCCTCATCATGCTCTGCACCATGGGCTGCAGGGAAATCTCTGCTGTGGCACCTGGAGCACCTCCTCTCCTGTTCCAGCTTCACTAACCTTGGTATCTGCACAATTGCTTCTCTTCCACCATCTCACTGCTCTCTCCAGCTGTTGTTAAGCAGCAGATTTTCCCCCATTCTAAAATATGTTATCACAGAGGAGCTAACATCATCACTTATGGGTTAAGCTTTGACCAGTGACAAGTCTGTCTTGGCCCCAGTTGGCATTGGCTGTATTAGACATAAGGGAAGTTTTTGGCATCTTCTCAAAGAAGCCACCTCTGCAGTCTCTGCTGCTACTGAAACCTTGCCATGTAAACCAAATATGGTGGCCTACTTCATGAAACAGACTACTCTAAGAAGAAACTGGATTGCTATCATCTGCCCAAACCTAAACTTTGTATGAATACAAATGCATATAACTGGCACTGGAAACAAAGATTGTTAAAAAACCTAGGATGATGAGACTCTGAATGGGGGACAACATTGAATTCATGTAAATAATTAAAGTGGGGTTAGACTTACATCTGGTTAAAAATATAATTTCAAAAAGTTTTCCTTTATATTTCAAAATTATTTGTTAGAACAATGAGCATTCAGTAGTTAAAAAGACTATTTTTTAGACTTGGTGAGCTCTCAACAGCAAATGGAGTATAAGCAACAGCAAGACAGCTGTTCTGTCTATTATGCCATTACTGTTGCTATTTTCTTCTGCTAATGTGGTTAATAATTTCTTAGTCATAATTTGCAAAACAGAGTTCTAGAAGCCTCAGGGTTCAGTTAACATATAGTATAATGCTTTCATTTAACATGGAGATTGTCCAGCTGAGAGGTAATGCAGTAAACATTTATAAAAATATTCCTGCTCAAATTTCTGTGAAATATGAATGAGTCTGGATTTCAGCCAGCCATGTAGAATTGTAGACCAAATTCCCTAGAGTTCTAAGATTTCAGAAACAACTGCTCTAGTTTTTGTTATGCATTCAGGGAATAATTACTAGATTTGGATCTTTGTTTTGATTCCCTTTCATCTTAAGTTTGTTCCTGCTATACTGGTTGTCTAATCATCATTGTCATGGCTAGCCTTTGCGAACAAAGATTTACAAGGCCTCTACCCACGCTTGCTACAAGCACGCTGGTGGTTAAAAAGGCCAATGCGAGATAGGCAAGTCCGATTGCAAAAGGCACAGTGGAAAGTCTCCATTGGTACTACTGGCAAGGCACGGTTCTTCCTGCGTTGCCTTTTTTCCTCCAGGCTGATTCTGCGTGTGTTCTCAAAGGAAGCAACAGCATTATGGATGGTTTGTGTCCATTTGTCCTGATTGGAGGCCAGAGTTGACCACTGATGGTGGTCAGTGTGTCCAAGGCTTGAGGTATTGTTTCAGGGAGTCCTTGTATCTCCTCTTTGGGCCTCCTCTCTTGTGGTAGCCAGTGGTGAGTTCTCCATGGAGCACAATCTTAGGGAGGTGGTGATCCTCCATCCTGGAGATGTGCCCTGCCCAGTGCAGCTGCGTTTTCAGCAACATGGCCTCAATACTGGTGATCTCTGCCTGTTCAAGGACAGACACATTAGTCATGTAATCAGACCAGTGGATGTTTAGGATTGTACGGAGGCAGCGCTGACGGAAGTGCTTGAGGAGTCACAGGTGATGGCGGTAGATGACCCATGATTCAGACCCATACAGGAGAGTAGACAGTACAATAGCTCTGTAGACACTAATCTTGGTGCTTTTCTTCAGGTGTTTATTGCGTCAGACTCTCTTACGGTGTATTCCAAAAGCTCTGTATGCCTCTGCTAACCTGTTGTTTATCTCTTTGTCAATCCGGTTGTCCAGTATATAGGTGTAAAATGATGATAGAGAGACCGGATTACAAAACAGAAAATTTAGGAAGGCAAATGTATGACAAAGAGTTAAATAATTTTTCATTGAAATAGTTCAATAAATATGGTAAAATTATGCACACAAGAAATGTGTCTTTATTTTCAGAGAGTGCAAGTTTCTCTGGCTTTCAATTATGTCAACAGCTTTCTTGAGTGATTCAGCATTCTGAAAGCCAAACCATATTTAGTTACTGGAATGTTGGTTTACGTACAGGCTTTTGGGCACAGTGTACAAAACCACATCTTTTAAGAACTCAGTAATCTCTATTTCTAGTCTATGGAATTAACATTCTTTTTAATGCTGTATTTCTTACATTTTTATTTCACAAGTTGTATATAACTGGGACTAGGACTGAATTAATTTCAACTATCATTATGAAACTGACTGAAATGTCTAAATGAGATCATAGATACTTCTCAAATCAGGAAAAGGAAAAGCTTCCTTTTTTCCACCTTAACAACTGGGGCCTTTAATAGAGAAAATGTGAGATGGATAACAAAATGGTAGATAACACAATTGGCTTTCTTCTTCTCTTTCTCCTTTCTAATTCTACTTAAACCAAATAATATATTCAGCATGTGCCATTGTCAATAGCTGAGAAATCTGTGGGTGCTATTCTAAGATGGCAAGCCTGTATTATTTATGTATGAGTATCTCTCTTCTAACAATACTTAAAGCATGATTAAGACATAAGATATTTTAATAAATAAAAAAACAGAAGTAAAAAAAATTAAACAGTGTCTATAAGCATCAAAATTCTATTTTCAAATATCATATGGGGCTGTGACTACTGACTGCCTCAGTAGATTCCAAACCTCTTATTAGTGATTCAAGCAGTACATGAAGCCCAGGTTGTAGCTGAAAACCAGAAAAAATCTTGTAAGTAATATAGAAATTCAGCAGAAAACAAAAGACACATCTATGCTTTCCTTCAGAAAGCTCTGTTTTATGTCTTTGAACTAATTCTTCCTGTCTATCTTACAATCCAAAAGCTGAGAAATATGATCATTATTCTTCTGCTCTCTCTTGTCTGAACATCTTGCATATTTTATCTTCCAGAGCTAGACCTTTTCAGTCTTAAACAAGACACTAAATGTCCTTGAAATCTGTGACATCACATGAGAACAGCAGGAACAGGTTTGGTCTCTGAGGAGCATGTAGATAATAAAACTGGTTTTTATGGGAGCACAAAAAAATAAAAAAGGGGGGAGAAAGTGAAAGAAATCAATATATATTTTAAAATATAAAATTGTCCTTAAATCTACAGAGAAATAAATAAGTTGTTTTCTACAAACAATATTTGGTAATTATTACATAAATTTAATGCCTATTTTTTCCATGATAAACCTTTCACAGAATGAAATTCCACTAATATATTTTGCATATATTAAAATTCTTAAAGAATTTTACTTGGTTTGGAGGAAGATTATATGAAAATTTTCCAATGGATGTCTGCACTAAAACAAAACTCACCATACCTCACTAAATAGTTTGATTCTTTTTTTTTTTTTTTCCTAAATATGAATACATTATGAGTCTATTCAGTATCATATGAGAAAGTAACATTCCTTTCCAGGCAAACTCTCTTGAGCTCTAAGATAGCAACAATTTGATATTTGTAGAATAGCAGCACATTGGTATCTATGAATACAGGTTCAGATAACTCAGCTTCTAGTTCACTCATGGTTTCTAACCCTTAATTATACAAGTCCCATAAGTGTTCATTCATTACAAAGATAATAATCAGAATGGAATAGCTAGTTTCCTCTGAAAAAACACAAAAGCAAAACCAGGTTGTAACATAGTTCAAACCAATATTCCAAAAACCTTTGGTATTCTTCTTGCTCATAACATCTTTCAAAATTTTGTGGGCTTTGAAAAGTCAAATGTTGCTCTACTTTCTCATGTCAATGCAACAACTTCATCATTTTACTAAACCACCACTTCTGTGGGTTATAACACTTTCCACACATTATTTAAAACAATTGGGGTGTGGGGGGGGAAGCATTTCACAGGCACACAATAGCAACATTTTGAGGATGCAAGGATGAATGATGGGGAAGGGAAGAGAAGAAATCAAGTGTTAAATGCACCATTGCCACAAAGGCTGCTTGCTTCTTATAACATGCATTTAATACTGGTAATTAATAGTTTGTATCTAAATGCCCTAAAGTTGTTGGATGGTGATTCCTTAGGATGTTTGCGAACTTCATCAAAAGCTTCCAAAACTTTCATCTTAGGGGGTAAGAAGAGAATAGGAAAACAGTAGTCTATGATACTTTTCCCCTTACATCATAATAGTGCGGTATTATATTATAGGAGCATTATGTTATTATAGGGACTGGACACTAGCCCTGGGAAGAGCAGTTGCCAATGCATGTATAACTAATGCTGGGGACACATTTGACAAGATGTTATAGTTTGGTATCTCGTTGGAATTCCTCCCTAAAGACTTGGAGCCAATGTCCTAAACCTTGGTGAAGATGGTTAACAAAAGAACCAATGCATATTCATATCCTGACATAAAGACGCAGATTAAAGATTTTGTTCTGTTCTCCCAGCCTGAGAGAAAGGGGAGGTGGGAAGACGGCTCGGCTGAGGGGAGTCCCTGGGCGGGGGAGGGGGGGGGGTTCTGCTTTTTTTTTTTTTTTCTGCGCATGCTCAGGAAACTCGGGGTTTGCGAGGTGGGGTGAGTGAGGCGGAGGCACACTGGGGTCCAGCATCACTGGATAGTCTGGGCTGTGTCTTCCCCTTTCTAACTCGACTTTCATCCATGGGCGACCGTGAGTGACCCGGGAAGAGGAGAGGGAGCACCCCTGTTTCCTGCACTGCGGAGACAGGGGTTTTTTCTGCTGCTCTCGCCGTTGACATTACTGGAGCTGACCTGGTGACTGTGCTACTGCATTCCCCGGAGAGAGAGGGCAGCCGGTCGGGCGAGACATCGCCACCTGCTGTCCGTAAATATAACTGCAGTCCCCCCTTTTTTGGGGAGTAGCCAAAAGACCTTTTAACTCTTTGCTTTGTCGTTTAAAGGGTTTATTACAAACTGTTGTTGTTTGGTCCTTTCTGGAGATATAGATATATAAATGTATTGTGGTTAAGAACTGTTATCCTTTCATATATATATATATTTCTAAATAAAGTTCTGTTTTCTAAATTTAAAGGAGAGGGATTATTTCTTGGCTAACATAGGTATCTTAGGTCTCCCCTTGAACATGATCTGTTAGTACAAATGTGAGACAGGGAGGTGTATTTGTTGTACAGGCAATTAACAATTATCTTGTACCCTGATACATGAAGACATGATAATTCATGTCTTAGTCAAGTAGACTTGAAAATTCATGTTTTACCCCATGACACCAGCCTTATTTCCAGTGACAGCACTTTTAAAGTGTAGCCTAAAACTTCTTCTGATTAGCTGATAGATTCTTAATCAAGTACCACTGCACAGCAGAAAGATTGTTGAACAGTTGCCAACCACATGCTTGGTGCTCATCACTGTGATTTCACATCAAAGGGGAGATACTGTGAATTAGGTGGATACTCAGCAGTACAAACAGTTGTAATTCCACTGTGTTAATTCACTGTCATCCTGCTTCCTCCAACAGCACTGAGTGTAGAATTTTGTGCAACAATGACATGGTTCCACAGCAGAGGGTTAATTACCAGATTACAAAATTACCTTGCCAGTTATGAAGTGCTGAACAGGTATAAAGATACTCTGCTATTATGCAAAATTATTCCATGGAGTAAGACCTCAGGCAAACACTCATTCACATTATATTGCATTCAGTTGATACTCTTGGGCTTCTCTTGGCAAACCTGAGTCTTTCTGGCCCAGTTTTCAGTTCTTTCTGATGATGCTGCTCCCCTATATGAGCATACATACAATTTCCCCACCAACAACCCCATTCCATTTAGGAATTGTGTTTTCATGGCTGGACAGTTGCTAGACTTGGATATTTTCTCTGACAGGACTCCAGCATTGTCTGTATGGTTACTTCAGCCTGGTCAAGAATGTAAGCGAGAGTGGATGCTTAGTTCATATAGGAAGCATGTAGTGAAGCAGAGGCCCTGAGACCGTTGATATATGGTGCAAGCTTATGATCATCTTTAGGTTGAGATACTTAACTGTTCATTCATTCACTTACTCTGACCATTCAAATGAGCTTAGTCCAAACATTTTTTTTTTTTTTTTTTTTTTTTTTTTTTTTTTTTTGGCAAAACAGCTAAACTCAACATATATGAATGCAACCCCCTTTGTGCCATTTGGCCTGGGCTCAACCCCAAGACTGATCTGTTGCACTGTTGTTTAATAGCATAGATCCAGCTCATATGAACAACATACTCTGCTTCCTGTCAATAAATACTTTGATCTCAAATGGATCCTAGAAAAGATGTGGGAGTTAAGAAAGGAGGGATTATGCAGGGACCTGTATGCAGGGACCCATGTTCTAAAATAGAGGAATGATGTCATTTTTTGCTTTGCATAGACTGGAAAAATGTTCAAGGCCTGGACTATTGATCTTTGGCAAACATACAGAAATGCAATTGAAATGAATGGACACTTGGGCAGCTTAGGTATCCTATTCAAACTCTGAGGTATTGAATTACATCCTAAATTGGAGTGCAGATGTGATCTCTTGAATATAACACGAATTTTGTTCAGGAACAGAATATTCCTCTGTGTGTGTTGTTCCTCTGTGTGTTGTGAGCACATCATCTGCTCTCAAACAGAAAGTAGAACTCAGATCATTGTGTGAGAAAATAATCAAGTAATAAAAAACTATAGCCATAGTCCTTTTTGCATGTTGTTTCTTGGCTATATGAATTTCTCCTCTTACTGCAGCTGGTTCTGACACATTATCTTTTTTATGCCTCCTTAAATCTCTGCTTCTCCCATCCAGTTCTCCCAGACTTATTAGACTCAACCCAAATGGCAATGATATTGACAAAGGAAAATCTGACTTAAAGCAGATCAGATTTGATCAGAGATGTTGTTCAATTTCTACTTCAAAAATAAGTCTTGGTCTCTGTGACCTGTCTCAACAAAACTTGTTTTCTATTTTCTTTTTTCTCTCTAAATTGTGTCTTCTTCATGTTTTCTCAGCCAGAGGGCTTATCATATGTCAAACAGTCTTGCTTTCACATCTGAGTGTATAAAATTGAGCTTCCTCTTAGTGCAGTGAAACAGTTGTTTCTAGATACTTCTCTATTTTTCACTGTCCCTTTACAAGTTACAATCCTGCAACTAACTGTTTTCACAACACAAGGTACAGTGACAACTCTGGGACACATTGGTCAAGAGATGTCAGATCAGCAGAAAAGGTGGCTGTAATGGTAAGGATCAGTAACTCAGCTGACTGCCTGTAGGAGCTGTTCTGAGGGGGGCTAAGCCATTTCTTCTTTCCTTCACCAAGTGCCCTGCTCTATCCCAGGATGTTTACAAATATGAGTTACATTACCAACAGGAAGACTTCTTTCTCAGTTCTTCAGCCAGCAATCACTTGTGAGAAAGAACAGCAAAACACTAGTCTCATCCCAGAAGAAAGAGCTAATGATTGCATTCTTTGAATAACAGTTAAGCAGGGAACATTTTCTTTCTAGTGAATGTGGAACTAATTATTTTGTGTGCATGTCCAAAAAATGAAGTCTTTGTCATAGGAAGTGATAGTGTTGTAAGAGAAAATTACACAAGACATAAACAATCATGGATAGAGTAATGCAAGAAAGGGCATGCAGGATCATGAGCTTACACACAGCTGTTGTGGAGCTTTGGTGTTATCAATAGGCTGCTGTGAATGGGTGATTTTCATGGCTGAAAGGACCACTGTCAAAGATATTAGCAAAAGTGAGTTTAATATGATATAAAAATGTCACTTAATAAAGTTTGCTTCACTCTCTTATTGTACAGCACAATCATTTGAACAATGTATCAAAACTATGAAGACAAATCAAAGTTACTAAGACACAAATAAGTTACAAGTCAAAGTTACCCCGCTACAAGGTTTTGCATGACATTGGTCACTTACCAAAGATCTGCTGTCAGTAAAAGATCTCTCTGCCTTAAGGACTGACCTTGAGAGGCACCCCATCTCAAGGGGCGATCACTGTCATGAATGCAGTCTGCAAGAGACCTCAAAGAAAGCTTACTGAGGTGATTGTATTTACAGAATAAAGTGGTTTGCCTGTAGTGAAGTGGGAGAGGTATGCATGAGACTCCTTGTTCCCTCAACTTTCTTTGTGCCTTGAAAAACGAGTCTTAGAAGATCCACTCACTACTCATGAATTAATTGCATGACCAGTGTTCTAAGCTCATGTGCATCAATGCTGTGTCACTCTGCTCCTTTGTGGACTTTCAGAGAACACTTCAGAACTACGGGAGTTCTAGGCCTGGCTGTGGCTCAGGACTTTACCTCCTTTGGAACCTGAACCAAATTACACTTAGTTTGGTTAAGGTTTTAAGTGTATCTGTCACATTGCTTATAGCTTGTGTTGAAAGCTTACACAGTGGGCTGAAGCAGAAAGCAGCATCAGGCGTCAAGAGGCATATATTTATGAGCTAATATTTCAAAAGTAGCAAGTAGATACTTTTCTATTTGAACAGCATGAGGTGTTAGAGACTTTTGTATAATTAGTTTACCATTGGATTTTTCATACTTTGGATCTCTCCCAGTTCATGGGCTTTTACAGTCAAAATCTTATTATGGGCAAAGGGAACAAACTGAAACTATGGATTCAGAAATTTACTTTTGCCTAATTAAATTTTTTGATTAGTACAGAAAATTCTCATTGATAATACCCTTGAAAGAGTTACACAAGAAAAGTGGCTAACAGTAACACATCTTCTCTGATGTTACCTCTATCTTCCTGTGTACCTGGGCTCTGCCACCTCAGGACAGGGTGGTGGCTGCCACAGTGAGGGTCAATGCCCTGCAGTCCCTGACAGTGGGGTGCTTATGGTGGGTGGAGCCCCCTTGGACCCAGGACCCATCTTGGAACTCTGTGCATCTGTCTCTTGCCCTGGAGGTTCTTTCTGGGGTCTTCTGGGGAGTCAAAAAGCATCCCCTCACCACATGACACAAAGGATGTTTCCCCTACTCTGGGTTTGTCAGGTCCTCAATCCCAGCTGGTTGGCAGTCATTGGCAGCTCCCCATGAGCTGCAAGGTGGAGGAACCAGCTCCAACCAGCTCTAGCTGGCTCCAAACAGGCAACATCCACCTCACAGAGGTGGATGTCACAGACCTGATCTATTACATATTTTAGAAATAGAAAGGGCAGAAATCTGACTTGCTGTGTACTGACCAAGTGAATGACCACTAGCATAGTTGCTAGCGGCCATGGCTCTATGGGAGATTCCTGTTTTCTCTTCCCATCTGCTCTCACTGCAGTGCAGTATCCCAAAGGCAAACATAATCTTCAAAAGAGAATCTGGTAAATCTCAGTCTTGGAAGGGTAAGCCTTCATTTTTAGCCTTGAGTAGGCAAATATATCTTCCCCATACACGCCTAGCTGCATAGCTACCAAGCAAAGAGGACCTGATGATAACCAGGGTTGTCAGTGACTCAGGGGTATGACACACTAGGCAGTTCACTGACTCACTTGGGGGGTTTAGTCCCAGTAGTGTACTGACCTACTTGCAGGCAAGATTTGCAGAAAATGCAGTTCCCTGGTTTTGATGGTCATAAGGACAGCATATCATTTATAACAGCCTCCAACTCCACATAAAAATGCTCTTTCCAATACTGGAATACTGTTTAAAAAAAAAAACAAACAAACCACAAAAAAAAAAAAAACCACAACCCAAAAAAAGTAGCAACTAAACCTTTTTCAAAAGAAGTGATCAGGTGAAAAACATGTTTTCCCTAAAACCTGTAAAATAAGTTCACTATGATCTTTCGTGTCTTTATATGTACCTTCAAGTATTCATGCAGGGCTTCCCAGAATATAAATATAACTTCAGTAAAGTACCCTGAACTAATTGGCAATGGAGTAGTAGACACTGCAGTTGTCAACACAGAAAATGCTGCACTAATTGTTCTTTAATATTCAGAGTTCCTCTACTTAGTGTGTCCCTAATCAAACAGAAGGTTGTCAGACACACATTTCCATAAGCAGTCTGCTGTTATATGCTGCAGGTCTCTGTCAATGCTGATCCTCTCTAGTCTTAGGCAAATTTTGTAATATCTATTGTACTGTACTTAAACAACCATACACATACGAGAACGGGAACTAGAACTTTCTCATCATAACAAGGAACAGCAAACTATGTAATAAGACATAGTGTACTTGGGTGCATATAGCTACTTGAGCTATAGATAATAGCTCAAGAATATAGATAATTCTTGATAATAGAATAAGGATGGCTCTTATTCAAGATAAGAAGTAGCCTGTACCCCAGTTCCAGCAGAAGTTCTCCTCACTCCTGCAAGCAGCCGTATGTGCCATTCACCCTGGAAGTCGTATGGTATGCTATGAATGGCAGGACAACCACCCTGTTTAACCAGATGTTCATCAGACCAGGAAGTCCCTTCCCTTACAGATGCAGGAACTGCCATTTTGTTTCAGCTACAATTTTATGCCAGTGAGGATAGCCAAAGGATAGCAGAGCTGGAAGCCCATCCCATTATATGTTCAGGGTTCACCATGTTCTTTAAGATACCATTTTATGACAGGGAGATTCCTTTTTTGACATTGTCAAGTCCTATGTGCTTTTGTAGTGCTCAGCTCTTGCTGAGGCATCCCCACCCAGAAGCATAACAAGAAAGGCAATGTCCTCTCACTACATACAGGGAGGCTGACACTTCCAAGAGAATCATGCCTCATGTGTTTTCATTCTGCTTTGTGACTGGCTAATGGCCATTTTTAACACTGTCATACTCTGTCAGCAGCTCTGACTGGCTGCCTAATTCCTTTGGTACCCTCTAGGAAGCCCAAAGGGGCCCCTGGTAGAACCACTCTTACTTGTTAAGAACAGGTTCTGTAAGCTGGAGTAAAAGTCACCCAGTGTCTGGGTGCAGCCCTACAAGATTGTTGTGTAGTATTGCTGGGGCAGACGTTGGGTTTTGCATGGTGATGCAAAGCACGGGCAACACTGTCTGCAAAAACTGCAGACCAGTATGAAATTTCTATTTCAGAAGGATGTGTGTGTGTGCATATGTGTGTGTGTGTGTGTGTGTGTGTGTCTGTGTATGTGGTCATTAAGAAAAAGACCTGAGAGCCTAAAAGCACCATGTGAACCTGTAGAAGTGTCCAATGGGGTCATGAACTACAACTAGACTTTGAGGTGTCACAAAGAGAGGGTGTGTTGTGTGAGACTTCTCCCTTTACCTGTGGTTTTGGGTGTTTTACCGCTACCTGTAAGGCCACTATGGGGTGCAGGCTGGTGCTGTACGGCTGTATGTGTCATCCTTAGATCAACGTCCTTACATAACTCTTCAAAAAGCTCCAGCTGACTGACTGGGGAGGGACAGAAGTGTGCTGTCACTTGTTTGCATCTGTGCCTGTAGTAACTGAAGAATGGAAAATAGGCATAAAAGTGACAGTAGGGTTCAAGGGAGAAAAGAGGAAACCTTGAGATGACTGACTGGTGGACAACTCCCCACATACCCTGTGACAAAAGTGTCTCTGTATTAAACTGGTTTCCCAGTGTTTCATTTTATTCATGTGTGAAGTAGCAGTATGTTGGCAGACGTGCCATTATTTTAAAAAAAAAAAAAAGAAAAACAAAAAAAACCAAAAAAACCCCTTTTTTTGAAGGAGATTCATTGTGCAACTGGAGAGGTGGGAAATTTTGGGTATAAATCCCCTTTCTGAAACTGCTATAACATGAATTTCCAATCTGAACAGAAGCCAAGTGGCAATGTGGTTTGCAAATAAAGATCTTTACAGTTTACAGAAGGCTGCAAAAAATCGCTTGAAAATCCAAGATGATTGTGGCAGAGGTGGTTGAAGGGTGGCAGGCACTGATTGGATTTGCAATAGTTTTCCAAACACAATGATGGTGTTATGTACATCTTAGCAGTGATGGACATATTATCTTACTATGCTTGGACCATTTTTCTAAAAGGCAAAACAGACTCTGAAATAGCTGTGGCTTTTGAAACAATTCCCCTAGTATCAGGCTATTAAAGCAGTAAGAATTTTACTTCAGATTACAAAAAAGTGTAGAACTGAGTTGGTGCCTAGGAATTGTTAAGATGCAAATTATATCCATAATTGTTTGATAAAATTTTCTGCACAAAGCTTTACCTGCTCTCAAAAAGTGAAGGGCAAATACTTTGGAAACTATTCATAGCCACCTAACCAATACATACCTGCATGTGTGCTGCAGCTCAGTCTGAAGAACAGGTAGAGGCTACACTATTATTTGTCCTATCTGGATAT
Organism: Dendrocincla fuliginosa; assembly: GCA_035047845.1. Taxonomy (NCBI): domain Eukaryota; kingdom Metazoa; phylum Chordata; class Aves; order Passeriformes; family Dendrocolaptidae; genus Dendrocincla; species Dendrocincla fuliginosa. The sequence goes on from JAWWMO010000001.1 coordinate 73,657,034, forward strand.
AACTTCTGCTCCCAGGTGATCTAATATCAGCTATTTTCAGTCCTTAAAAGCTTTGATTGATTGAGAATATAGCTTGATAAGGATTTCTGTCTGGATTTAATGCTAACTCTCCACTTTTTCATTGAATTACTGTACAAGTTTACAGTCCAAGATGTTTAAAAACATGTAATTAAATTTCAGTTTGATTTTGCTATTCAACTAGTTCCAGCACTGGATTTAGTTACCCTTCTGTCTACTAGATTAAGAAGACTGTTTTGCTTTGTTTTGTTTTGTTTTGTTTTGTTTTGTTTTGTTTTGTTTTTTTATCAAAAATCATTTCCCCTTGAAGATACTAAAATTCTATCAATTAGATTTCTTCCTAACATTTCCTTTAATAAGCTAAATAGATGGAGTTCTATAAGTCTTTCACACATCTATGAGGACACAGGTTCATTTGAAGACTTACAACAGCTTTACCAAAGTAAATGTAGGTGTACAGGCATTGGAGCAATGGTGAACAAGATTTTACAATTTCTTCCCTCTAAAGCTCTGCATCTATTTACATTTAGGGAGTGCTCACTGATGATGTTTAACCCTGCCTCAGTTATTTGCCTTACTTTAGCAAGACTAACATGTTTTCTAGATAAGATTATTGTCCTTTGAATTAGATATATTTTTTATTTCATCATGTTATCTCTACTTTTCTGTCATTATTAGTTTGTTACAAAATTGTTTTATTTCTTTTTAAAATTGTGATTAAATGACACATTTGTGTGAAAGCTATTCTTCTGTCTACGTCCACCTATGCATTATGAAGTATGAAATATATACAACTCAGCATCATTTTATATTCTTTCTCTTCAGCAATACTGTGATATGTGCCAAAATGACACTCAGGTGTTCCTAAGAGAGGGTGGGGAGACACAAGTTAACAAGCAGATTTAAAGTAATTTGGTTCCAGTGGTGGATTTCCTTCTAATGTCACCATCCCTATTTTTTTTTTTTTTTACTGTCCAGTTATCCAATGCAATTTACAATATATTTTAACTTCCTAGAAGTACAGCATACTTGTCTTACTCATGAGCTATTTTCTTTCTAATGCACAAGATTAGCTAACATATTGTGCAATCAAACCAAGGAATAGTCTCATATGCAAATAAATACAACATACAAAGGTTAAACATCAACCCTCATATGCAAAGTACAGAAACATTTTCCATCTTAGGTTTTTTAAAAACTCTGAATCTAAAGGTGGTAGAATCACATAGATGATGGATAACAAAATTTGACTCAGAATATTACAATAAATTCAATATTTTGTAAGTAAAGATGGGTTCTAATCATGATCTTCAGATTCACAGTAAATAATTTATAAAGCTCATTCATGTTTGTGTCTTTCTCCTTACTTTTTTTTTTTTGTTTGTTTTTAATAAATGTATTTTAAGTCAGAGTGGAATATTCAATTACCTTCAAATACTTTATTCACGTCATAGCACTAAGTAATTGCTGACTTACAGTTTCTCAAGTCTGATGAGACTACTTTGCAAGCAAAACAAAGCAAACAAATAAAAATTGCTTTGATCAGAAGAAAGCATAAATTAGGAAAAAAAATATGGTAAGTGAAATTTCTACAAAGGAAACTTTGTAAGAGAAGAAATGTACATATTTATAAGCAGACAGAGAATTAACTCTATTAACACATGATAAAGGGACTGTTTGCATAAACAAGACTAGACACAAACATATTAAGATGACAGAGTAAAAGAAATTTAATGTGAACCATATTTTAATTTAGATATTTGAGCCTTTCTTAATCAGATGAAGGATCTAATTTTTTTGTACTATGGTATTTATTTGAGTATTTACCATAAGCAGTCTAGATCCTGGTATAAATTGCTATTCACACATTTTTTTTTTCAGATGATCCATACAGTATTTTCCTCTACAAGTATACTGGGAAGTAGTCTATTCAAGAGTAATGGAAGCTAATCTGTGCAGGTTGAACAGTCTATCTCTAGAGGCAAGATACCATCTGTCTGTCT
>JAWWMO010000001.1:73673039-73686911 GCA_035047845.1 Dendrocincla fuliginosa
CTTTTGACTCGGGTTGTACTAGCTTTGTGATGTTCCCAGTTAATTTCTGGCAAGTAGAAGTCCTCCATAAGGACAAGAGCAGTTGACTTGTATGTGTCCCTTAGTTCTTCAAAGGATAATTTGTGAGCCCCATCATCCTTGGCATCATGACATCCACATTACTTGTTTACCCCCGAGGCTCCTGAACTGTGCTTTTAAAAAATCTATTCTAAAATTAACTTGCTGTGTGTATTTTGTGATATTCCTTTGAGTTCTAGTCCAATACTTTTCTTCAGTCTTCAAAACACAGTTTTGCCAAGCAGAATTGCTAATGTGACATTTAGTTGTTTTTCTCTTTATTTTTTTTTGTTTATTTATATGTCTTCTTTATCAAAATTATGTTTACTGTTGTTTAGTCTTCAATTGATTTGAGTATGTCTGATAATCTTGTTGTTGATATGGTATTTCATGAAAAGACAAATTTCTGAGAAATGCATTACTTTTTTTTTTGCTCATTCAAGCAGCATATTTGGAAAGAACTAATTTCTCATGTGTTTTGTCTTCCTCAAAGGAGTTTTTCTTTTCCCTTTCATTTAATTAGATTTGCATTATTAACTTTTTTTTTGATGGACAATAAATTAAACTCTGTTAAAAAGCCACTGAAAGAGGTAAAATTGTCCCTGTGCTGTAAGATGGATATTGATTTGCCATCAAGAGAACTGTGTTTACAATTGTCTTCATTATGGAAGGTGGGAATAGAGAAATTTAACTTCCAACAATTGTAATGATACGTACAAAAGGTAGGAAATAATGACCTCAACTACAAATGGAACTGGCAAAAATGCCACTCAATATTGATGTCTACAATTTGGAGTAGAATCCTGCTCAAATAATTTTACTTGACTGTAGAATCACAGAATCATAAAATGGTTAAAGTTGGAAGGAAACACAGGTAGGGTTATCTGGTCCAGCCTCCCTGCTTATGCAGGATTGTCCCAGGGCACATTGAACAGGATTGTGTCCAGATGGTTCTTGAATATCTCCAGTGAGGGAGGCTCCACAACCTCTCTAGGCAATCTGTTCCAGTCCCACACAGTAAAATTCTTCCTCATATTCAGGCTGAATTTCCTGTGCATCAGTTTCTGCCCATAGCCTCTTGTTCTATTACTTGGCACCACTGAGAAGCACCTGACTCCATCTCTTGCCACACTCCTTTCAGATGCTTATATACAGCAGTAAGAGCAGTGTGACTATTTTTCTATCAATGGCCAATATCTGCCAGGAAAACTGCTAAAAGTACATTGTAAGGCTGTGCTTGCATTGTATAGAATGTGTATAGTGTACAGAACATTTGGGATCCTGATCTCTTGTTTGTTATGATAGGACATATGATTTACTGCACCACAATGTCTCATCAGGAATAAGCACCTGCAGTTCTTTTCTGCAGAAAGCAGAGCAGAGTCAAGTTCTGCTCTTGAGATAGCTTTGGGTTTCAGCTGTGGTATGGACTCCGATCTTGAGCTTTTCCAGGTTTCTTAGTGGAAATAATGCCTAAGTTGACTCAATTAATAAGGAAATGCGAAAAGTTTGTTGTTATTAGAAACAAACAAACCCTATTCTAGATTTCTAGATTTGTATAATGAACATTAATAAGCTCTACTGTGAGAGGAAAAAAGTAAAATAATAAATTCTGGTTGAAATGGCAAGAGAAGCAAACTTTGAGCTATTTTTCTAAGGTAAGTTTGTAAATAAGGAAACCACAGTCACTGTAATGTTGGAAAGAATATTGCATATCTTCCAATTTTCTCTTTCTGGTATTAATTTTTTTTTTTTTTGAGCAATTTAAAAGCAGCCTGGAGCATGAAGGTGCCTACAGTGCCAAAGAAACCTGTCTGTAGATATAACAGACTAGAAGTAGTTGATCAGATAGCATATTCGTCCCCATTCATCTCCGTTTTCATTTTTTTGAAAGGACTTCTGTGTTCAAATGCCAATATGGAGACATTTTGTATGTCAGCTATTTGCAGATAGTCTTTCCTACTTAAGAAAGATGGTTTCCACTGCCTGTGTTATGATAATACACTGGAGGCATGCCCATTCAAATCCTCATGCATATTTCTCGCATGATGAATTTTTATTGCAGATTAGAAGTGACAAGAACAGGCTCTCTGCCTTAAAAATGCTGTCTATTCATTTACATATATATAACCCAAAGCCTTTCTTTAGTGAAATGGGCCAGTAAGCTACCACTTGAGTCCCTGTACTTTACATAGTTACCTCCTAACAATATTAACCTGATGATTATTATTACTGCACCCTTAAAAAACTCTTTTTAGAAGTCCTGGTAAACCTTCAGGGAGCAATATCTTGTTCCTGGGCACCAGGACAAAAATGGTTAGCATTTACAAAGTTTATTGATGTAGACTGGCCTGTTCCATGGTGAACAGTTTGTAAAGCGATGTCTGATTCAGTGCTATGCTACAGGCTTACTTCACTACATGCCTACATGGCTGCAGCAGCTTATTCCCATTACACATATCTTTAACCTGCTTTCTGTAATTTTGTGGATACTTGCTGCGCACCTTTGTAGGAAATGCTGTTACACTGTACCCACAATGCAGAAAATATACATACAAGATATTATAAGATGGAAAAGCAATTTTATTTAAAAGAAAAGCAGAAACAAAACTTGTTTCACTCCCACCCCCTCTTACCACACAAGCACTAGATAGTGCACGATGCCCCAAGAGGTCAGCTGAGTTGTCAGGGAGCAAGGCAGGAGTGCTCAGGCTGTCTGGCCAGCAGCTGGGCACCTCAGTGCTCATGTCCAGATATTAGGATACATCCTGTGCAATGACATGGAAGACAGGGGTAGACAATTATCCCTTCATTTCATCTGGAGTTAATGACCACATGCACATATTGGATATACCTTTTTAAACCCTTTTGGAGCTGGCAATGTATATATCCTGGTAGATACCTGTAAGCCAATACCATCCCTGTTTCTAAATTCATGTGTTCTATGAAACTGCAAATAGGTGTGCAGGGGTGCTGATGAACAGCTAGTCTGGATGTCACTAACACAGGCACTAGAGCTTGTTGTGTGTTCCTGATGTTACCTCCAGATATTCTCATATATTCTTGATTTGCTCCAATCTTAGCCTTTCAGATTCAATTCTTTACATCCTTATAGAACCTCATTTACTTTTTTATTATATATAGCGATGCTGAGAATATTTAAATCCACCTCCATCAGTCAACCTTACCAGGTCTCTGTGTGGTTAGGGAATGATCCTGCAACTGAAAGATGAATAAATTATATGTCAGAAGGCTCTGAAAGTGTTAAGTTTACTTGTTTTTTGCCAAATGCAATAAGAGAACCGACTCACAAATCATTTCAGTTATAGCTGTACCATTGAAGGGACCTACCTGTTTTTCCCTAGAGTGGCTCCTGTACGCAACCTAGAAAATATGCCGTCTGAATAATAAATAGAAGGGAAATAGGATGTGATTCAAAATGACAGTGTAGAAGTAATGGTAGCACATATCTAGTGTGATTCACTGATATGTGTTACAGGATCTCTAGCCCACCAGCTGAAAAACCTCTGGTACCATGTTCTAGTCCTTTGGATATTGTACATGTGTGGGGGAAAAGAAAACCAAAACCAAACAAAAAACAACCAATCAAACAAAAAAAAAACCCAAAACAAAACAGAAAACTGTTTATGAAATGAGAAAATGTAGAAAAGAGAGGATTTTGTACTAGACATGGTATCATTTAACTACAAAGTTATGGCCAGGACTCAATGTGTATGCCTGAAACTGTCAAAAAAAGAGGTAGAATGAAATTTTGTGGTCATACATATTAAAAAGATATGCAATATATAGATAAATAGGTAGACAGACAGATAAATGTTACCATATACAATGTACAGTTAGTTTCAGCAAATAAAATTAAAAAATAAAAAAAAAATCCTAAACCCACAAAAAGCCAAACAAACCCCCAGGCAAATGCAGGAACGGACTCCAAACTATGTCCACTCTATCCCTTTCATATTAGAGACATATGAATGCTCAGAAATTTGATTATTTAATTTTTAATACATAACTCATTTACATCACCATAAGATTGAACCTAAGAAAAAATTATCAGAGTAAGTTTATTTTCAAATGTCATTGTTAACCAAAAGGCAGAGGCTTAAGTTCAGTGCGGTTATGATATTTTATGTCCTTTCCTCAGCTCATTGTCTGTCATCAATATTGTAATCATGAAAATCCCAGGAAACTCACTTTAGAAATTGAACACCAGTGCTGCCTACATTTAAACAGAAAAGTGTGACATCAAAAAAGGTGTATCAGGTAGCTGAGGCAAAATCTAGAATCACTTCTCATTTTGGAAGGAAAAAAAAAGATCTTTGGCTTTTAGTCACGTTCATTCTTCATAAATCCAGGAAATGTACTGTGTACAAGGCTGATTTGAATAAACATGGATATCTAGAATGCTGGCATCTGAAGCAGTGTCTTTAAATAACAGAAATGCATGACATTTTTGGTTGAAATTGATCTTTGTTTTAGTTAAATCACATGTATTCCATCCCATTTCCTGTCATAAAGCCCAATGACAGTCCAAAGATGTAAATGTAAACCATAAAAGTAAACCTGCATTTGGGTGTGACAAACATAATTTTTTCCACTGCCATGAACTTAAAACAAACTAAAACACTGTCCTACACACAAAAGGAAAACTAGCAAACAATAAATCAAACAAAACTAACCAAACAACACACCAAAAAATGGAAAAAGCTATGTTTAAACTGATATAGAAAAAAAAAAGCTCTCTCCCCAAGTTATTGATATATATGAAGAATAAAAGCCTCTAGCTCTTTACATATTGAAATGAGGAATTAATGTCTCATTAAGTAAAGCTGTAGAAATAATACAAATAATTCTTTTTACACAAAATCAGAGGCAAACAACTTCTCTTAGGTCATAAAGAGTTAACTGTTACTGTGTAACAATGCTGCATGCCCAGAATTGAGGTTAGTATTGAAATGGGAATACTGTTTGGGATTTGACATCTGAAGGTGTTTACTCATTTGTAATGTAGCAATAAAATTGTCAATTTGTATTGTTTTTAAAAATTAACCAGATGTAAAAAGAATTAAGTATGCCGTTTTGCAAAATAGAGTAGCTATAGATTTTTTGCTGTTAGCACAAAGTCACGAGTGTAAAAAGTTTGAAAGAATGTGTTGTATAAATTTATCTAATCATTCTGTATCAATACACAAATCATTAAAACAACTAAAAGACAACACGAAAAAGTTAACAATTACCACTTCATCTTTTGATGACTAGCTTAAAAGCTTAAAACTCTCTAAATAGTTATTTAATTTAGTTAAGCATAGAATAGTAATATTAGTTGTTGGAATATTAATAATAGTACTAGTATCTAGTATATTGCAATGCTTGTTAAATATTGTACAACGCTCTGTAAAACAGTCAGTCAATCAAGCCTAGCTTGTTCAAAAAGAAAAAGGGGGAATTGTTGAAGAATGGTTGAGAGATCCCTAGAGGATTTGATACAAAGTAGTAAAGTTTAGATACTGATGACCCTTGGAAAGAACACCATGCAAGAACAATATGAAAGATCAGAACATAAAAGTTACAAAGCATGCAGAACTAACCCTGTGAATCTGTAAATTATTAAACTGTAAGAATAATGAGTAACTATGCAAGTAAGCCAATAAGATTATGTCATGCATTGTAAGAAACATATAAAAACCTGCTCGTAGCATAATAAAGTTGAGACTTGTTTATCAATCACGTTGATTGTGTGCTTGTCTCCCTCTCCACGACAGGGAATACTGTTTGGGATTTGACATCTGAAGGTGTTTCCTCATTTGTAATTTAGGTGCAAGGCAGAGGTACTGTTTTTCTAACATGTTAAATTACACTTCAGGTACCACTTCAGGTACCACTAACCTCAATGTAAGAAGTGTAAATATTAGCTGAATATACTGAATATATATATATATATATATACTGAAAGAAATATAAGCTTGATATAGATTCCTCACTTTTTATTTCTTTGGATACTAATCTTCTTTGAGTTTACTGCTTACTGAGAATACATTGCAGAGGCTTAAAGTGTGCTTGTGATAATCTTTGTATTTTGAAAGTTTAATAAGGGTGAAGGAGACAATGGCTTTTCCTGAAACCAAAAGAGTTTCCAAGCACAGAGTCCTATCAAAAAACTAGAATTCACTAATTTCCTACCCTTCCTTTTGCACCTCAGTCATTGTGCCAAAAAATAAGAACAACTCAAGGGACCAACAAAAAAGAAATCAGTCTAGAAAAGCACTGACTGTGAAACTCAGACCTAAGTAATCCCTGCATGCAGGAAAAGGGAAAGGGAAAAGGAAAACTGGGCTTTTTACTGGGGTACTTTTTCCACATTCTTAATTAAAAAGCCATCAAACAAAATATGTGAACAATAAAATCATAAATCAGAAGAAAGAACAAAGCCAAGAATAGTTCATATTCTGGATGGTTGCTTTACACTATATGAAAGATTCAAAACAGTACAGCTCTGCTTTGCCTGTATAATTTAATAGATTTAATCATGGTTATTCTGCTTTATAGTGAGTTCAATTATTACTACATGCATTAAAAATGCTCATAGAATGCCTTTCATCCAAGACTCAGAAGACTCAGATGCAAAAAATGTTTATCTTGTGAAAGTAACAAAAATAAACCTCGTGATCAGTTTAGTCATGGTGATGATGTGGATTTTCTGGTTTTCCATCACAAAAGTGTAGCTACCTAGGGAGTGAAAGCTACACAAACTTCTGGTGAATTTTTGTGTTAGAATGACACCCACTTTTGGAAACTGAGTGAAATTCTGCACAACTCTGAGGAAACTTAGGTGACAAAATAATTATGCAAGTACATAGCCATACAATTGCATCAGTATAAAGCCATCTAGATGAACAATGTAAATAAGGCATTAATTTATTTTTCTGTTGGCACATTCCAGATGGCTTGAACATCACGATCAGCAAACTTTCAGCTGTTTATTCTTACCATAGATTGGATTTACTGTAAACTAGAAGCTAATCAATCATTCCTCATCTCTCCAGTTTTGTTACTATTTCTTTGAGTTCATTTGGCAAACAACTGTGGAACTGTGTCTTTTATTTATAATATAGTTTACATCACTGAGTAACACCATGATCTATACCGAAAGTATGTGAAACTTTTTGCTGTTTTCAAGTAGGTAAGAAATTCAAGGAGAAAAGCATGAGAGAATGAGCATTGCTTTTAACTTCACTCTCACACACTAAACCATCAAGAAGAACTGAGTCAGAAAAAAATCTTAGTCTGCTTTTGAAGCCTCTGTGTAGTTAAGCTGTGTCTTCATAGGGAGCTGTTGTAAAATTTCAATCTAGTCTTTATTATGCGGACATTTTAACTCATTTCAGTAAGACTGATTCCACAGGGAGATTTCATTGCCATGTACAATATTAGCAGAAATGTTTCTTAGGACAGAAAGGTTTGATACCTTTTATATATAATTTTAAAAGATCTTCTAATAAAATCATACTAGGTTGTTTTGTGTCTTAAGAATACTAGTAATACAGAATTTTCTCAGTGTCAATTAAGAAAACCAAAACAGCCACTGCCACATTTGAATACATGTAGCTCATTAAACAAATAATAAAAGGAAACATTCAAATAGCAGACAGAACAGAAATTCTACTATGAAATAGGTTTCCACCTTGACTTTTCCTTGAGTAATATGTGGGCATGCATGAGGATAGTTCTGCTAATTAGGATAAGTGTATAGAAATAGCTGAAGGAAGAAATGGAGTAATAGAGGTCTGCCAAAACTGTTTTACATTTTTGCTTGAGTAAGTATCAAATTAGCTTTGAAAAATTACAGAGAAAGTAAAGAAAATGAAAGAAAAGGAAGGGGAAATTCCTCTAACTTAGAAGCTAAAGAAGTTAAAGAGAAAAAAATTCAGTCTGAAATAATGGATTATTCAATATAATGTGAAGACTGATGTTTTATCCTCCTTTTTTAAAATACATGTAATACAGTACAATGAAATGCAATATATATGTGTGTAATGAAATATTAATTATATAAAAATTAAATGTATAGGTAATATTTGTGTATTACAAAATAATTGCAAAAAAAATAATATGTTTCTATTAGGAAAGCAGTTAATCCTGAACAACTTTCACAACCACATTAGGCCACAAGCAGAAATTACTCATAAGTTTCTACTGAATTTCTGAGGTCTTTATCTAGCTTGAAAATTGATAGTTCCTGCAGAGAAGAAATAGAGTCTAAATATCTTTTGTTACAGAGGTGTCAGCTGAGACACAGTTAACAGAAACACTTTGCAGCAAAGCATCCTGTAAAAAAAAAATTTCCATCAAGGCACCTTCTTTCCATTAGCATGCAACAGTTCCTTTTCATGTGTTTTGAGTCAAGGTTTTGTGCAGCCAGATTATAAATCAGGCTACTAATATCATTTGAAAGGAATAATTCTAGGGAAAATACCTGCAAATACTATTCAGTTTAATTTAACCTTGAACTCCACAATTTGCAGATGAGGACAAAGGACACTGAAGTGTAAAAAGAAATGAGGCACCAATTACACCTTATGGAGCTGATTTTTTAACTAGGAGGAGAAGATAAATTACAGCAAACAAAACTGATGAGTTTCTGTCTGTATGGTAGTTTTATTATCATTAATATGAACTTGTAAATTCCCTAGTATCTGTTACCTGTTAGCAAACAGTACTGGTGTGATCCAGACTAAGCATAAATACACAATCATGCTTCTATTAATTCAATCAGGCACATAGTATTGAGTTTATGTCAAAATGTTTCTTCTATATTGACTTTAGGTTAACTATGGGAAAATGGTGTAAGCCCTGCTTAAAATGTACATACTCAAGGTTCTGTCATATTTTCTTAACAAATGTAAAACCTGATGAGTTATTATAGAATCATAGAACATTCTGAGTTGGAAGGGACCCAGCAGGATCATCTAGTCTAACTTCTGGTCCCTGTGCGGGACACCTTTCCATGATAACAAAAATAATATTATTGATCTCGTGTGAAAGGTTGATGCATCCCACCTAAACTTAGGCATCTGAAGTGTAACTGTCTATTTCTGATGTGTATATATGTATGAGCACAGTTCAGTTCAACTTGAAATAGTAATGACAAGACTTGCTCCAATGTAATCTTATCCTAAAAGTGCTAAATCTGATTTAGGCTTAAGTAAGGGTGTGTTTTAGAAGAGTGCCTACTCCTTTAAGGGTAAATGGTCAAAGAAGACATAAAGACCTGGCCAACAGGTCATGATAAGAAAAGTCATGATGAGAACAAAACTGGCCAGTGGCTCAAATTGGGGTGTGAAAAAGTTTATATTTTAAATTGGGAAGATAAGAAAAGGGAAGCAAACACACAGAGGCATAAATCCTGACCTATTAGCATTAACAAACAATAACCTGAAACAAACCCTGGCCAGTCAGGCTAATTAATGGGCTGTCAAGAAACTGAGGGCAAATTTGCACTTTGCAACGGATGCAGATGCAGTCCTGGAGATTTGGGATGTCAGAGGATGTTGTGGGACTGTGCCAGCTGATGAGGCAATGTGCAATAGTGAAATATGCAATAAAGAAGTACAATCCTGAGAATATAGAGAACTCTCTGTTTGTACTATATAAACTTATCTTTCTACAGTATTTAATTTGCTAGGTCAGGTTGTTTTAGTCTTTAAGTATAAACTAGTTTAATTCCTCAATGCATCAAAAGTAGAATTTCTCTGTACTTTCCAGTTTTGAAGGCACCTTGCATGAACAAAGGTAATCAGATTGGAAGACAATGTTTCTAAGGCAACAAAACCATAAATATTTTCTTGTGTCTCTATGAATATGAGACTAAAGATTGCAACATTCTGTGATTTACTAGCATCCAGATTTTCCTTCACCTTCCATATTTCTGTCTGAGAAACTCCCACCTTGCTACAAAATGTTTTACTGTTAGCTTCCAAGAATCTGATTTTTACTGTGTTATATAGTTTTTAACTCAGTTGTATTACTGCAGTCCTTTAATTGATCCTGTTTATATTTCCTTTGCATTGGTGCATCCCGGTTTTCTGTCATCAGCATATTATCAACTCTTTCGTGCCCAGGGCACTAAATAAAATTTGAGCAAAATATAAAGCAAAACCAAATCCACATGTAAGACTTGTGAAACCCTACAAGCAGCATAATTCCTTGCCAGTGATTTCCTTTTCAGTACAGACTGAATGGTTAATCTATTCTTACATTAATCTACATCTTCTTCATCTTAATTAATAACACCTCCCCAGGCAATATATCAACTGCTCTACTGAAGTCCAGATAAAGTAGTTTAGATAAAGCATTGCCTTTGTTTGAAGAAAAAAAAATAAATTAGAAGTTTTCTTAACAAAGAAACATAGAAGGTTAATTTGTTACTTTGATATATCCCCTCTAATTATTATCTGCTATTTAATTGATTTCAGTTTCATTTCAATTTTCTTTCCAAAATTAGTCATTTCATTCACACCTTCTCTCATGTTTTGATCTTCATATATAGCAGTGACCACATCTTTTGTTTATCTGTAAAAATGAACTATGTTTGATTTTGCTACGTTACTGAACATACTGATCCCATGAGTTCATGTACCAATTTTCTCAGAATTCTGTAATGAAGAAGTATTTGGTCCCTAAGTTAGGCATGATGGATGAGGCCCTGGACAAACTGATTCAAGGGATACTCAAAAGTCCTAGCCACATTCCATTAAACTCTTTCCACCAGGAAAATTGGGAGGGCCAACATAGTAAGCAAAAACTATAGATGCAAATTGGAGTTATGCATTAAGCAGAATTTATTCAGCTCTAATCTTCACATATCACAGAAGTCCTACCTTGCTATAGAACATCTCTCATACTGTGATCTGTCTATAGGCTTTATATTTTAGGACAGTATTTTTTAGGCTATTTTGTCAAAAAGGAAAGAAAAAAACCCCAATAATTCTGGAAGCAAGTCCACTTTAGATTTGAAAATGAAAAGAAGACTGCAATACTGTCTAGCTGAAAATATATTCTGCATATATTACATTCTGCAATCTGCAGAATCACTGAAACATTTAGAAAGTGATGATCTACACCCAACATAAAAATACATTAATACAGTGATATCTTGTTGATATACAAGCAAATCAAAAAATCTTAATTTCAAAAATCTCAAAGATTTATCAGTGCTTATTTTTTCCTCTCTGTACCAGATTTATCAACTTGCTGTAACCTTCCAGAGCTCCAGTCAAGATTATACTTCACCTCTAGACACACACAGGTACAGACTGTGGATGGTTTTGTGTGATCAGGTTAAAAAAAAAAAAGGAAAAAAGAATTTTTGTAGCATTGCAAAAGTCTTTGTGTGATGGGAAAAGAAAGGGCAAAAGTTTAAAACTGAAAAATCCATCAAAGCACCATTTAAGTTTCTGAGAGCTTCACCATTGATTTCAGTGGCTCTAAGGGGTTGTTAAAAGAAAGCTACAAACCAATGTCGCTAGTTTTATCATCTTAATGAAGATTTCAGAGGAAAAGTTGAGTCTATAAACATGATAGGATTTTGCAATTATTAAACTGAAATGTGTCCAGTGGTTTCTCAGTTCAGGAAAATCTAAATTTCATTTTTGTTGTTGTGTTATTTTTTTTTTTTATTTCGCTTTTTCTTTACAAGAATGAAAATCAATAACAATAATTTATATATATATATAAATATATATGACAAAAATATTTTTACTTGCCAGAAAAGTAACCGAAGTTGCAGATACATGCCCTTCAATATCTTGGAAATTGGTTTCAGCAAAAAAATGAAGTTAATATCAACACAGTATTTTTTTAATGGAGTTTTGGAGCTTGTTTGTTGTTTTGAAGGCTTGGAACGTGGGCTGACATTTCTCTGAAAGCTTGAAGTTTAGGTTACTATAGAAGGAAAAGCAGATGAAAATTATGATTAGTTATTGAATTTGTACAGTGTGTTATTCAAGCTGTGGAAGCCATAAAAATAAAAGAGTGCTTGTGGTCAGAAGTGACTTAGCAGGATCTCATGTGGTACAACATTCTCAGTACCCTGCTTTATGTGGCTTTTTGATGACTCTTTAAATGGCACACAGATGTATATACCCATGAGTATAGGCATATGCTGACATCTAAGCCACAAGTGTAACAGTCTCAGGGTGCAATAATGTACTAATAATATAACAGGAACATAACTTGATGAAATGACTCTTCTCATATGTCACTGCTATGATTCTCAACAAGTAGAACACTGATTTACTCAATATGTAAGTAGCCCATACTTTCATAATTAGTTATATTTATCTCATGGAATTTTTCATAAAAAAATATATCATATTATCTATCATATAAGACATGATTATTCATCATTAGCAAATTTGATGGTCATTTTTTGTCCTTGAATTTAAGAAGTTCTGTGTTTCTACATATATATGTTAAGTGAAACTTTATATATATATACGTATTTGCATGTGTATATATGAGTGCATGGACATGTGAATTCCACTCTAGCAGTATCAGTGTAAGGACAAGTAATCTTGTAATAAACAGTTAAAATTATGCTGTCTGATTTCAGTGAATGTAATAGAAAGACGAGTTAATAGCTTGACCAGCTCATCTCCCTGTAGGTCTGCTCTCTATAGAGCATTCTGTAGTGACTTAAACACCTAGCTCAAAGGGAATCCTTCTTATCCTAACTTAATGGATCTAAAAGTCATCATAATAGAACTCAGTTGGAAAGCATTTCTGCTTAAAAATGTTTCCTATTGTAGGCAGAAGGGAAATAGTACAACTTAGAGGTAAAATATAATTATTATCTGCATTTATAATAATGGAAATAATATATAGGACATTAGATCATTACTAAATTTTCTATGTAAAAAATCTGGCTGTACTTTCAGGACACTGATCAAAAAACTTTAGTATCAATATCAAAGAACAAAAGTATTCAATGTCATTGATGTTTTCAGGAAAAAAAGTCAAAGCAAAATTCACTGGGGACGGAATTTGAATTTTGCTTAAAAAAAGTGTAAGTATTCAACATTCATTTCTGCATTAACGTAAATGCTGCCAGTTGCATAAATATTTCTTCTAGTTCCTGTGAGTATTTTAATAATTTGTTGTATATCTATGATTTTAAATACTCAACCCCCTGTTGTAAATTATATTAATTCAGGGGCTGGAAATAATAATTCAAATAGTGGTACTTTGGGCAAAAACTTTGCAAAACAAAGAAATTTTTTAAAAAAATGTAATCCCTTATATTTCCATAAAGAAACCATTGACAAGCCCTCAAACCTTTAACCCAGCATCTATGAGATTGGTTCCATTCCAAAATCTATTACAATTACCATGGACTTCAGCTGAGTTTGAAAATTTTATCTTCTGTGAGCAAATATTTTTCTTTTTTTTTGTATTCATGAAATATCTCAAGGTTGACAGTTTGGTTTGAGTTGTTGCAATTTTTTATTTTCCCTTTCTTCTATTATCATAAATAAATAGAATGCAATTTTTTCCCTTTTACTCTGACACATTTTGCTAACAGTTTTAGTAGTCAAGAGCCAATAAAATACCAATTTTCGTTTTACTTTTACTACATCTCTATTTATTGTACCTAAAGTTCAGACAGACAGAAAAATAACAACTTATCAAAGTCTGCCTCTTAGAATTTTCTTCCCTGGAATCTATAGATAGATAGATAGATAGATAGATAGATAGATAGATAGAGTCATAAGTAGAGATGCATGTTATAGTACTTGCATT
>JAWWMO010000001.1:73687534-73698002 GCA_035047845.1 Dendrocincla fuliginosa
CCTAAAGTTCAGACAGACAGAAAAATAACAACTTATCAAAGTCTGCCTCTTAGAATTTTCTTCCCTGGAATCTATAGGTAGATAGATAGATAGATAGATAGATAGATAGATAGATAGATAGATAGATAGATAGATAGATAGATAGAGTCATAAGTAGAGATGCATGTTATAGTACTTGCATTGATAAATGGCATAATATTTTCAGGTGATCCACTGGTGAAAAAGGAAGAAACAGATTTCACTTAATTAGATTTATTTTATTTTATTTTATTAGATTTATTTTATTTTATTTTATTTCATTTTTAAATGCTTACGCTATTCCCTCTATAAATTTTTGAGATATTTCTTTCATTGGTGAGGATTATAATATATCAAGTATCTATATGTGAAATATCTCATTTTCTTTAATCACTACACATTTTTACAGGACTCAAGAATTGAAACAAATAGTTGAGTATAGCTATTTGAAGACCAGCTGACATTTCAGCTTTACTTTTATGAGTAAAACGGTAACTACTGGTAATGAAATAAGAAAACTTGAAAAGGCTATAGGTTAAAATAAAACTTCATCTCCTTGAAAGACAAGTAGTACTAAAAATAATTGTTTCTTTCCTGACAGAATTTGCAATTAAATAACCTTCCAAGTGAATCAGTATGACAGTCTCAGGAACACATTTGTGCATTTCAGCACAAATTTACCAGACTAAATTCAAAAGAAAGGTCTATAACAGAGTGTGACGGTACCATTTCAGGTTTTAGAGCATCATAAGATTAACTACAACTTACAGGATTCCCAGCAATATGAGAATTCATCACCACAGTTCTTAAAAAAAAAAAAAAAAAAAAAGAAAACTCATGTATTCAGAAATTATTAACATAAAATTTTCATTGTCCTGCTCAGAACAAATATTTTCTATTTAAAATCCATGAAGCTTAGCATCATTATTTTTGCTCTGGGTGATGGGGCTTGTCAAAAAGAAAGTTAATTTTCAAAACAAAATTCCAGAAGAAAAATAAATGTCAGATCAATAAATGTCATGAAAACCATTGCAAGAAAAGTTTTCTCTTTGAGACATTTTATTTCGTCTAAACAGTACAACTTTTCTTTGAATAGAAAACTTTGCTTTGTCAATGATAAGCCTGCAAATGAGTGATATTATTTTTTTACTAGTCAGTGTTTGATTATTTTAAATACATGCAATTTAGTCCAAACTATAATCTTCAGTTTGGAAGAGAATATAAAAATGAGAGGAAGGCCAGTATTTTTATGTGACCACTGAGAGTCACAGCAGAGCTTCATTTATATTTATCATTAAAAATTATGCTTACCTTATAGAAAATATTTTGCAGCTCATTTTGAAGAAAAAAAAAATTTCAAACCTATTCATCTTCTGAGATTTTGATTGTCCTTTTTGATTGCCCTTTTTCTAATTTTAAATTGAGTGCTCCAAAAATAGATATGACCCCCAGTTTATGTTCTCTACTCTTTGATGAATATTGAACACCTACATAGACAAAAGTACCAAATGTCAGGGAAGTAGCCAACACCTTTCATCTTATGTTAGACTTGCAGTTCTGCTGTAGTATTTCACATGTTCTGAAGCAATGTGATTTTTTTCTTCTGATTTTATTTTGTACTAATACTGAATGGTAATGGCATATGTGTTAAAATATTATGGGTCTTATATTTTGAATAACCTACTTGATTTCCATCAAGGGATTGCATTATTCATTCTGATCAGCAAACAGAATATCTAAGCTATCAATTTTTTAAAGAATCTATTATTTCACTAAGTACCTTGTTAATACAATAAAGTAATTGATATTACTTCAAGAAGTTTATAGATACAAAATTTACATCACTTAGTGAGCCAAAATAATATTGTAAATTAATGAATTAATTCATTCTGAATTACTAATTTTTTGCTGCTCAAAAGCTAGTTGCCTAGTCTAAGCTAGTCTGAGCTAATTGTCATATCTGGAATCATAGAATCATCAAATCATAGAATCATCAAGATTGTAAGAACTGTTCAAGATCCTCCAATCCAACTCTTCACCAAACACTATCACTGTTATCCCTAAAGCACATCACCCAGCACCAGATCCAGGTGTCTTTTAAACACCTTCAGGGAAGGTGAATCCACCTTCCCTGGGCAACCTCTGTCAATGCCTGACCACCCTAAGAGTGAATATTTTTTCTAATATATAATCTGAGTCTCCCCTCTCTCAGCTTCACACCATTTCCTCTAATCTTCTAACTATAGGCATGGCAGAAGAGACCAGCTCCCACCTCATTACAAAGTCCTTTCAGGCCACTGTATTGAGTGATGAGGTGCCCCTGATTCTCCTCTTCTCTAGACTAAAGAACCCGAACTCCCTTGGCTGTTCCTCATAAAACATTTTCCAGACCCTTCATGAGCCTTGTAGATCTTCTCTGGATGCAAATATAGAATCAAAGAATATCCTGAGTTATAGGGATCCACAAGGATCAAAGTCCACTTCTTGGCCCTGCACAGGACCATCCCCAACAGTCACACCAAGTGCCTAAGGGTATTGTCCAAGCACTTCTTGAGCTCTGTCAGGCTTGGTGCTGTGACCACTTCCCTGGGGAGCCTGTTCCAGTACCCAACAACCCTTTGGGGGAAGAACCTTTTTCTAATATCCAACCTAAACCTCCCCTGACAAAAATCCTGGCCATTCCCTCAGGTTCTGTCACTGGTCCACAGAGAGAGATCAGCACCTGTCCCTCTTACTTAAAATGTTACCAGTGATAAGTACCTTCTTATGATGCTGGGTTTTCTTCTTATCATTGGACTATTTATTGTCTAAAGACAGAATAATTTAGGTTTCATCAGCATGCAGGTTCTGAATCTTGCTTATTTTTTTAAAGTACTGGTTTTACCTTTGCTGAAACACAAAACTTTTTATCATGCTTTATGTCATGTCATAAAATCCATCATTTATTTGTTTTATGCTTATCTGAATCATACATTCTTAATATAGCCATGCCAGTGTTCTTATTTATCATAGATCTTATAACTGAAGTAAAGTATTTGCCTACTAATAACGTTCTTATGCAGTACTAGTATGGAAAGTAACACAAACTTAGGCATGCTATCAGTGTCTGGATAATGGTGAGGACACTGTTTCTGTCAAAGTGAACTACTTTTTCAACGACATCACTTCAATCAAGGGACATCTGCTTGTGCTTCTTTTCTGATTTTTTTTTTTTTTTTTTTTTTTTAATGCTAGAATGATCTTTTAATTCCAGACATACTTCCTGAATAAAAAGAGTGAGTTCTTCAGAGCTATTCAACAATTCATAAATTTTGAAACTATGGTAACAAACAGGGAAAACGGAATGAGCAATTTCCTACTTTTGCCCTCACATCAAAACAGAAAAAAAAGGTTTAACCCTAACCTTAACAATATTAACTAACAAATAGCAATATTAACCCTAACAGGAATATGTTATCAGCTTTGACAGTGTCAAGAACCTGAAGATCACATGCCTGGAAAGCTAAAGTTCCTTTAGTTTAAGAAATGCTTCAAGCTACTTTGGTTTGTTCAGTGAACTCTGGTCTAGTCTAGAACTTTCCCTTGAGAAATTACATTCTAGATGCAAAGTCTATGAATTATTCTTTGAAGCAATGATCAATGACTAAGAAGTCAAATACAAATCCCAGCTCCAGCAGTAATTATCAGGCTATTTCATTTATTAAATTTGTCGATATCCTGGACAAAACAAATGAATTAGCCATAATCTAAGATTATTTCAATTTCTAATGTCAAGTAGATCCTGTGAAATGCAGCTTTGACTGTAGCAAGATGAAGAAATGTATTGATTTTTAGATATACTTTTTCAGTAAATGTAATATTTCATCTTTATTCTGTTTTTTTTCTTGTTGTTGTTTACTTTGGGGTTTTCTGTTGCTTTTTTTTTTTCCCAAAATGTATTAAAATCAAGGACAATATCAAGAACTTTACCTATATTTTAATTTTCTCCTATCAAAGATATTATCAGAATGTGCCATTAATTAAAAGCACACAATGACCTGATAATATCAGACTGCAAAGGATATAATTAGAATTTACATTATCACTTTATGAAGCAGATAAGTTGTTACAATCACTCTTAGAAAATACATTCCATTCCAAGAATCAAGGAATTTCTAAAGGAATAGTAATACTACTTTGAGATGATGCTTCAATAGGTAAGCATACTAAAGCAATCTGTAGTGTTAAACTTGAATAGTATTTCATATTTGTACTTCATATGGCTTGAGTTTTGTCACAAAAACTGTTTTTTTCATAGTGTTAGAAAAAAAGTGATAAAACTAGTACTTATGAAACATTTTACAGTGCAAATCTTAATATGTTCAGAACAAAACAGTACATAAAGTCATCACTTTGCATGTGAAAATATATGCAAGTACAATAATTATGATAAAAATTGAGCAATAAAACACTGGATCTGGGATTCTAAGTTTGCACTTTGGCTTCTGAAAAAAAGAGTTTGAAAACTGTTGAATAATAAGTAACTCTTAGTGAAAGGGAGGATTATTTTTTAACTGAACTTTGAAGTTGGAAGCTGAAGCCTTTCCTGAGCCATAACTTTTCTTAGAAACCTCAGTAGTAAGTTATTTTTTTTTCTGACAAGAAAAAAACATGTTTTATACATAGAACATTTGTTATAGCACACCCTAACAGAAAAAAAACAGTGATTAGAAATGGAAAAAATTCATAATAAAAAGCAAAACTGCTTGATGGGATCTCCTTTCCTATACTGCAGTCCTCTGTAATGGTAAGTGTTCTAGCCTCCAAAGCAGTAACAACAAATGCTTCCTTTCTTTCTAAGCCCTTGGAAATAAAAGGATGCTAAAATAATCTGTTTTATTCTTACTTCAAGACACACTATTACAGAATTCAAATACATGATTTAGTCTTAAGGAAGATTACACATACTTGATTCCCAAATAATTCAGGACAAGTTTGCTGGTATTCCTGTATAGTATTCTCAGGTTTTAAGATACTAATTTCTTCAAGTTTTTTGTGCAGTATATTTCAGGATGTCATATTCTCCTGATTATAACTAACACTAACAATTGCATGTGTTGCTAAAAGTTGCAATCTAGGAGCAGCAAGCCACATACTTTCTCTGTTTATCTCCAGAAAAATTATAACTGTTTTCTCAAATCTGTTATTTTACTTTTACTATATACTACTTCTTTCTTCTCTATTCCTAGGATTTTCAAATGCACAATCCTCTCATCAAACTCTTATTTTCCCATACACTTCACTAGAATACACCACCGTTTGTCTGTTATCTCTACAGTGCCATTCCACTTTCTTCATCCATTTCAACCAAGAAGCAAGTTACTTCTCCTAATGTTCTACTGTGGTTAGTAAAACACTAGACATCATATTTTCCAGCCCTGTTTTAATTTGGAAATGTCAAGGCCTGTCATAGGTCACCAATATCCACCTACCTTGCAAGGGTGAACAAATCTACACTTGAGTTTTCAGCTGCTGATTAACTTTTAAGGGGTCAGTCATTCAACAGTAGCTTCACGAACATCTTAACTACCCACCAACCAGCTGATCATTGCATCAGTTACCATCATCGTTACTGTCTGCTGTTGTTCAGCTGCTACACATAGGAATAGTTATTTGGAGATTTAGAAGATGAAATTTTCTATTTAGTGAGCAAAATGTGGCAGAAGATGAAATTTTCTATTTAGTGAGCAAAATGTGGCAGACAAAGCAAGAACAAATGCAAAAGGTAGAAGAATCTGTTCTATGGTTTATATGCTTGAAGTTCCTTCTTTGTTTTGAAAACTTACATGATAATAGTGAAGCTTGTACTCAGATCCTCAGCACATTCCCTTTCAATACACTGTCCCTTGCTGTTCATATAGTCCCAGCATCACAAGGTCTTGAAAAACTATGTCCCTCTAAAGCATAACATAGATACACTGCATTTCACATTTGTAGCTTTAAAGCCATTTTTTAGTTCCTGGAATTCTTCATTTTAAAAATAGAGTTTGGCAATACTGATGTGCCATGCTTACATAATTTATAAAGACTGATAGTTCCAGTTAACAGTTTATAACAAATTCAGGGGAAAAGAGAGCTGTCCTTTTTTGTGCTTCTCAAACTGTGACAGAGAAGGGAGAAAGCTAAGCACTGTTTACTTTGACTAGCAATATGCACACCTCTATTTTCTTTTTCTTGTTTTCTTTTTCTCTCAGGAACAGTTGCAGTTCAATCAGTATTGCATGAATTAAAAATATCATTTTACTGGCTGTTGTAAGATAACCTCTTTTTCCTAACATTTACGATGGGAAAATAATTAAAAATGCATTTAAAATATATGTTCCTATGTAAAACAAAGCATAAGTGACAAGTCTTGATACTCATTATATTACCTGGAATAATATATGTAAAAATCTGAACTTGTGAAAAATGTTGGCACATTTTTCATGTCTTTATTTGAGAGTAGGGTAGAGAATGAGAAACAGAAATGAGATAGCCTTAGGGTAAAGATATTTAAGAAAGACCATAAAATTCTGGACAGAGAGAGAAGGAAGAAACAAAAAGTGAGAATTGGCTGATTTTTTTCAACACACAGATGGTCTTATCCAGGTGGAAGGGAAAACCTTTGCAAAGACAAACCACCCATAATATATACTGAGTCAGTGGATTTTGGTGAGGTATCTTAATATTCTCTGAGGCTCAAATATGGAGCTGCCTATCCTGTGCAACAATTTTAATTACTAAGCTGATGTTAACACAGTCTTATTCTTGAAGTAGGGTCCAGATTCTTTTTACACAGAAGTAGTAATTAGTCACTCAATAGTGGAAACTCAGTAGTTTTCCACTTCTCTTACAGGAATACTATACAGACATTATTTGCTACTTGTCTTTTCAGTTTGGTGGCAGTCTTTCTAGTTCAGATTCTCAAAAATTGTCATTTAAATGTCAGATGTCATTAGGAAGGCAGAAAACTGGAGACAACATCTAGAAACACAAGAACAGATAAGAAGGGATAGTGAGTGAAAACAAGGAGATAAAACCAGGCACATAGACTTCTGGAAACATCACTGCAATTTACAGGGTAAATTTTTGCCTTTCATGCAGAATCCTAGAAACAGCAATGAACAAAAGTACAGTTTTAGAAAATATCTGTACTTATACATCAGACTTGTTTAAAAACTCAATACAAATTGAAGAAGGACTAACCATTTATGACCCTGTTCTGAAGAAGTTTGAAGGAGATAATAAGAATGCAAAATTTGAAAACTGCCACTTTAAAAGTCAAGAATTTGAAAAGAATAATATTTTTTAGCAAAATCTGAGGAAATTCAGTCAAGCAAATTCTGGAGAGCATATGCTCACTTTGCCATAAAAAAAAAAAAAAAAATCCAAGCTGAAAGACAAAACTTGTTCCAAGGTAAAATAAGTAAAGGTAAACCCAGGTGATGATCTGGTGAACTGGGTTAGCAAGCAGGAAGATAGGAAGAAGCTGAGTGAAAAATAAACCTGAAAACTGTGAAAAGAAGCTTGCAAAAGCCAAATGAAAGAGTCAATTCTATATATTACGTTACCTATGTATATTTGTATTTACAGTAAATGGAGCTATTTTGCAAAAAACAGTCAAGGGGGAGATGACTTAGTAAAAAAAGTTTTCCCATGCTAAAAAAAAAAAAAAATCAATATTAGTATGTAAAGCAGTAGCTTTAGAGAATAAATATTGTTTTGAGTTACTGAAACATGCAGATGTAACAACTGGATGAAATCTTTATTCCCCACAGGGCGACATGTTACTACTTCTGAGCTGCACACAAGTACATACTTTTATGTAATATCTTGAGTTACAGAAGATGGCTGGAAGGAAAAAAAAAATATTGAAAACAGGAAGCCAACGATTTAACTACATGATTGAAAGGCTTTCTTATAGTAGGTATATGTGAAAGAGATGCAAAAATAACATTAAATATTGAAAATATTTGGTCTAGAGGCCTAGTTGCAGGGTAGCAGTGCACCCCAGGTCCAGTCTTGTTTAACATCATTGTTAATGATTTGGATGACAGGTCAGAGTTTGCAGTTGACAGCAAACCTAGAGCAGTGAATGATAAGACAGAGGCTGGTGCTGCCATCCAGAGGGACCTCTGACAGTGTGGAGAAAACAACTGAAAGGAACCTCGTGCATTTCAACCAAAGGAAGTGGAAAGGTCTGCTGCAGTTAGAAAAGAATAACACCAGGCACCAGTATATGTTGGAAATGATCTGCTGGAAAACAGCTTTGAAGAAAAGGATTTGGGACTTCTGGTGGACAACAAGCTAAACATGAGCCAGAAATGTGCTCCTGCTGCAAAGGCTGATGGCACCTTGGGCTGCATAAGGAGTAGTGTTGCCAACACCATGATGGACTTGATTACCCCCCTCTTCTCAGCATGGGTGATGCCACACTTGGAGTCCTTTGTCCAGTTCAGGGCTCTCCAGTACAAGGGAGACATGGGCACAATGGAGAGAGTTCTGTGAATGGTTGCAAAAGTAATTAAGGAGAATGTCACATATGAGAATGTCACATATGAGTAAAGGCTGAGAGATCTGGGATTGTTTAGCCTGAAGAAGAGAAGGTTCAGGGGACTCTCATTGTATTTAAATACCTGAAAGGAGGAGCGTGCAAGGAGGACAGAATCAGGCTCTTCTCAGTGGTGCTCAGTGACAGGATCAGAGGCAATGGGGCACAAAATGAAACACAGGAGGCTCCCTTTAAACATCAGAAAATACTTCTGTCCAAGCACTGGCATAGATTGCCCAGGGAGTCTGTAGAATCCTCCTCTTCTGAGATATTCAAAAGCTGCCTAGACTTGGCCCTGGGCAACCTGCTCTAGCTGGCTAGTTTCAACTAGAGACTTAAGACAAATTAGTCTAGGAAACAAATAATATAGATTTATTTCCCTATCACATTCTTTCTTGATATTATTTGCCTGTTATATTTATCATCATTGCCACATCGGATGTAAATTCATTGCCTTGCTTAATTAATATAGCAGAACCTAATACAAAAGCTCAGGACTAAATTTCTACCTTCAAAGAGTAGTTGTGCTCTCTGCAGTCAAGGGCATACAGATTTAACAGTAAATCAAATAAAATGCTAGTGTGCAATAATGCAACTCTATTCTATATTATAAGATGTGTTTTAGGAAAAAAATAAAGGTCAACCTGGGCTTTTTAATTTTTTTAATAATAAATATGCAAAATATTTTAAACACACCATCTTAATTTGTATTTTAAGCTCCTGTTTTAATCTTATTGCGACAATTTTTATGTATAGCATAAAAGCTTATGTGTGGCAGGTGACAAAGAATGAAGTGAGAAAGTAACTGAAGTTGAATTTTGATGGTAAAACATAACTGGTTTTCCTGGTACTAGAGCTAATACAGTTCAGAGTTCATAAACCTTTGTTAGCCATGTATATTTTCTGAGACATAGAAAATTACTTTGACGTATTTTATAATTAAATTGAGTTAAGGAAAACTGCAGTTATAGTCTTAATTCATATGTGAGTTGCAAAAAATAGTTTACAAATTTTATCCACAGAAGGAAGCATACCCATCCGTAAATTTCATTCCACATCATATTATTTTTTTTTAATTACATTTCTTAAGTTTACATAGAGGTGTTAGACACCCTGTAGTATTTTAGTCGTATTTATCAAACTTTTCCTTGTTGCTCTCTTTACCCGGCTTTATCAATTCCAGAACAATTTTATAAATTGCAGAAAACAAAATCTCATCTAATACAGCAGTAGAATTAAATTATGTAATATCTGTGTTCCATTTTAACAGTCTTCATGCTACTCTTTAGACCTAAACATTTCATGAATGTCTCCCTAAAGATGTTTAGCATCTAAAGGCAACACAAAATGTTGATAAGTACACTGAAAAGAATGTGAAATATATTATTGCTATAGAATTACTTAGAAAACTCATTACAGCTTTGGAAACATATTAACTGATCAAGTCATCAAATTTATCCAAGTTGTAAAGGTACCTTCAGATTGATTTCCTGAAAAAGATCATAGTAGGCAGTTTACAAACATGAACAAAGTTAATTTTATTCTTATAACACTGAAAATAATAGCAGATGGGATGCTCTTAATGGAAGGTACATGATTAGCTGACAGAATAGCTATTTCCCATAAGATCTATAAAAATTGACTCAGCCATATCCATTTATTTTGTGTGCATGCAAAGACATAAAATTATAAGAAATACTTATATTTTACATTAGGTAGAATCTCTCTTTCCACAGAAAGAAAGAAGGAAGGAAGGAAGGAAGGAAGGGAGGGAGGAAGGAAGGAAGGAAGGAAGGAAGGAGGGAAGAGAGAGAAAGAAAGAAAGAAAGAAAGAAAGAAAGAAAGAAAGAAAGAAAGAAAGAAAGAAAGAAAGAAAGAAAG
>JAWWMO010000001.1:73698102-73712078 GCA_035047845.1 Dendrocincla fuliginosa
GAAAGAAAGAAAGAAAGAAAGAAAGAAAGAAAGAAAGAAAGAAAGAAAGAAAGAAAGAAAGAAAGAAAGAAAGAAAGTATAAAGTTCAGTGTTACCAATTAGTTATGTTAGGATTACATATCTTATACATGAAATGAAATGAAAGACAATTAGAGTTTATTTTACTTAATATTTGACACTTTTGTGAATCTTGAGGCTGAAGTCTTTTATTCACATGACATATATCACTGAAGAGTACTAGATGTCTCCAGTTTTCCCTCCCATCTGATATTAACATTTAACAAGAGTGATTACAGCCAGGATGGATAAGGTAGTTCAATTTCCTTGCTCAGCCAGCCCTGGCCCCTTTCCTGAGGTTTTTGACAGGCATACAAAACGGTGTCAACTAGGCTGGTCTTTTTAGGGGGTCGAACATCTATTCATTAACAATAAGGGAGAAAATCAACTTCTCCTCCCTTTAAGTAGCAATGCCACATTTTGTCTGTTTCCTTTCCCCCTCAGATTTCACCTTTTTCTGACTTCCCAATCTTCTTCACAGAGACATAATGTTATAATTGGACAATGATTAAATTTTAACAGATTAAGTTAGAAGAGACATAGAGCCAATGAATAATCAGAAGTCCAGATACTGTTCTTTAGGCTGCCAATGGAAATTAATGAATGCACTTTTTCATGGGTTTAGAGTTCTTATGTGGTTTTTGCTTGTTTGTTTTTTTTTTTTTTTTTTTTTTTTTTTTTACATTTTCACAGACTGTTTCTGATACTATTCAATTCAACAATACACACTTTTACCATCATGATGTCTACAGCTTGAACAATCACTGAGTGTAGCACTGTGTGTGCACTGAGTGCCTTGGGCTCAGTTTTCAGCCAGAGATACACCAATATCTGGCAAGGATGAAGTAGATTTTAAGATAACACATGAGTAATTCTTGCCCTACTAAACTGAAAATTGCAGCTACTGCTTTGCACTTTTGTGGAATTTTAGACACATATCTGTTGGTTTCTTTGTTGTTGAAGCACTGTGAATAAGAGATGCAATTGATACATTAATCATTATTTCAGTTTTCAGTACCACCATAAAGTGTCTTTTCACTGAGATCTTTTTGCATTTAGCTTCTCCCAAAGGGAAAAAAGAATGAGGCATTTGTCCTCAGCAGAATGTGAGGGCTTTGAGGGGGTAGGTGGTTTGCTTATTTATTCGTTTCATTTTACCATGGCATAGAAACTACACAGGAAACATACTGGAATAAATCAGATTTCACCCTTTGATCAAAAGCAGCATGCAGCATTAGCAGAATTAAAAGAATATTAAAAAAAAAAAAATCAAACAAAAATATCCCAAAACAGCAGAAGATCAAAATGCACATCTTTGAGCCTTGTTCTTACATTTAAAATACTTTTTTTCTCAGACTTACAAAAAATTTACTTACGCCTTTATTTAGTAATTACAACAATATCACAACAATATCACACCAGCTCTCAAATTTAGAATGGCTATTACTGAAATGCCAGCTTTTAATTTTGGTTGCAATACAATAATTATTATTCTTTCATACTGTCACATTACTTTTTTGTATTTCTTTAATACATTTTATGAGAAGAGTATCATAACTGTATCTCAAGGGATTTAATATTCTCAGGAGTATGATCTACTGCAAGAAAACAAGAGTTCTCAAGGGACAAAAATTATGTACAACAGGAAGGAAATATTTAATTCCAGAATGAAAACCTACAAATTACTGAGCCACTTGAAACACTCTTCTTTATTCGTACAAATGAGTCTCTTCATTTAAAGTAGTTCATTACAATGAATAAGACAGCTGTAGCACTTTAGCCATGATGGAAACATTTCTTTTCTTTGGAAAAGATCATTATTGCACATAAAGAAGTAATGTAGGGCTAATCACTACTTACAGATCCTTGAAAACTCTTGATATGTCTTCTTATACACAATTTTAGCTTAGATAGTATGTTTGAAAAGGCTTTATTAAGGGTAAAATTAATAGTAGGAGTACTGTGGGAAAACTGTAAATTTCCAGTACAAGTCTGCATCAGGTTTCTGTTTTTTAAAGCTCCACCTCAGGTATACAGTCATGACCTGCAGAGTTTGCTTTCCATCTTTCATCATTTTTCAGACATGTAATGTTAAGGGATGCTCTTGAGCAACTCCAGCCTAGGACCTGGAGCTCTGTTCAGTGTCTGGGAACCCAGGATCTCTGCCCAAACTGAGGGACACAACCACCGCTTTCCTATTGTTGTACATACATCCCAGACACAGGCACACAGGGATGCATACACACAGAGCTGCACACACGTGAAGCTACCCACATGTACTCATTCCACAGGCACCTCACACTCATGCAAGCGCAGATTTTAGGGAGTCAAACATCAGTTCATTCAAACACAAACACTCTGTTGGCCTGATACCTTACCTTATTCCAGACCTAAGGAACCCTACCTGTCAGAGAATCCAGCTCAATTTTTGCTCGTGGATATTCAAGCATACCCCAAGTACATTCTATTGGTAATGATGTACTCACCACCAGCAGACATATGAGCTGTAACCTGTGGTCCAGCTCCATCTGCTAGCACTGAGCCCCTCACTTGCCTCATCCACCCCAGTACCCCCAGTAACTGGTTTTGGGGACACACAGTGTTTCCACCTCAGTGTCTGGAGGTTAAAGAACCCCACTGGCTCCAGCAGCTGATGATGAAACCGCACTGACTCCAATTACTGATACCTCATTCTACTGGCACCCATGAAACCCACAGTTTCAGTCCTTACAGCAAGAATATATACAGGATAGAGTAAGATTACACAGAGACAGATAAGAAAAGATTTACTAAAATGATATGAGCAGACAGGAAGGACTGCAGTGATCAAGGGCTGTGCTCAGCCAGACAAGCATGGTGACCAGTCTGGTTTTACATGATTGACCCCTTTTATACCCCTTTATAACTGCATCCCTGTTCCTCCCCAGCCCCCCTTTCTCTGCACATTGCCTTATGAGTTGGTTCAGTCCTAGAGACTCTTTCTAACACCCTGAATGTTCAGGTTTGCATCCTTATCAGTTACAGAATCCAATTTGGTTCTGCAATTTCTTGATAGTCAATTAATTATTACTGATGAGGTTATTTCTTCTGCCTAGTTGCCAGGCAGGTCAGGCAGGTCTATGTCTCTGTATGTTTTTTTTTTTCTTACTGCCTTCCCCTTTCTTCCTCTCATCACATTTTGATCAAGGTCCTCAGTGAGGTGATCTTACCAAACTAAATGTCCTCACACTCCATCCTTATCAATTGCTGTAATTGACCAGATTTCTTTACTGTTTGCTGGTCGGGTTTGTGGTTCTCTCTCTTTGGCTGCCTATCCTATTGTACCATCCCATTTGACAAAGTCCTTGATTAGACAACTGCAAGGCAGTTCCTCTTCTCTTCCACATACCCATACACTAAACAGAAATAAATACTGAGGGCAGTTAAAAAACAAAAAGCAAAAAAAACAAAAAAACACCATAACCAAAAAACCTTTCCAATTTTTGACAGACAGATGTTTTAAATGGGTGTACAATTTTTTGTTGCTCTTCTTGATATGGATTTCAGAAACAGAGGCACTATTAGAGAGAGATGGAATAAGACACAGGAAATCTTGCTGTAAGCAGCTACTGTGACCCAGAAAGACCCCGATCAGTTGAGCATTTTTGTTGTCAAACAAATCTGCTGACTGGACTGTTGTAGGATTATAGTATTTCTTCTGGCCTTCATGAAGTTCCAAGGAGGTTAAAGTTGCATTCCACCACTAAGGAAAAACAAATATTGTAAGTTAAATTTTGATTTTTATTTTCACCTTGAAAATAGTTGTTGTCTAGACCACATCAATGATAATTAAAAAGTAATAAATAAAGTCAAGATTTCAGACATTTACTTGCAGAAAAACATATGATCAAAAGTCTACCTTTCTTTTTTCAAGGTAGGATTTATCATTGACTGCTTATATGATTTAAAGTCAGACTTTGCTTCTGGCTTTAACTGTAAAAGTGATACTTAAATAAACCAGAAAATGGTATTATAGTGTGGCTATTTTTTTTTTTTTAATGTTCTAAGGTTCAGAAAGATTACATAATTTTAAGTCTTATTATTAGTAATTTTTGAATTAGATTGCTTTTTTGATAAGTGTTGACTAGCAGAGAAAAAATCTCTTTCTTTTCTTCAGAAGGTTTGTGCAGTTCTAGATAAAAATAATTAAGGTTAAAAATACTGTGAAAGATATGGTCTATTCCCTGAAAACAGCACAGACAAGTACTTTGATATCTTTTCCTCTGATTTTTTTTTTCTTTATGCACAAAGCCTAACAGAATACCAATGATTCAGTGATAAAGTGATAAACTTTTTGGAAGCAGTTTTTGGTAAGTCAATGAGCTTGTCTTGCAATCAAAAGATTAAAAAATTACACCAATATTTTACTTCAACAATATAAAATTAAAAAAATAAAATCACGTGAGTGCTCTAACTTATTCAGAATTTTTTAGTATTAAGATAAATTTATAACTCAATATAACAAATATAATTAATGCAATTAATATTACACATTGAAAAAATGAATAGTAGAAAAAGTTTAAATACTCGTTTTCTGATCCAACATGTGATTGGAAAAAAATAATCTATGAGATAGAAACTCAGAGTACAGTTTGTAATCTTAGTACACCAATGAACTTGAAACAGATCAGTAACAGTTGTGTGGAAATGAGAAAACCTATAAAAATACATGAAACCTTTATTCAAAACTTACTAGAGTTATACTAACAATTTAGTTTGAGGTTACTGGCCAAAAAAAAAAAAAAAAAAGGAATAATATAACAATAAATTGAAGAAATATCCAGCTAATGATAGAGACACTACTCACTGAAAGTAAGTCCAACATTTCACCTCTCTTTGAGACTGATTTCTTTATACTCTTCTGCAAATATTAGCACTTTAGTGGTATCATTTAGCCTTAATAACTACACTTTAAGATGTCTTAAAATAAAAGTAAAATGCAATTTACTTCCTCTATAACACTCCATTACACCACAACAGTAGAAATTATTTTCATTCTGCATAGAAAAATTGTCCAGGTAATTTTTTTCTATTACGTGAGAATTTGTATTTCTAAACTATTTTTCACGAGTTTGCTTTTTAACTATTTACTTAAGAATTTTTCCTCATGATGTACTGATATTTTCAGCTGTCTTATTTACTTTTTTGTTAATCTCTACTATTATAAAAAGAAGCTTACAATTTGCTAATCATGTAATATTGAGTTCTAGGTTCATAACATCTAACTTTAAGCACCTTAAGAGTATTGTCTCCCTGGACATTCAGAACGTTTTTATGAATGTGTCTTTCCGTATTTACTGTTTAGTCAGTTTAGGCTTACAGCAGTTTAAAATTAATTCTTCAGTGTTTAAATTTAAAGGATAGTTCATGTAGTTAGAAAGAAAGATTGCTTGTTTATTGCAGTTAACATTAGAAGGTTTCATACTCTGCTTTTGTAAAGAGATGGATGGCAATTAGTTGACCTTCAATTAAGGATGGAATTAAAAATCCCTTGTGTGCTTCTAATTAAACTTTGGAACTGTCATCTGAAAGATGCAAGAAAGGAAGTCTAGGAAAAAAAAAAGAAAAAAACCCACATGAATACCAAACAACATTAGAACTTTTAAGGAAAGAAGTAAATATCTAAGGGCAGGTTAATATTTGTAAATGACTCCTGTTAACAAGCCAATAAGAATTAGATTTATTTTTTTTTTAATTTATCCAGAAATCCTATATGTTTTAAAATCTGAGAATGGTATCAGCAAAGGTTTGAAGCATTTGCTAATGCGCATGCTCAGAGTGCACAAAAAAAAATCCTGAAGAAATCTTATATACTCCATTTGCTTATCATGAGTACCTTCTGCTTCAGTGCTAAGAGTGGAAAGAACAGCTGCCTTGCATGGTCTTCTTATTGTATCTTTAAATCAGTTTTCTTCTGTGCTGAGCTCTAGAAGTTAATTTTGACAGAGATTGGGGAACAAAACTTGCACATAATGGAAAGTGCCCAGGGTACACTGGGGAAGCTGTCTCACTCCACTTGAGAAAATGGGAAAATTTAGGGCTGATCTGAAGTGCCTGCACACAAACATACGGAATCTATAAAATAAATGGGAACTGGAGATGACAAACCAGCCCTCATCAGAAAATAGTTGAGTAGGGAGACAAACAACAAATAGAATCAGAGAATCAACTAGGTTAGAAAAGGCCTCTGAGATCATCGAGTCCAACTTTGACCTAACACTACCCTGCCTACTAGACCATGCCACTAAGTGCCACATCCAGTCTCAAATACTTCCAGGCATGGTAACTTGATGACCTCCCTGGGTAGCCCATTCCAATGTCCAGTCACTTCTTCTGTAAAGAACTTCTTTCTAATGTCTAACCTAAACCTCCTCTGGCACAGCTTTAGACTCTGCCCTCTTGTTCTACTGCTTGTTGCCTAGGAGAAGAGATCGACCCCTACCTTGCTAGAACTTCCTTTCAGGTAGATGTAGAGAGTGATGAGGTCTCTCCCAAGCCTCCTTTTCTCCAGGTTAAACAACCCCAGCTCTCCCTCAGCCACTCCTCACAGGACTTGTGCTCCAGACCTTTCACCATACTTGTCGCCCTTCTCTGGACCTGCTCCAGCACCTCAATATCCTTCCTAAATTGAGGGGCCCAGAACCAGACACAGTACTTGAAGTGCAGCCTTACCAGTGCCATGTACATAAGAAGAATCACTTCCCTAGTCCTTCTGGGCACATTATTCCTGATACAGGCCAGGATGCCATTGGCCTTCTTGGCCACCTGGGCAGCAGCTGACTCCCAGGTCCCTTTCTGCCTGGCCGCTCTCCAGCCACTCTGTCCCTAGCCTCTAGTGCTGCAGAGGGTTGTTGTGGTCAAAATGCAGGACCTGGCACCTGGCCTTGTTAAACTTCATCCTGTTGGATTTGGACCATCTCTCCAGCCTTTCGAGGTCCCTCTGCAGAGCCCTCCTACCCTCCAACAGATTGACACTCCTTCCCAACTTGGTGTTATGTGCAAATTTGCTGATGGTGGACTCGATCCTCTCACCCAGATCATCAAAAAAGATATTAAACATAACTGGACCCAACACTGACTCCTGGGGGACATCACTAGTGACTGGCCACCAACTGGGTGCAGCACCATTCACCAGAACTCTCTGGGCCTGGTCATCCAACCAGTTCCTAAACCAGCAGAGAGGACATCTGTCCAAGCCTTGGGCTGCCAGCTTTTCCAGGAGAATGTTGTGGGAGACAGTGTCAAAGGTTTTGCTGAAGTCCAGATAGACTACATCTACAGCCTTCCCATCATCCACCAGGCAGGTCACAAAAGGAGATCAGGTTGGTCAGGACCTGCCCCTCCTAAACCCATGCTGGCTGAGTCTGATGCCCCATTGCCCATGCAGGTGCCGTGTGACATCACTCAGGATGATCTGTTCCATAACCTTGCTAGGTACTGAGGTCAGGCTGACAGGCCTGTAGTTTCCTGGATCTTCCTCCTGGCCCTTTTCATGGATGAGTGTCACATTAGTCAACTTCCAGTCATCCAGGACCTTCCTGGTGAGCCAAGACTTGATAAATGATGGAGAGAGGCTTGCAAGCTCTTCTGCCAGTTCCCTCAATGCCCTAGGATGGATCCCATCTGGTCCCACAGACTTGTGAGAAACGAAGTGGCTCAGCAGGGCATTAACTCTTTCCTCCTGAATTACAGGGAGGCTATTCAGCTCCCTGTCCCTGTTTACCAGCTCAGGAGGCCAGTTGTCCTGAAGAAGACCTGTCTTATTGTTCAAAACTGAGGCAAAGAAGGTGTTAAGTACCTCAGCCTTTTCCTCATCTTTGGTAACTATGTTGCCCCTCATCCATGTCCTCCAAGGAATAGAGATTTTCCTTTTCCTTCCTTTTACTATTAATGGGTTTATAAAAACACTTTTTTATCCTTAACAGAAATGGCCAGATTAAGTTCAAATTTTGCTTTCGCCTCTCTAATTTTTTTTCTTCAACACCTGACAACATTCTTAAACACTTCATGAATTTCCTTCCCTTTTTTCCAAAGGTGATAAACCCTCTTTTTTCCCTAAGTTACTGAAAAAGCTCCCTGTCCGGCCAGGCTGGTCATCTTCCCCATTGGCTCACCTTTTGACACATTGGGACAGTCTGCTCCTGTGCCTTCAAGATTTCTTCCTTGAAATATGTTTATCCTTCCTGGACCCCTTTGTCTCTCAGGGCTTTTTCCCAAGGTACCCTTTGGACTAGCCTCCTGAATAGGCCAAAGTCTGCCCTCCAGAAGTCCAGGTTTTGTTGATATCCTGCCTTGTTACAATGACTATGGAAAACTCCATCATTTCATGGTCGCTATACCCCAGACAGCCCCTGACCACCACATCTCCCACCAGCCCTTCTGTGTTTGTAAACAGCAGATCTAGTGGAACCACCTCTGGTAGGTTCATTTGTCAGTTGCAACAGGAAGTTATGTTCCATACATTCCCAGAACCTCTTAGACTGTCTTTACTCTGTTGAGCCCCCAACAGACATGTGGCATGTTTAAGTCACCCACAAGACCAAGGACTGGTGATTTTGAAACATGCACCACCTGCTTGTAGAAGAATTCATTCTCTAAATAGGAGTTAAAGGAAACCAGTGTTGGAAAGACTGGAAGAAGAATTGAAAAAAGACAAAGTGGACAAATAAAAAGAGTGGATCTTGTGGCAACCATAAGTCTGTGCTCAGACTTATGGAATTATGGAATTATGATGTCATAGGAATTACAGAAATATAGTGGGACAAATGCTTGCAGTTCTGGAATGAGGTAAATGGCTATAAAGTCCTAAACTCTTTATGGAAGACAAGGCAAGTTGCACTCTATCCAAAGCAGCATCTCACATGCAAGAAATCTTTTATGAAACAGAACTATCTTAAGAGCTTCTGAGCTGGGATCAGAGGGGATATGGACACAGGCAGCCCAATCAAAAGAAAAGAGCCAGACAAGTCTTGTTGAAACAACTGGAGGATGTCCCCCAGTGTTAGTTCTTATGGGGGACACTAAGCACTTTAACACCTCCTAAAAGGGCAATATATGAGGATGCAAATAGTCCAAGAGATCACTGATGACAGCTTTCTGTCAATAAGCACTGGCATAAGTTAACAAGTCCTCTCGACTTGCTACTTATCAGTATAGGAAAACCAGTCAACACATTTTTTTGACTGCATCTACAGCCATCCCAAGTGAGTGACACTACACTGAGGTAGTGGGAGTGCTGCTGATATTCTGGAGGATAGGGATGTGATTCAGAGGAATCTTATTAAACTAGAATGCTGGACCTGGAGAAACCTGCTCAAGTTCAACAAATACAGAGTCCTGCATGCACATTTAGCACTCATGTACAAAAAAATCTGGAGACTGATGGGCTATATAGATGCAATTCAAAAATAAAATAAAAGGGTCCCAGTATACAACCTGACTGTCAAACAACCTGTTTCGTTAAAAAAAAAAAAAAAGGTTAACTGCTTAGTGAGCTAAATCAACAGGAATGTATACACACAGTAGCTCAAGGGATGCAGTAATGCTTCTTGACAGTTGTGAAACTGTATGTGGGGTATTTGACTGCATAATGCACTGAGCAGCCTAATGTAACTTGGTCTTTGCTTTGAATCGGATATTAGAAGAAATAACGTGAAAGGGTTCTTTTCAAAGTAAAAGAACAACCAAACAAACAAAAACAAACCAAAACCAAACAGCAACAACAACAACAGCAGCAAACAAAAACAAAAACATTTTTATGAGCAAAATATTGCAAAGACCTTAAGGTTTTTAGTAATATTAATACACAGGATCTGGACTCATAAAGATTACAAAGGTTTGTCCCTTGAAAATTTCACTGTATACATCTAACGTGTTTAATATTTTGGAATGTATGAAAAAAACCCAGCATTTGGATGAGGACAGGGCTTTTTTTTGTTTGGCTCTGACACTCTTTTGTCTTGAATGGCACATAATATTAAGGGTTTATGATTGATGCACAGGAGGAAGAAAAGCATAGAGCTGGAAACAACTGGAATCTGACTGAAAATGCTCCAAATGGAAGCATAATTATTTTATAGATAGCATTAGATAAATTAGTTTAGGGTTATAAACCAAAATATGTTATTCAGTGGACCTACAGGACTATACTAAAAAGTTCAGTGCTGGCAGTTACCATATGATGGTATCAATGATATGTTTTCAGAAAATGTCTTGAAAATTATTTTCAGTGAATTTTATTGCCATAATTGCAAAAAGCTGCTTAAATTTCAAAAGGGAAACAAAGAAACAAAACTTAAGTGAGAGATTTGTCCTAGGTCTTGTGCTTTATATTATAATATAATATAATTAAGAACACTTTTCTATACCATATTCTCATACAATGTGTTGACTAAGACTTAACAAGATTAACTGAAAAAATATATATTTTTTTTTTAATTTCTAGCTACTGTAATTAACATTTCATTTGCTCTGATGGATTTAACCAACTGACTAAGTCTCAATAAATTGGAATAGGACCTTTTTACCTGCTATTGAAAAATTAACTTCAGTTAGACAGTTCTCCTTCATATTCTACTCCCAGTATTTAGAATAGAAAGTGGTTTTTACTACCTTTTAACAACATCATTTTTATTTTCTATCACAGATGAAAACTGTTATAAAACTTGATTCAGTAGTATCTAATGAAACTTCTAGAAAAGAATTACGGAGCTACCCATTCTTCAAGGGAAAAAAGTCATCCTAAGAATAATCTATCTAGGATATAAAGCCCAGGAGTCATCCATAATAAAGACCATAATCCAAATACTATTTTCTTCCTGAATTACTAGCAAAACTGATAGAATCAATAATTTATGTTGATACTAGCTATCCATTTGAAAAATCTTTTCATTTTGAAATTTGTCATAAAATTAATATGGTTTCCAGATGAACTCATGCTCTCCTGTTACAATTTCTTGCAGAAATTACAAGTACTGAAGGAAGATTTGAAACAGAAAGTGATTCACAAGGTCTTTCTAAACACAAAGTTGTAGCTTATTTACTACCAACTGTAACATGGCCATCATCCTTTCTCCTATAGAAAAACCCTTTGAGTAATTAATGTAAGTTCAGAACTGTCTTGCTACAGTTCTTAAGGTCTGTAGATCCCTTACAGTCTTTAATCCACATGGTTATCATCACTTTTGGAGCACATGTAGAAACATAGTAAAGTTAAATACTTAATAAATTAAATAATTGAGGTAGTCTGAGACAACAGAGTGGATAAGATATTGGTCTTGACAAGGGGGCTAATTGGATGAAATGCTACTTTGCTCCTGCCCTTTTAGAACTCTGGCTATTGCTTCTTTTGACATTGCAGTGTTATTGGTGATAAAGAAACCACTAAGTACAACCTTTCTTTCACAGTAATTTTCAGGCCCTGTGCTTTGTGACCTGGAATGCCTACCAATAACTTGGCATGTTTTCTGCTTCCAGATACCTGCCCTCTTCACAATCACATTTGTAAATGTGATTTGAAGGGTTTATTCTCCCCTAGAAATAAATAATCTTGAATGTATTTTCAGCATCTCATATTTCTAGTGCAATAACTGTAGTTCACAGTTTCTATTTAAAACGTGGTACATTCCGGTGGTGCCAGCTAGATAACATTAATTTTACACCCAGTATATAAAGCTTGATATAAATATTAGGTCAATATAAAACTACCACAAATGGGATGTGATCTTCTCTACTGCCAGGTCTTTTGTTTTGCGTTGTTTGAGCCCTGAAGACACCTGTATTTTCACTTTATTATTATTATTATTATTATTTTGTTTTCTAGTATTTTATTCTTATTTTTCCTGTTGTCCATCAATCTTGTCCTCAGTCAGGTTACAGGACTTTTTTTAACTGTAAGATTTTGCTGTTATCCTTAATCTTGTATCTCAAATCATCAGAATTTATCCCAGAATCATCTGTTTCACACCTTTCTTTGGGTGACACAGAGAGTTTTGCATTCATCACACAAGTATGAATACCATGTCTTTCCTACATGAGAGATATTTAAGATTCTTCCAATGAGCTGTAAAACCTATTCTGCCACAATCATCTTCTTGATTAACCAGGTTGCAGTACTTTTAGTCCAAGTTCTATGACTCTTTTTGTCGTGTATATTTGGAGGTATAGGAAGTATGTTTACATGTTCACAGATGTAGTCATGCTCATCTTTCCCCAGGGCATGAGAGGGACAATCAATCGCGGTGTGTTATTCTTTTCTGCCTTTAGAAATCTGTAGTGAAGGCAATGGTTTTCAGTTTTAATGATGTCATTCCAGTAAAATGAGGTGCTTGAATTTGTTTTGTTAAAATAGAAATGAAGCATGTATGCATAGTATTTTCCAGAATATCATGATGTTTAATCCCTTTTATTAGCAGAGATATAAGTTTGCTAGTAGCAGCATATGCTGCTCATGTTCAGTCTGCCCTTCTGTCTTTTTGCTTTGGGAAACAGTGGACTGCAATGTAGATTAAAGGCAACACTGTACACAAGGCTTTACTTTCTGTTTGGTTCTAGTAAATTACTTTTTTTGGTTGGTTACTTTCAATGAGGCGTTTAGAACTGTTTTATTCCACCTTCTGAAATGGAGATTTTTTTTTTTTTCCCCTCAACATTATAGCACATCTTGCTTCACTACAAATGT
This sequence comes from Dendrocincla fuliginosa, assembly GCA_035047845.1. Lineage (NCBI taxonomy): Eukaryota > Metazoa > Chordata > Aves > Passeriformes > Dendrocolaptidae > Dendrocincla > Dendrocincla fuliginosa. Next base: position 73,710,878 of record JAWWMO010000001.1, read on the forward strand.
AAGTAGAACTATCTTTATGGAAGTTGTTTTAGCTGAATAAGACACATGTATGCTAAAATAGATAGGCAATTTGTCTACTAATACTACATTCAGACTATGTAATATGATCCTGATATATTGTTTTTAGAGAAAAAGTATTTCCTTTAAAGGAAAATTACTATTTTAGTATTTTTATCAGTGTAAAATTCCAAATCAAAAATCACACTTCAGATTGGAAACAGAATATTATTTAAATTTTTTCACAATTTCTATCATTTAGCAATAAAAAAATCAAGTCGGGTAAAATGATGCCTCTTTCTGTTCTGTTTGATAATTTCCTTAAACATATGCAAAGTTACAGCTACATTTTAGTACATGAGCAAGTTTTCACCAAAGAGTGAACCTCACATGAATATGCAAGATCATATTTTTCAATTTATTTAAAAAAAAAAAAAAAGATAAAGAAGGAATAAGAAATAACACAATAAATGAAAAAGAAACCCTGTGGATGACTTACAAATTGTTGACACTTCTGTAGTTGCAGCATTTAGTATTATATGTAAAAAAAGAATGCAAAAACTTATCTATAAATTCTACTGTTATAATAAATATCTGCTTATCTGTATTAATAATCTGATGTTAATAATCATGTTTAAAAGCAAGATGGTTGATTTTTTTTAATGAAACATCAGATAAGAAAATAAATAAACAATTTGCATTCAAGGAACATTTAAAAGTGAATCTAAGACCTAGAGTACCACACCCAAAATATTTTTACACCAATGCACGCAGCATAAGGAACAAACAAGAGAAGCTCTAAGCTTTGGCCCCATACAAGAGATATGACATAAGTGAAACCAGGTAGGATGAGTCCTGTGACTAGAGTGCCCCACTGGATGGTTACTGGCTCATCAGGAGGGATAGACAGGGCAAAAGTGACAGAGGGGTGGCATTGTATCTAGTAGAAGGGTTAGAATGTATAGAGCTCACAGCTGGCAATGACACAGTTGAGAGCTTCAAGGTAAGAATCAGGAGTCAATCAATGTGGGTGTCATCATAGGAGTCTCCTATAGACCTCCCAGCCAGGATGCTGACACCAACAAATTATTCTTTGAAGAACTAAGGGACATTGCCAAATAACTACCCTTGTCCTTATGGAGGACTTCTACTTGCCAGAAATTAACTGGGAACATCACAAAGCTAGTACAACCCGAGTCAAAAG
>JAWWMO010000001.1:73734870-73751648 GCA_035047845.1 Dendrocincla fuliginosa
CTGGATTTTTCAAAGATCCTCATGTTTCTTTTGTCTTTTTTTTGTTTGTTTGTTTGGTTGGTTTGTTTGTTTCTTTGTTTTGGTTTTGGTTTGGGTGTTTTTTTAGATTATCAAGTGTCACATTTAAAGTGAAAGTCTTCTCTAATGTTACTATGCGATTCTTACATTTTGCATTTACTGTTACTCATATAAGTAGACTTAATATGACATATTATTCTAATGAAGGAGGTAAAGTTTTTAACGAAATTAGACTAGATTCATACTTTTATTGAAATCAGTGGAGTAAAAAATTGTGAAAAGATCCAGATGAGAATTAGAATCTTTCCCACTGTAGAAAAAAATCCTTTATTATTGTATGAACATTATAACATTATTGTTAGAATTTTTAAAAGGATCCAGGATATGAAATTGCAAGTAGTTTGGGACTGATGTTACTAACACCTAGTGTTTTTTGTAATCCTTAATCTAAATCATCTTTCATGATAGGAAAAAAAATGGCCAAATATATAGCTAGACAACTATAAACTTTTAAAATATGTTTTTTTTTCTGAATGGAGAGATAATTGGTAAAGAATTTTTGTGCTATTTACTGCCAGTGTGTTCCCCAAGAAATAATGACTTAGTACTCATGCAGAATACTGGGGAAAGGATTTCTATATGACTGGAGCCTAGTACTTTATAACATCAAACTGCAGGTCATTCACATGTTATTGGTAGTGATGGTTTTGAAATCTAGGTCTAACGGAATGGCTTGCTTTTTCGATCTTTGCTACCCCTTCTCTAGACTAAAGATTTGTTGTTCTGTGCTCTGAACTGCGTTTGCAACCCCAGTTATTTATTGATTGTCTTCTCTGCTGTAAAATCAAGCTTGCTAACTACGAGCTCTGGAAGAATGTTGACACTTTTATAAAAGCATCTGCTCTGATTTTCTGTCCTACCTCAGGGATCGACACCATTCTTTTCCCAAACTGTTTTTACAACCTTTTAACATGAGCTGTCTAGGATTTTGAAATTGTATTTTCTTCTTTCATTGATTTGATTTGCCTTTTTAACTGTATCAATCAAAAATTCTATCCAAATGGATTTAGATGCAGCATTTAACACTCTATTTTTTTTTTCTTTTTATAACTCTAACACCTCTACAGGTGTTTTATGTGAAATGTTAGCAGTACATAAAAGATCAAAATGTTCTTTGAAAATGTATCCTATCCATTTATTTATTTTGTACTGAAAATTAAAAATATACATAAAGAACTTTTAAACACACTGTAATAAATTGTCTTTTGTAACAGGCATTGCATAATTGAATTAAATCATATAGACATTGAAAACTGATTATAAGTAAAGATCACATTTCCTACATGGGTCATCATCTAGAAACTCCTAGTTTTATCAGAGTGAACTCAGAAAGCTGCCCATTTTTGAAAAAAAAAAATCTATTTTCTTATACCTATGTAAAAAAAAAAAAAAAAAAAAAAAACAAACCCAAAAAAAACCCAACACAACAAAAATCCCTTCTTGCTTATGAGGTTTGGTTGTATTTTTTTGCTTTATTTTCTCTCTGGAATTGAAATCCAATTTTTTACTCTGTGTTCTGCCTCATGTTGTAGGTCCTTGCCCTAATTACCATCTTCACTACTTGCTTTTTTACCAGATGGAAATACTGTACAAGAATTCAGCTTTTGTACTTTAGAGATGTACTGATCAGCCTTGCAAAATCCTTATCTGTACTTCACTCTAATTGAGAAATACACCAAGCCTCATATATAAGTCAAATATTGTTCACATTGTTCACGTAGTAGGTATTTTTATAATTTAAATGAGTATGTGCAAATAAGCCTGTTACTCCTTTTGTATTCACATATTCATCAAATTCCCACATTACTTATAAGGGAGTATCCTGTCTGGTTACATCTTGTCAGCTTACAGAAAAATGAAATAACTGTTCCCTGCAGAGATGGCTTTGTGAGTTGTGAGTGTTTTTGATATTCTGCAGGAAAATAAGTGGCACTGTTGCACTTGAAGTACAGTTCATGCTGTGTTGATTTAGCAGATTAGTACCTAGCTCTTGCCTTTCAAGGGAGTTTCCATTTTGATTGAGTATTATAGGCTGAAGATTTTATTGTAAAGGTAAATCTTACTAGAGAGGGAATAAACCTTATTTCTGTCTTTTGTGTGTTCTCAGAGCATAACTGAACACTGATCTTCATGTTTTTGTGCGCATTCTTCATTTCAGATGAATGAGGAGGGACTGCAGGCTTTCTATATATCCCATTATGTATTTGATGTTTCCCCATGTCTAGTAATAGAGTAACACTTAAAAACTGGAGATTACACCTTCACATTTACATGCATCCACACATCTACTTCATATATAATTGTTGAATCTTTTCCAGTCAAAGAGTAAAAAGAGATGCTTTTAGGCTATAAGCATTCATGTATATAACTCCACTTTACAGTGAGATTATTGTAGCTCTCTATGATTACTAAGAAAAAATATTAACCAGATCTAATGACAGATAAAGATAGTACAAACAAAAGCTTTTTCACTTTCAAGTAAGCAGAGATGTAGGAATAATTTAAATTCTAGACATAGGATCCTAGACTGAATTAAGTGAAACAGATACAGTTGTGTGTAGAAAATATAACAGTGACAGAATCTATTAAAAAAAAAAAAAGTCAAAAATGTTGCTACTTATGAAGCAGACTGTTACCGTAAAATTTTGGGAAATGTTACTTATTTATATTTCTGCATAGCAAGTATTTCCACAGCATGAAAGGCCATTGCATTATGAACAATGTGACCAATGCAATAAAGCATGAACATGAACATCTACCCTGTGATAGAGCAGTACTGAATATTATTGTGGTTATTGACTTCTTTTCTATAATAAAAATTCCAGAAAAAACCTGTTAAGTACATATAGTGACAGTAAAGTTTATTCTCATCTGTGTTTTATGTCTAGAAGCAAACCACCATTAGTTTCTTTTTGCCTTGTTTTAGGGGTCTTTTTTTACTAGTTTGTAGCAAAAGAAAGTGTGTCTTATGCTCTACTAAGGAAAAAAAAAAATAAGAGATTGTATGCCACTTCCCTTTTATCCCTCTACTTTTGTCTGTCACTCTCAGTGGGGATTCTCAGTTTTCCTAAAAAAAAAACCAAAACCAAAAACAAAAACCTCAAGAAAATATTAGTTATATCATTTGGGGTTGAAGGAAGCAAGAAAGGAAGACCTGAGGCATTATAATTAATTAGTAGAAAAATTTAAAATTAATTTTAAACTGAATTTTTAATGTAAACCAGGTATGCAGTTTGAATTATGAAATTATGTCAACAGTCGTGGCATAACAAAATTAAGATGTGCACATACCTAGAGTACTGCAACATCGGAAATGGATTTACACATGTTGAAGGTGGTTACAGTATTCCCACCCTACTTATATAAGTAGTATTCCATCCCTACTTATATATCTACAGTGATTTTATGTCTGAGATAACTACCTTTGACTTTGTCTGCAGTCAATGCAGAAAAACAAATATATTTTGTTTTCAATTTTGCAGATTTGTTGCTAGATAAAATATTTATTTTGTACTGAGAAAATTACATGTGATCTTTGCATTGGCAGCAAAGAGAACATAGAATCACACACATATATATTTAAGATTTAAGATGTCTGCTCAGATTACTCCTGCCTCTGGAGCCTGCTAGTTCAGATTTTCTATATTATCAGTGGATTCACAGAAAGTCAGCAAAAGTATGGTTTTATTGTGTGATTTTTGTAAAATATCTGGAAGAGATGGCATTATTCAGTAACTTTAAACAGTACACTACAGTGCTTAGTGCTTATCTATGTATCATGGTAGATGTTGCTGAGTAGAACTCCCATTCCTTCACTGCTTCTTTCCTTCCATGCTTTCACCTTCGCTATTTTAATGCCATTAAAATAAGAGAGCTGCATTGGCATATTAGAGAGAAGGACTTAAATGATAAGCTACAACTTATTGACATTATATGTCGTTGATTCTAAATTGCTTTTTTTTTTTTCCTTAGGCAGATAAAGGAGAAAAATATTTGTCAGAGGTTAAACTATTTGTTACATGGCTAATTTTTTTATTATTATTTTTATTTTAACCTAAAGCCAGTAATTTGACTATTGACAATTTGACTATTGGTCCTTGGTATCTTGTACTTGAAATTCAATCAGTAAATAGTCAAATAATATAATTGCTAAAGCCATTGACGTGAACTATTAACTGAACTATTACTTCAGGCTGTAGTGCTGCTCCCTAACTACAGCTGCTAAGTGAACATAAAAATTCACTTCAAAAAGAGAAGAGACAAATGAATCTGCAGTTGAGATCTTCTAAGCCAATAAATATGAAATGTTTGACCCAAATACAAAATCCCAAATATATGCCTATGCTATTTTTTGGGTACTAAATATTTTTTTACATCATAATAGTTAAGTAGTTTCAAAGATGCACAGTGAAAATGGTCTTAATATGACAACTTTTTGCCATGAACACTAAAATTGTTACTTACATATGCGTTATTCCTACAGAAACTTTTTGACCAAAATCCTCAACAAAAGCAAGATCAAAAGATACTTCCTCCAGACTACAGCTCTTTTGCGTAATTTATTTTCAGTCATGCACATTATATGAATGAAGGATCAGGACCAAACCTACACAGGCTACCTACACATCCATGTAAATGATTTTCTTTGCTTCAAAATACACAAACATTTTATTATAGAGCATTTCTTACATTGAAATTTCTTTTTTTGTTTGTTTGGTTGGTTGGTTTGGTTTGGTTTGGTTTTGGTTTTTGTTGTTATTATTGCTTTTTTTTATTTTTTTTTTATTTGTTTTTATTTCGGTACCAGAGTCCACTCTTTCAGTGTGTCCCAGTGTGTGTCTCTGTAGCCTGCTGTCTTTGTTTTTCACATATTTTTACTCCTAGCCTTCCTTATACTCTGGAGAAGATCAGTATTCTTCCCCTCTCTTTGCCTTTTGATACATTTATATTGAAATCGTCACAGTCTATATTTTGGTTTGCCAGAATGCAGTAAGAGCTTGGTGTATGTAACCATGATCTACTTAGTCCTATTCCAATCAGAATACTTTAATGAAATGTATGATTATATTTCCCATTTAAATCATCTTTATCTCATGAAGAAGAATGTGATTTTTTTAAATGGTTGTTTGGTGCACAGTCATAATGCCTAATTCTAGTCAGTAACAGTGGCACAGGGTGCCTTCTGGAGGGCACTCCTTGCTTCCAGTGGACAAAACCAATCTTTTCCAGAGAGAAATTAAGAGCACCTGCATTAACCTTTGTCTCTTGGTGATTCACCGGAAAAGGCTATCATTTTCTCTTTTTCTATTATCCTTATCTTCGTTAAAGAACTTCAGATACATAGTCTAAGTATGGTCTGTAAAAGCAAGGAAATGTATTTCAATCCTCCTCACTCAGAATGCCCACCGTGTGGTGGATTGTATTAATTAAAGCAGGTTTTTGCACTGGGCAGGGGAAGGGGGGAAAGAAAAATGGGACTAATACTAGAGCTAGTGAAAGTTCTTTACATAGCAAGCTCTCTGGGTTCCTGTGCTATGATTATCTGTTCTAGAATGTCAAAATTTTGTTCAAACTGCTATTTGTCCTGTTATTATTTATCTCAAGTATCCTGGACAAGAAGATTATTCTTTTTTACTATGACAAGACATAAAGAATACTTTTCTAGTAGCTTCTTAGTAGCATCAGCCCTATATGTGGACAGATGTGACAAATCTGTGGAATTTGATAGGATTACTTCTGCAGTCAAGACATACCACTACTCAAGCTGCTATGCATCATATATTCTTTCTTAGATTTTCCCTTTCAGTCTCATAAAGTTGGCTTAATTGAGTCTATGGAGATTCTTTAAATGCAGAGTAGTGTCCATGTGATATAATGCCTATATAAAATTCATGTCTTTATGCAACCTTGCCATATCCATTTGAAACTCACCATGAGGGACATGTCAGCAACACACTGGAGAAAATATTTGATTATTTTAAAAACCTGAATGGGGACTGGTACAAGCAGATGCAATATACTTATTGTACAGCATTGCTCTGCAGGAGTTATGAGTGAAAAGAAACAAACTTGAGAAAAAAAACAAAAACAACATTTCTCAAAATAAAGGAAACAGAAAAAGATGCAGTACTGAATGAACCTCAAAGGAAAAAAAATAAGTTTAAAACATTATTTTATGTTTGCAATGAATAAAAGGATTTAATGGAAACCTACAGTTGCAATCCTGTAAACAGTATTTTTCATTTTTAGAGGATATTTGTAACAAAATGTTGACATCCTTCATTTTGCTGTATGAAACATTTTCAAAAGCCATGTTTAACTGCCAGCATCTTTTCCTAGACACTCCTTGAGCAAATATTCCATTTCTACTTCACAATTGCCTACACATGAGAAACTCCTTCATATTTTATGTGAGGTCAGAGTGTGATAAGGTGTTGTAATCTGTGAAACATGCCCCTGACCAAACTTTTGACAGGAAAAGGTGCTTTTCTACTGATTTTAGTTTGGAATTCTAAATTTCTATAAATACCATGAAAAGGCAGTTGTATAACACAAACACAGCACAGAAAGTTTTAAGCACAGCCACTACCTTATCAGCAAGATTCCTACAGTGGCAAATGTGAAATTCAATTTTGCACAAAGGGACAATCACACAGGCAGCAATTTTATTGTGTGAAAGAAGAAAGTATTTGGAGAATATATTTCGTTCGCTGAGATAAGAAATCTCGCATAAACTGCACTGTTTCCTTTTGCAAAAATCTCAAGTGACCTATTCTACTTAAAAAGGAACTGAGTTAAACAATTTACTCTAGCTCTGCTTACTTAGGCACTGGAAGATACATGTAGATGTTAAACTGTACATGAACAACTAAGGAAGAAAACGTGCAGATGTGACAGGCCTTCAGATTTTTCTCTTATAGTTTTTCCAATCAGTCAGAAAATTGTCTGTCTGTTCCTGGCAGTAAGTACAGTATGCTATTCTGCAGAAACAATTGCTTAGTAAAGGTCTATGTTGTTTCTACTGTTTAACCAAGCTCAGAATCATAGTCAATTCATTACAGCGTGTATGTCAGCCCAGTGATGTGGAAAACTACGCTACTAACATGAAAGGGTCAGATACTAGATAAAATCGAGAGGGATATGGGCTGTGAAATCTGAGTGAGAAGAAAATCGTGGTCTCTTGAGAAATGACAAAACAGGCACTGACGTTAGTGTGTTTCATCCTCTGATCTGGCCTCAGCAGATGGCACTGGCAGTAGCTCCAGAGAAATCAGACTCAAAAATAGTAATTTTCAAGGGAGTTGCTTAAGAATTACTAAGAAACTACACTATAAGTAATAAAGTACAGTTTAATTGCTTGAAACTATTGTGGACAAATTCAAATTCTCCTGTACTTTTCAGACCTAGATCTAGCTGAGAAATATTAGGGGCAGTACTAAGCAAATTAAGTTATTATTTTGCTGAAGTGTTTTGTCAGTTTTCCTCAATTAAGCCTCTTCATAATTTTTACTATCTAACACAACATACAGGAAGTCAATATTAGACCGCACTTTTCTATCAAGTTAAAAGGAAGATTCACCTGGGTGTCAGCATTGCATAAATTTCATCACAATAGTATGCAGATTTTGATGGTCTATCTTGAAATATACACTTTTGTGCTTCTACTGTTCATTTTCTTAATAAAAGAATGGGATGGGGCATGGTAACTACTAAAATAAATCTGTAGGTAGTGAGAATTTTATATTTGGTGACATAAATCAGAACTCAGACACAACTAAAAGCAGCAGGTCTGAGATTTTTTGTTGTGTTGTGTCTACATATACAAAGACAAATCCACATTTCTCAACTAAAACCTCCTCAATCGCATTTAGATATGAATACAGTGCTGGCTTTCCGATGACCTTCTGAATTTTCCACCTTATCTTTCCTTAAGAAAAGCTGTTCAAGCAATAAACTAACTCATCTTACCCGGATCAGGACACCAGCTTTCTGCTGCTGTGATGATGTGCAGATGCAGTAGTCATCTACTGTTGAAGAAATAGCCTTTTCTTCTCGCAGTCGCTGCAGACAGTCTGACAAATCTTATCAGAATCAGTGAAAAGTCTGTTCAGGGTAGGCAAAGATATTTGGTTCCTGTCACTGCACATACTGGAGAGAAAGGGCTATCCATAAGGGGAATAAGAGCAGAAAGAGCTGTTCTTGTGAGGCACAGTGAGTGCAGCTTGGGTGGTACACAACTTAGATCCTAACTTCAAGGATTCTCAGATACAGTGTACAGTGCTGTAAATACAACTGTGTCTTTACATAGATGGAGGATCCAGGAGTATCCTGCATGTTGCTGCAGCAAGGTATCACTCAAAATTTTGACCTCATTTCAGTGGAAGCTGTTTCCAAAAAAAGACTAAAATTTTAAAGATTTAAGTGCAGATTCTGCAGACTTTATTATATATGGTTGATGGATCCTTGTTAAAAATACACCCACTGGATAATTTAAATTATTTTAACCATTGAAATTAAGTTTACATAAACCTTATCACTTACTTTCTTTGACAATGAATTCTATGTGGCAGGAGATACAGATTTTCTCATTCTTTCCCTAGTTCTTCCACATTCTTTTTCAAGCTGTTGGATGATGCAAAATGGAAATGATGTTTTACTTTTTAAAGAAAAAAGAAGCACAGTATCTTTTTGGTTGTTGGTCTTTTCATTTTTCAATCACCACTTGTTACAGTTGAATCATGTCAAATACAAAAGCTGAAGTTCCCATAGTAACATTGTCACATCCACAAGTGACAATAGCATCTTTAGAGTACCCCATAGTACTGTTTATTACATTTGTGTCTTTAGTTTCGTTCTTCATTTTAATGTGGTTTTTTTTGTATTCTTGTACTATTTCTCCTCTGAGTTATATTAGTTGCTATGAGACTAATGTTGTAGATAAGGATGAAACATACTGGTACCCGCAAGAATTATATAAAATCAGTCTGAAATCTGAGATAAGTATTTTGGAACATGAACTCTCTATGAAGAGCAATTTTTTTTTTTATTTATTTATTTTAAACATAAAATATAAAAAAAAAACACAGAAGGTAACACTGTATACTTCAGATTGGAAGAAATATTTTAGAATAGAATAAGCAATGCATATTTTAGTAAATTTTAAGCATAATATGTTGCTCAGTGAGCATAACAAAATACCTTTAGCTAGAAACTGCCCTAGAGAGGATTCAAGCTTCTTCAGAAAATAATTTGAAGATGTAGCTAAAATTTAAATAAAGAAATCTTAAAAAAAAAATAAAAAAAATCACATGTTCAACACTCAGTGCCATTTGTTTCTTCCCTGCTGGTAATGCAATCACAATGAGAGACATCTACAACATGGAATATTATACATGTTTGATAAAATTCAGCAAAGAGGAAGGACTTGAGACTTTATAAGCTAAAACAGAACTTTGACTTAAAATTTTGCAATTTCAGGAGTTGATGTTTTATAGAATGAGGAGCAAAAGGAATCATCTCAGTGTTAAGTTGATAGTGCATGATACAGAAAGTTGGGGGGGAGGTTCTTAGCGCCAGATTTAGAGATGTGAGAAGGAGGAGTTGTATGGCTTATCTCAGTACCTGTCATTTAAGTTGTTGCCTCAATAGAACCACAAAAATTACAGAATTACATGAAAGTGAGTTTTGAAAGGGACCTCTGCAGATCATCTGACCTAGCCTTCTGTTAGAAAAAGGGGGACTACGATGAGGTTATCCATTACACCATCAACCAAATTCTTAAATCTATCCAGTGAGGGAGATTCTGTGACTTCTCCAGGCATTTTATCCCAACATTAAATTGTCCTCAAATTTTATTTTAGTGCAGGCTTTTTTGTTTGCTTTTGAGGTTTTGGTATTGCTGCTTGTTTGTTTGTTTTAATATATATAGATTCAGTTACTTCAGGCATTCACCTTCAGATGACTTCATGTCTGTTGCTTCTTTCTCTGTCACTGTGCACATTATGAAGAGTGCAGGTCCTGGAAGACTATGATTAGATCTCCCATGAACTACTAAGTATTAGTCTGACCCAGACACAAGAGTTTTATATTTCTTTTTGTTAAACCTTATGTGGTTTCTGCTGGCCTAATTTTCCATTTTTTACTTCCTTCCTGTCTAGGTCTCTCCTCAGGTTGTTTTTACTTGCAAATGAGATAACAGTGCATTCATTGCTGTCATGAAGATCATTTATAGGGATATCAAATAGTATTGAACCCAATATTAACTCCGGAGGGACTCCATTCTTCGTTATTGACATTAACCACCATCCTTTGAACTTGCCTGTTTAAGTAGTTTTTCATACAAATTAAGGTCCACCCATCCAACCCATTTTACAAAAAAAGATGTCATTGGGAGACTATGTCAAAAGTCCCTCATTCTTCCCATCATCTGTTTACTACGTTATTTCATTATAGAAAGCAATCAAGTTGGTCAAGCTCTTGCTAAATACTTATTGCCTTTTTCCAGACTCCTTCATGTTCCTGGTAATAGTTACTGTAAGGACCTCTTCCACCTTCTGAAGTGAGACTGGTTGTTCTTTCCTGGATTTTCCTTTTTAAGCTTTCTGTACACATGCACCATATTTATCTCCCAGTCTTAGTTGTTTTGAACATCATTCATGCTGTCTTACACTAGAAGTTGTGGGGATATTTTTTTTAATATTTCCAATGTACTTTTTATAAGCCTGCTGTCTATAAAAAACCAAAAAAAAGTAGTACCAAAATATTTGCACATTACAAGAAGCTTAGAAAATTTCTTTACTAAATCAGTCAGCCTTTGACTGATTGCAGGTAGAAATAATTTTTTTTTTTTTTTTTTACTGTGACATTAAAGCCTTGAACAATGGAAATACATTTTCTACTTACTGCAAGAAATATCGTCCATTTTTCATTTTCCCAATATCCCTTGTGTAAAAGCATCAAGCACCTTGTTCTTGGCCAGATGGTAAAATGCACATTTGGCCATTTTCCTACTTTTTGGGTTGTCTGTGTTATTTTGCGTTCTGTTTCCCTTCTACATATTTGTTCTAGAATGTGTTCCCCTGTGCCCTTGCTTTGCCATAAAATTGTCTTTACTCAAAGCAACAGCAAGCTGTGTGCTCATGTTGTATAGATTTGACACTGTTTTCTCTCAGTGGGCTTCCCAGCACCTGCTGCAATATCCATAATCTAAACCTTCTTTTCCTTGAAGTATTTTTTATTTTTGGAATGTAAGTGTCAACAAATGTGATTGAAGATAATGAGACATTGTACCACTGTTAGATTACAGTTGGGAGGACAGCAGGGAGAATTTGTGCAGAATAGAAGGCTTTTGCAGATTTAAGCTGCTTATCTATCTGTAATCAAGATGATTTTCAGTATAGTCTCTGGATTGAGTGAGTAGATAAATTTTGGCTAATCAAATCAATAGAAGTTAATAAAACTGCTCTGATATAACCTATAAATACAGACATTAGATAGAGAAATTTAGAAATTACTTAAACTCCAATAAAAACATTTTATGTCATGCCTGATGCAACACATCTTCAGTATACTAACATGAGTAATTTGTTCAACAATTCAAGAAGGCTTATGCCGTTTTGAAAATTTAAGGTCAAATTCTCATCAATCCTATTCCTATCATAGCATGCTTCTATACTGTTTTTCTCATGAAAAAGAAGGGAAATAAAAGACTAATTATTTGATAATGTTGGAAGCAAGTATAATTGATTAGGGTAGTGCAGGGTAGTTTAGATTTTTATAGCTCATTAGTTCAAGGCTGGAGGGTGTTGTTACATTGTCACTGCTGTTGCATGAAGCACACAATTGTAGAGATTTTGATTTGACAAAGATGTGTCTACTCAAGCTGAACTATAGTTGAAAGTAGAGAGTACAAATGGAAATATGTGATCCCAGCCTTTATTTCTGTAGTGTATTTCCTCATGAAGTTGCAATTCATTGTAAATGTGACCCTCAAAATCTATCCTTAGAAGTCAGAAATGCAGTTTAGATTTCAAGCTTCAGTGGACAGTAAGAATAGAAAAACCGTGGTGATATTTTTCAAATATTTTCTGATGTGATTTGCCCCTGTCACATGTTAGAAAGACTTTCAGGTAAAGACTCTAACTCATAACTTTTCAGTTAAACCTGTGCTGCCACATCATTACCAAACAATAAATCACCTGTATGTATAAACATGGAATCTCATAGTATAGGCAACCCTACGGTAAGTTTCTCGTCAACTCAAACTATTGCAAATTTTGTATACAAATGTATTGGAAAACTGTATTTTTCTTAATTCTCTTTACTACACTAGGAGCAAGGTAGGAGACTCTTTAACATATTTGTTTGATATATGCTCTCAGTTTTGATTCTCTGGAAAAGAAATTGATTCTTTTAAGCTTTTATTGAATTCTATAATTTGAGGTTCATATGGTAACTGTGGTTCTCTATTTTTAGTTTTCCATTTTTTGCTCTATCTTGCTTTAATTGCTTCTGCATAAGTTTCAAAATGATTTTTGAAAAGCGGAATTCTTCCATGGTACCTTTACCTTTCGTAAAGTTTCTTGTCCCAGTATTAAAAAAAAACAAAACAAAACAAACATCCAGATTGACAGATATCCAGTTATGACTGCATTGGAAGGACTGCATCAACACTCACTCTGCTACATCTCAGTTTTTTTAAGGTTTTCCTGCTTCCTTTGTTACTGCCTACTGGAGGAGTAGAAGAGGGATGTAGAAACTGGTGTTTCTTGCTTCATATATATTTTGGCAGGGAAAATGAGGACTGTGCTGAGAGGGATCAGATAAAGTGTCAGAAAGACTTAGTAATGTAATTATTTCTCTAGAAGCTGTTTTGTTCATATCCCAGCATAAGCTCATCCAGACCATAACATTGGCCCTGGAAAAAAAAATAAGATGCAAGAAAAATAATGGAAAAGAGGAAAAGAACAAAACCAAACTCTTCACATTTATGATTTTCAAAATGTTACTTTGAAACATTAATGAAATTTAATGCAAAATCTCTAACTTTTCCTCTCTGTATATTTCTGGGATAGAATATTTTTTTAGTTTCCTGTATCAATTATACAATAGTTTTCATTAGCGACATCTTGGGAGGAGCTGTTAACTTCCACAAGGGCAGGGAGGCCCTGCAGAGAGACCTCAACAAATTAGAGGACTAGGCAATCACCAACCACATGGAGTTCAACAAGGGAAAAGTGCCAGATTCTGCACCTGGAATAGGGCAACCCTGGATGTTTGTACAAACTGAATGAGATGCCGGAAAGCAGTGCTGTGGAAAGGGACCTGGGGGTCCTAGTCAATCGTAAGTTGAATCAGAGTTAGCAGTGCCCTGGCAGCCAGGAGGGGCATCAGGCAAAGCATTGTCAGCTGATCGAGGGAGGTGATTGCCCCACTCTGCTCTGCACTGGGGTGGCCTCACCTTGAACATTGTGTGCCATTTTGGGCGCCACAGTGTAACAAAGATATTAAGCCATTAGAGAGTGTCCAAAGGAGAGCAATGAAGATGCTGAAGGGACTTGAGGGGAAGCTGTATGAGGAGCATCTGAGGGCACTTGGTGTGTTCAGCCTGAAGAAGAGGAGACTGAGGAGAGACCTCATTGCAGTTAACTTCCTCATGAGGGGAAGAGGAGGGGCAGACACTGATCGCTTCTCTGTGCAGACCAGTGACAGGACCTGAGGGAATGGCCTGAAGTTGTGTCTGCAGAGGTTTAGGTAGGATATTAGAAAATTCCCCCAGAAGGTGGTTAGAACAGGCTCCCCAGGGAAGTGGTCACAGCACCAAGCAAGAGTTCAAGAAGAATTTGAACAGTTCTCTTAGGCACATGGTGTGACTCTTGGGGATGGTCCTGTGCAGGGTCAGGAACCTTTCAGGTCCCTTCCACCTCAACCTATTCTGTGATCCTTGTGAGTGCCTTCCAATTTGTCATGTTCTGTGGTTCTGTACCTTTTCTAAGTCAACCTGTTAATGGAAATACAGGAAGAAATTTAAAAAAGCAAGGAAGTTTCCAATGCAGAGATTCCCAAGAGGACGTAATACCAAAGTCCTGTTGGAATGATGATTTACTCATTCACAGAGACTTGTTGAAATGTAAGACTTCAGAGTGCATGGGTCAAAGGCATGACATATTGCCTCTGTACAGACAAGTACCATCTTGATCTCCTTATCAAATGAAGGCATTTTCACACTCATATCCAGGTAATGCTTTTAGTTTTGACTTTATTTCACAGTATTTTTTTCCTAGTTTTCATTTTGGAAGTTTCACAGTAGCTGCCTCTGTACATTTAAGGATCTGTGGGTGGGAAATCTGTAAGATCATTTTTCAAAAAATACACTTAGAAATGCTTTTGTTTTGGATTGCAAGAGAACTCCAACATTTAATCTGAAACAGCTGTAGGTTGAAGATAGTTTTTCCTCCTACTCTCTAAGCATTGAGGGAGAGTTAGTCCACATTCCTGCAAACACCCACACATTCTTAATATTAGTAAGAATACTTTTAGTAGAAATATATTACAGTAAAATTAAGTATGTTCAAGACAATTCAAAGATGGAGGGTCTGTTTAAGCTTTTTCACTGAGTCATTCAGTTTAACATATCAGAGAAAGGATAAAACAGATAATAGTGCCAGTTACACAAAGTACAGATGTCCTACAGCATGATTATTAAGTAATATACTGCAAGATTGCTTCCTCTCAGACATCAGAAAACCATAAAAAAAAAAAAGCAGAAGAGTCAGTATATGAGGGGTAGCACAGAAAATATTTCTACTGCTGGGAAGTGTTCTGATCTGACAATGACATCTCATGTATAAGCTGAGAAATCTTCGCAGAATTATATTTTTCAAACAAGTAGTAAGCAGTCAAATATTGACTATCCAGTCACTGGGCAGTCCCTGTGTCCTGAGCTACACAAAGACTCTGGTATCCACCTTTTCTTTCCTCTTTTCCTCAAATATGCCTACTAATTTAGACTGTGGGGAGGGAGGTAAAGGTAGTACTCTATTATCGTAGCAGAAGGATGTATCTGTAAGTGTGAAAAGACTGGAATGCTGATGACTCAGACAATCCAGCTGTTGAGGGCAGGTACACCTGCCACAAGCTACAAGCTGTGTGTTGTTTCTTTGTCCTTACACAAATGACTCACCTCTGATAACTCCCTTAGAGGATGCATCAGGGCAATTCACACACAGGGCCTGAAGATACTTATCTCTGCTGATGGCCATAATGGATCCACCTGTGCTGGCATAACAGGCAGCTGTAACATCTTAGAAGGTGTCAGACTCTTGAAACTACCCATGATCCAGTATTAATCATCCAGTGGTCTGCAGCCTCGCTCTAACTGCCTGTGCTGGCACTCCAGCCTCACTGTAGCACTGACCCTCCAAATCATTCCTGCCAGGTTTTAGCAGGTAAGGGGAGGCTTGCTGGCATCTTGTTTTGGTCCAGTTGGTGAGAGCTGGGGAATTTTTTGGTTGGCTTAACCCAGTTTTATCAGTATTGTTTAGCATTCTTCTTGGCAAAGAGTTTGGTTGGTTGCTTGTTTTCTTTGATTGATTTTTTTTTTTTTTAAACAACCTTAAAATTGAGTGTATTTGATCTCTCTCTCTCTTTCCCTGTATTGGAAAGAACCAAGGGTATTGAATCAGAGGAAGACTTCTGTCAGAGGTCTTTGCCTCTCCAAATTGTTTAAAATTGAGATGCTCTACAATTAAATATATAATTATGACGTAAAGCATCACACAGATGGCGTGTTCTGTCTTAGACATGGAGTCAAGAAGACAATTCAGGTGTTGAAGAAAATGTTGTTCAGAAGTATGGACATCATCAGAGAGAAGGCCATAAATAAACTCTACAAAATAGGGTATTCTGGTCAGGAAAACTCCTTATAAGACATTATAATGAGCTGGAGTCATGGTATTTGCACAGCAAAATAATTTTGGAAGGGAACCCTGTTTGAGAAAATGGAAAGTTAGTAAATGATTCATGAGCATGCAAAATATTCTTCGACATGAAATATACCTAAGCAAACTCGATGACCTCAAAAATCACTTCTTATTTAGCTGGGCTTGTGGTAAAAGACAGAATGTCACGGCTTTTTCCTGTTTAGATATTTGAAATTCCATCAAACTTTTTGGATCTAAGCAGTTTCGTTTTACACCAATGCCTGTGGGAGTTAATGAGTCTCTGTGTCATGCAGGTTTGTAACAATAAATTATTGCAGAGTACTTATTCTATTTTTTCCTTTTTAATTTATTATTTATTTTTTTTTATTTTATTAATGGGGTTAGGAACATTCTGTAGCCTTGGAATTTCATAAGCAAGAGTTTATCTAGACTTATATAATAATCCTACCTAAAATGTTATAAAATCCATTAGAAAATCCCACTCATAAAAAAAACTAGCTCTATGGAGCTCTAGTGTTATCTCTGTATTATTCAGCTCATTACTTGATTAAGTCTGACACAATTTCACTGGTTTTGAAGTGGTACCTGGTATCTGTAGAATGTTTTGCCGAATGATCCTCTATCAAACTGTCATGGGTTTCTCTGATTAGGGATTTAAAATTTTTCTTTATAAGAGGAAGACTGGCTTCTGTTGGAAGCCTCTGGAAGTTTCCCTCCATCCTATAGAGCAGAGCCAATGAGGGCCAGCTCCAAGGAAAA
>JAWWMO010000001.1:73756062-73789285 GCA_035047845.1 Dendrocincla fuliginosa
TCAGAATTATATTTTATTTTTATTGCATATGGAGAAAAGGACTGTGCCCTCTTATAATCACACAGCTGTGCACACAAATCTAGGTGGGATTATTCTAATCTAAAGTGTATTAAAACCTTGGGGAAGGAGCATGTTTGGGGTATTTATATATGCATTTAGTACTTCTGTTTAAATTACTATATTACATTTAACTTGTCCTTTCTATTAAGTACCATGAAGCTTAGACAAGTTACTTTCATTTTTAAAGGAAAACTGACTATGGCTCCACAAATTGGTCTGTATGGAAAATAGGAACAATTAGAATTTTCTGCCCTTGAAACTAGGGAGTTTTATTTATTATATTTACTCTAAGCAAGTATTTTAAAGAAACACTGTAAAATTTACAAGAAAATTTAAATGGCATAGCTGAGAGCTTAGTATACATGTTTGTCACTTTTTCTTTCTGCCCTCTCCTGACCATTGAGTGCTTAACCAAGCAAACTTAGTGTTCTGTTATCACATATTTGGTATGGAGTAGTATTAAATCATACATATATAGAACCTTTCCTTGGCAAGCTGGTTTTGATTTTGGTCCTCTCATAGGCTGTGACAGGTGGAGAGAGATACTGAGGGCAACAAGTGAGCATCTCAGGCTCCCTCCAGTGGAGTCTCCTGAGCTCCCCTTGTCCTGTTGCTAAGAAACAGGACAAGCATACAGCTGCTGCTCCTCTTCCTGAAAACCACAACACCTACAAATGTGATTAAGAACTGTCTGTTTTCATGTTGAGGAGTCATAAGTTTTTAAGCTTCAAGCCCAGGATCCTTTGAAGAATAATGGAGAAAGGAATAAATTAAAGAGTGGGGGAAAATATCTTACTAAAAACATCCTAAGCATCCTAAGCAGCATCCTATGCTGCTCTTTTAGTTAGAGCTATGTATAAATACAACTATTTATAATCTGCTGCTGCAATCATTATGTCAGTATACTCAGTGCAAAACTCTTTACAAATAGCGCTGTGACTCAGAAGGTACAGATTTTTCTTTCAAGGGCAAGCACTGTACAGCTTGGATCTCCCTTATATCTTTGAAAGTTTTGTGACTCTGAGTCATTGATCTCCAAGTTGGAAATTATGAATGACATAAATAATACTATGGCTTATTATTAGTTATGCTTAGAATACTTCAGATACTTAATTGATACTTAGAATACTCAGGATAATTGAAACTTAGAATCAACCCATACTGTCACAATACAATTCACAATACTTTTCACAATACAATTCACAATACTTTTCACAATACAATCAAAAACTTTCCTCACCTCATATAGCTCATGATTATGAAAAGATATAACAAGGCAGTGAGGTTAATATATATATATTTGTAGCTGAAAAGAAAGGACATAGCAAAGCTGAAGCTTTTGCCTGAGTTCATAATCTCTAACAGCAAATGGACTTTTCCTATGAAGACAGCAACATGTATAGCTTCAAAGGAATCTCAGCATTCCAAACATAATACCAAACAACATTAAAAGCAGAGGCCACTGAAGATAGAGATTCCTTCATAGTTCTTACACTGGAGTGTGACAGTCATTTTCGTGCTGTCATCTGCACAGTCTGAATTATTATGTATATAGCATATACAGGTATATTAGGCACAAATTATGTTGTGTCTATATGGTCATTATGAAATGTGTTTGTGTGCATGCATAAGAAGATATATGCACATATGACTGTTATACAGGGACACCAATTAATAGCAAGCTAGACTTAAATTGTTCGACAAGGTACTTCTAGCTAGGAAAAAAAAAAGTAAACAAACAAGCCCCCTTAAGCATAAACAATAAAGAGAACATGTGACTATGCAAGAACTATTGAAGTGCTAGGAATCTGTATCTAAGGTCAGATGCAAACACTCTAAATGCTGTTTGGAGAGAAAAGCAACAAGACTGTTTTTGTTAACTCCAAAATATGTCTCAACAAGGCATCAAAGTTTAGATGAACTCTATAAAACACATCAGGAGAACCCATTCTTGAACTGTTGGGAGTGGAAGAAGTACAAACAAGCATTAAATCCTATCAATGAGGTTTAAACATGCATGGGCACCACCATTTCTTTCCTTTATGTAAAAAAGTAGCTTCTTATTTTTCCAGCTATTGTCTAAAGGTAAATTTCACTTCATGTTGGAGCTCCATGGATGAGCAGCTATAACTGCTTATTATAGTGTTTTGGTAAGTCATAAGAGTGTGGTTTTGAAAAAAAATCTCTGTATCATACTGTTTACTGTGCTTGCCTCAAGACATGAATGTTGTTCTCCTGAGCTGGATTTCATCTGGATGTAATTGAGCTCAAAGACTCAGGAGCATATCTACACATAAGTGAGCACTGAGTCCCTGAATAATCCAAAGTTATTTCTTATACAATTAAATTAATACATTCATAAATTAATTAAATAGGAAAGGTATCTAGTGTAGATTTCTGAAGACAACATATTATATTGTATGTTTGTTTCTACTTGCTACTGCAGGTGTAGTCTATAAGGACCGAGTAAGTTCCACTGTCAAGTCGCAGTAATTTTTATGGAAGGTCAGTCTAGGTTTATATGTACAAATGGATTTTGCAGTCACAAAACAATTTAATGAGTAATATATTGCAGTCTGCAAAGTTCAGTATTGTCTAACACCAACTAGTGATCTGGTCCTATATATGATTTTCTATACAAGAAGATGCAGAAGTTTCCTCTAATCCATAACATTAACTTTGAAAGTTGTTTTATTTTTCTAACAGTTTAAGCCAGACTTTCTATGAAGATGAATGAAAGATCCTTTTTTTCTATCTACTGTTTCTGCAAACTTGATCTTTCACATATGAATTCTAATTAGTTCTAAAAATTCAAAAATTATTTCTTAAGATATAGTTTTATATTCAATGCATCTAAGAAATTACTGTCATTTAAAACAATCCTATTAAAATGATAGATCAAAAGCCAACATGAATAATGCCAGCAGAGAAAAACAAACAAACAAACAAACCCTCCTATACTAAACTGACTTGGAAAATAAGTAAATGAAAGCATTCTTGTCCAGAACAATAATTTCTATTTCTTTTATACATAAATTAATGCAGATACAAAGTGTTGCTCACACTGAAATGTTTTAAATGTCTAAATTAATGCATCCTTTAAAAATATTAATTATGGTATTATGTATTATATATATTGTATATATATTAAATATATAGTCTGTGTATATATATACATTATATATGGTATTATGTATATTAGCTTTCTCTTTGTGATTCTCTATGGAATGGAAATGAAGTGGCTTTTCTGCCTCAGGACCTGATCTGTTTACTGAGTACATGCTACAGAATACAGCAATGGGATCCTTACTTCATAAGTAGAAGGACATCAGTCCTCCTCCTCTACAAATCTTGATCAGGGATCTACCTTTTAATGTAGAATATTGATGGATTACATTTTGGATTGTTATAGATATTGAACAGTGAAGCATATGGACATAGATAAGTATACTGTTAGATCAATTTTTTTTGTTTGTTTTCCCTAATCTTAGGTTTTGGACTAATTTCTTTCTGTTATAATCTTTTAAAACTTTCGTCCTGGAATTCTAGACTTCTTGGATCTCAGAGAATTAAGAGGACATCTCAAATTTCATCTGGTCTTGCTTACTACTTAGGAGTAAGCAAGGCCTATATAGAAAAGCTTCATACGATTATTGTCTTTTTTCTTTTTTTTTTTTTTGTTTGTTTTGTGTGTGTGTGTGTGAATATAATGAAGTGCCAGGTGATCACTCCTAAAGCAAAAAGTAGGAGACAAAGACATTGCAACACCAGCTGGAGTGTAGTTAATTGAAATGGTTTAGTTCTGAGTGTTCAGATCATTCTTTTTTAAACAATATTGCAATAGAAAGCTTTCCTCTACACATTAGGAAGCTTCAACAGATGCCATATTGGACTAATAATTCAAAGATCAGTGTGTTTCTAGGCATTTCTTGGCAGTTTGAGTTCACCAGCTTGTCCGTTATCAGACTTGACAGTCTTGCATGCATCCATATGTAATGTCATATGATTTTCCAGATTTCTCTAACTGATACATTTTGATTAAATTGACACAGTGGTTTTGCTGTATTTTCAGACAGAGATGCATTGCTTTGTCTTGCTGATTATGTAGCTGCTGATAAAGAAGTTCCACTTCAGCAGTTTCAGAATCAATAGCAAGAAATGCAACTGCGTGCCATATGCTTGCTCCTTACATTATTACTTTCCTTTTTGGTGTTATTGCAGTCTGGGGGCTCCCTAGCTACCTGACATGGTGTTCTTTGTTCTTTTAAAATCTCAAATTGATGCCAGGACACTGTTTGAATGGGTTTACTCTCATCATTTCAGAAGGATAACAATAGCAAAAGAAAACTTGGAGAAGAAACATTTTCCCCTTATTGATTTTGACCGGAAGGGTGCGTGCAGCACACATCTGTTACCCATGAAAAATATCAGCTGGCATATTTGCAGATTGCTTTTACTTTTTCATATGTACTGAGTAACAAATACCAAATTAATTTTCCTGAGAAATGGTTTGTATTTTACAGACATATCTTCATTTTCATGTGTTGCAGCATAAAAGCTTTCCCTGTGCCTAGCAGTGAAATCATATTCACAGATGTTACAGGATCAAAAAAATTCAAAAGCACCTTCACCTACTCTTGAAGACTTCTTTACATAGTTGCATAAATTGATTGCATAATCCAGCTGCTGTCAGCTTCAGTCTGAGTCTTGTCAGAAGTATTTCTCAAAGTGCCTACTTTGATGGAACCTTTTTATTTCCTCTCTTCCTTTCTTCTTAGATGACACTGTCACTCTCAGCAAGCCTTGATAACCCCTTCAATTTGAAATTAACAGAAAAGAAGGAGGGGAACAGTTACCAGTAAATAAAAAATAAATAGACTTTAATTGGAAATATTTAAATCTTAACTAAATGGCTTATGCAGTGTTTGCAGACCACCATTTATATATACAATTAAAAATACCATGAATAAGATCCCAAAAGTAAGATCCATTCTGAGAGATGTTGAGGAGTATCCTGTTCCTCACCCCTTTCTCTAGATCCTGTGAATCTCTGCATATTTGTAAATGTTTTAAAATTTTAGTTATTGGGAAAAATATCACTCTGTAGCTGACAAAAAAACCCAGTACTTATATCAATCAAGACAAACCATTTCTATTTTAGGGGAAAAAATTAGTATGCAGAGATATGCTTTAAAATTCACTGTGCAGATAATTTTGTCTGTGGCACTTCTTGCTTTGATGAGTTTCTGAGCAGTGTCATGACCCATTGGTAGGGTCTGTGATGTTCGTTATGTCAGGCTGAACAAAGTCACTGGACCATGTGTCGGGGAATCTTATATTTTTATTATACAGTCAACATAACTCCAGCAACCAGCCCACTATTTAGACTGAAAAGGTATTGGCTAACAAGCTTTTAAATTTATACAATAAACTTCCACAAAAGTGGAGGTGAACAAGCCCTTAATTTTGTACGGTACAATTTAATAAATTCTCAATTCCCACAACACTCCTCAAAGGTGCTGACTCAGAAGGCACAACACATGATTATCCCACAACAAAGTTCAGTGTGGAGTACAATATGATAGTTGTGTTTTGCTCAGGCAAAGCAAGGGAAGGAGACAAAGAACACTAGTCCATTAGACTCCACATTAGTCCTGCTGCATGAATGGTCTGGAGGTGGGGCAAAAAACCAAAATGAATGAGAAAGAGAGAAGAAAGAGAGTCACAGAAAAAAGAGAGAAAAGAGAGTGAGGAGGTCTTATCTGCTTCATTTTACAGTTAACCTATAACCTTTCTGGTGCATGTCTCTTGTAAATTAGACATTTCATTTTGTTCACACGTGCACAGCCAGCCTTTCTTCCAGGAAGTGAGTTGGGGGCGGGGTGGCAAAATGAGCACCAGTCTCAGGGTGGAGTAGAACAGAGGTTGGCTCACAACAGCACTGCCCCGTATCTTCAGAACCCCCTCCTTTGATCCCCTTTCCTATAGCAATATTCAGAATGTTTGAGACAAAACATGTTTAGGTCTGGTCCTATACAAACTGGTAGTTCACAGATCAAGGATGGGAGAGACCTTCAAGTCCAACTCTCCACTTAGCACCACCATTATCTCTCCTACAATCAAGACAATCGCTAATACAGAGTTTTATACCATCACCTCCAGTGCTTCTACCCCTTCTGAAAAGCTTAATAGCCATCCATTGCATCATTCCAGCTATGAGAGTCATCCCACCACACTTCTATGACAGTGACTACATCATAGCTTTCCTGCTGCACAATGTCTTGCAGCTTCTCCTGCCTGTTACCTGCACAATGCATTGCTGCACTTTGGTTGGGCTATTGATTTAACCCTCAGGCTCATCTCTAGTAAGAATGGCTGTGTCCTCTTCTCCTTAAAAATGTAGTTTAAAACCTTCTTAATCAGTCCCACTAACTCATGAGCCATAATCATTTTTTTCCCTCTGAGAGATATGGAATCCATCTGTCATGAGCAGATCTAGTGCCATTTAAACTGTCCCAAAATTCCCCCAATAGCACTGGCCTCTAAGTCTTGTATTAATCAGGCTAGTTTTTCTGTTCCTTTCAGTATTCACTGTTGGTATTGAAGGGTTTGAGGAGAACATAACCTTTGAACCTACTCCTTTGACCAAACGTCCCAGTATCCTGAAGCCCTTTTTGTTTGCTCAAGGACTTCTTCCTTCAATTCACCACTACCAACCTGGACAACCAATAGAGGATAATAGTCAGTGTCACACTAGGTCAGGAAATTGAATGTATATAAATCGTATCTAAGATTGCTTAAAGTAAAAAGGCTTGTTTTGACCACACTTCAGAAACAGTTCAAAACCTCTGCTTAGTCAGAGGGAACAAAAGAAAATAGTCAAATAAAATACTGCAATAGGTAAGCATAACTTATAAGTTCCTTAAATAACTGAATATTGTCAGGTATGAAAATCTAACTCAGAATCCATGCAGATGAGTATCTGTAAACAACCAGTACTAAATGGCAGATCAAAATGAAGCAATTTTGAAATCCATTAAAAAAAATTACAGCCCACAATCTAACCCTAGCTGTACTGGACATGATTGATTCTTCGCATGCCAGATAAATCTAAGCAAAATACAAGGATGTCTGAAGGATATTTCATGAACAGTATATTTGTGCCTCACTTCTCACAAGATGAGATTGATTCATCAACATACCTTGTACTCAAAGATTTAGGTTGGTAATAGATTTAGCAATTTCAGTGCCAGCAATCATTAACCTAAAAGGTCCTTCCAAAGAAAGCTGGGTAGATATCTAGCCCAAAATCTTTCTATTGTGACAATGATTATGTCAATGCCTTTGATTTATAGGGCAGAAAGAAAATAGGAGTCTTTTAAGCAAAACAAGAACATTGCCTTATCAGAGCCAGAATCAACAGTTTAGCTCTGCATCTTTTATCTGTCCCAAAAAATAGGCAGGAAGTAGTCCTTCCAGAATACATGGAAAACAAATCTAGATATATTAAACAAGTAATTTTATTTGTTGTAAAGTGTAGTATAGAGACTGAAGACCACGGTCTTCTACCTTTACATGTGATCGATAGAGGGGGACTACATAAAATTTGATTTTTGCTCTCCATTCAGATCTCAAGAATATTTATTTATTTTTTTCCTGTGGAGCCACAGCAATGTTCATACTTGTAGATCTGTCTACTCTTTGATTTTTTTTTTAGTGTAATCAAAATCCAGCTGCAGTCCTGATATCTGCAGATCCCTGCTCCCCAGACAAATAGCTCAACACAGCTAATACACAACATTTTCTTGAAATAATCTTCATAAAATTATATAACAGGCTTAAATAAAAAGCAATGGATCTCAGTAAAATTGCTTAGTGGGTACTACTAAAAATTAAGTGACTGTATTATAAGGGAGAAATTTTTCTGAAAATGTGGTCAGAGCTGTTTCTCTTAAAGAAGTCATCAAGGTGCAGAAATGAGCACTTGGATGACATTAGGATGGTGATGAAGATTATAGGGGTTCTAGAGTAGTGAAGTTATTTTAACTGGTTTAGAACAAGAAAAAGAGCAAGTTTCATGACAATTTTCTTACTCTCTGAATAAGTTGTTGTTACTTTTTTTTTTCCCAATTACTAAATGAAGATAAACAAATCTTTTGATATGTAACACATTATGATCTAGAGGACTCATAACAGTTTCATAGCATAATTGAAGTGATAATATTGTAAAAGTTAGGTAATATATATTCTTCATAGTTAAATTTCTTGAAATTTTAAAGTGAAAGACTAACTTAGCTATTTTAAAGCAGAAATTGTTTTAAATATTTGGTGATTAGAATTGATGATGGCATACATTTCTATTACAACAGTGACAAATGTATGCTAAGCATTAAATAATAGTGTGGGGAATTTTTTTATGCAGACCTCAGTTCAATCTTAGAATGTTCACCACATCTTGCTAATTATAGTATAATATTTAGATTACTATTTTGAGATATCTACCAATTATACTATGCTTTAATGTAGAATTAACATTTGCATTTTATAAGATAGGTAATTGTGAGTTATCATAAGGAAGCTTAAACATTCTCAAATTAAAAAAAAAAAAATATATATGATCGCATACTTATTTGCTGAATATAAAGGAAGAAAAACAAACCCTCATAATATAAGAAATGTATGAGGTTGTGGAAGAATAGAGAAGATCTACATGTTGTATTTCTTGAATGCATTATCTTGCATTGTTTTACCTTAAATATTTGCTGCCAAGGCTGGAATAGTCAATAAAGTTTTGCAAACTGGAAAATCTGGTTACATGTGAAAAGATCTCTTTTTAATACAGAATTTTGAGAAAGTATTTTAGACCTTTAAATAGGAAAAATAACCTCTCAAAATCATGTTTAAATTTTAACTTTCTTCAGAAGCATTGCTTAGGACCAAGTAAGAATTCCTGGCTTTGATCAAAGACAGGAATATATACCTTTAAATGGCATAGGATAATTCAATAGTTTGGATTGGAAAGGAACTCTAAAAATCATCTAGTCCAAATTTCCTGCAATAAGCAGAAAAATCCTCAGCTCAATCAGGTTGCTCAGAGTCCTATTCAACTTGACCTTGAATGTTTCTAGGGATTGGGCATCTGCCACCAATCTGGGTAACCCTGTTCAGCATTTCACCACCCTCATTTTACAAAAATACTTTATCTATTGTCTTTTACTTAAAAAAAAACATTATTCATTGTCCGATTTTAAGTGGTCTTACTAAATTGCTCATTCTCATCTTTTGTAAAAAAAAACCCTTTAAGTATGAAAAGGACACAATAAGGTCTCCCTGGAGCCTTCTCTTCTCCAGGCTAAACAACTGCAAGTTTCTCTCAGCCTGTCTTCATAAGAAAGTTGCTCCAGCCCTCTAATTACTTACTTGGCTCTCCTTTGGACCTGTTTGTTCCAACAGGTCCATGTTTTTATTTTACTAAGGACCCCAGAGGTAGAGGCAGTACTCCAGGTGGGGTCTCACAAAGGCAGAGTAAAGGGGCAGAATCATTTCCCCTGACTTGTTGATCACGCTGCATTTGATGATACGACTGGATTTCTGGGGTGCAAGTGCACAATGCTTGCTGTTGTTCAGCCTCTCGTCCAGCAGTACCCTCAAGTCCTTCACCACAGAACTGCTCTCAATCTTTCATACCTCAACCTGCATTGATACCAGGCCTTGTAATCCCTTGATCAGACCTCACGAATTGGTAAACTGAATTTTAAATGTATGATAGGGAGGAGCAGAGAAATAAAACAGTCCCCTACTAATTTGGTATTTTTATCTTATCCTTTTGAAATTAAACCAAAGTCCTTTGAATTTAGCACAAAAGAACTTCAGAAGCTACAAAGTTATTTTTCACAGTAAGAGAGGATTTCATATCCTTCACTAGCTTATACAAGCTCCAACATATTATTTTAACATTATTATTATTATTACAGGGAAATTTGACTAATTTAATAGTATTATAATGTCTATGCTATATTATCCACATAATTTAGGTTTTATTTATATATGCCATCAATCTTATTTAGTGTGCTGCATAATTATTCTTAGAATCATAACTACCCCAGAAAGATCATGAGGTAGTGTATATAATTGAGTATATATTATACAGTAAGCAGATTTAATGTACTTTATTTGTTCTATAGAGGCCAGTAGTCTTGGAATACAGATTCTCACTGACTAAATTAAAGAGGTTTTAGTCAATATGTTGAGTATATATCAGACTAGATGAGACTCTGGAAAACAGGAATTGACATTATAGGCAGAACCACATGCTGCTTTCTGTTGTATTTAACACCCTTAAAGGACTTTAAAGTGCTTGTAAGCTTACTAATTCTGCTTACAGGGTGGATAGTGGTCCTTAGAATATACTTTTTTGGTTCAGCATTTAAAACAGAAGATTAAGAAAACCTGGTTTTATATCTCACATGAGGAATATGTATTGCAAATTCTTCAAGAAAAATGTACAAATATCCCAACTGAGTTTAAGAAGTGTTATAAAACCAGGGCACTAAAAGAGTTACTAAATTCAGTCAATTTTTATCCATCCAATTTAATGAATTGATACATTGCAAAACATTATACATCAAAAAATAAGAGGGTAGAGAAGTTGACATAGTAGGGCTGTTTGAACCACCATAGTTGAGGAAAACAATACTTTGTCTGTATAGATAATAAGTTTCTGTAGTAGATTTTTGAATAGAGGTGAACAAACTACGGTATAGGCACAGACGTCATAAGTGGCTCATCTAAAATAAAATTCAGTCTCTCGAGGTCTGGCAAGTCAGGTACATTTGTACTTCTTGCAGCCTAACTGCATAATCCACCATACGTAAGAATCTGTGATTTTATTCTTGTGGGCACTGAAGTGAAAACGCATTTCTTATGTCATGTACATATATTAGTAAGAGGCTGCGTTTTATATTTCAATTTGAATTTTTGCTCAGCATTTCTACTTCACTTATTTTAAGTATAATGTGCAGTTACACGGTATGGCTAGGATCAGTATGGGCAACTGTATTTTCAATATTTTTTGATTTACCATTAAAAAAAAAAAAAAAAAAAGTCTGGAGTTTGTTGTTTATACATTTTGAAAGTTCATTTAAACTTCTTTTACATTGCAGTTGTGTTAATTTCCAGGAATTCCTCTCACGTTTTTTCAGTTTGTCAGATGATTGCTCTATAAATATACCAGCTTGATGGAAGCTGGTTTTCTACCCCCTGAAACCAATCTTTTCATGTTGTTAAGTTCAGATTCTGCTAACTACAGATAATTTTCCTTTTAATGTGGTCTTGTTGATGACATTCACTGTTGATTTCAGTTATATAGACCTTTTAGATCAGTATTAATTTTTAGATTAGTATTTTGCAGTGGATGCAACAAAAACTATTTGAGGGAATTCAGTCATTAATGGTGATATTCAGCTTGATATTCAGAAGCATAACTTCAGAAGATTGATTCAATTGCCCACTTGAGATGCACATTTTCATTTCCATCTCTGGTGCCATTTGAGAAGCTCTATGATATTTGAAAGTCTAGAGGAGGCTGACAGGTACAAGAGAGGACTTTGGGGACTTCTGCTCTGTTGCTGGGGCTTGATCCAGATGCTGGAAAATGGATGTCCAAGAGTCACTTGTAATATCCTCAGGTATTTTTAGTGTCCTGCGGGTGCTTTTTCAGATTTGTGCATCTCTCAACAAATGGCAACCAGGAACTAGACAGATTAGAAAATCTCTAGTCAGATTCACCTGAAAACTCTGGCCTCCTTGGTCTTCCTTCATGTGTGAAATCATGATAAAGTTAAATCAAGATAAAGTTTGTAACCTGTTATTGCGTGTGAAGAAACGTATTTGTGAATGGGTTGAATATGAGGCTGTCCCAGACTTCATCCCATTGTTATGCGTAATACTGCTATTTCATTTTAGAAAGTTCACTACCCTGATTAATCAACTGCTCTAATGTATAACAAATCACTAATAGAAATGTTTTGACAACAGTATCTTCAAAGTTAATTTGGAGGAAACATGTATGTGATTTCACATATCGATCTATTTTAAATAAGTAAGCTTTTAAAAAAACTCTAGTATGTCAATGAGAGAGTTCCAAACAATCATTTAAAATATTCATTGCTATCAAGAAGATTGATTTGAGAAAAATGAAACTTTATAATAAAACAGGACCAAATTCTCAACATTGTTTTCTAATACAGTACTTACTGTAGTAAGAACAGCACATTTATTACAAGAATTCTCAAAGATAAAAGTTAATATCCTGCTGTAATTCCAAAATCATTCATTTTCCATAAAGTTTGTCTTCTGACATAATTTGAAAAAAGGTCAAAGAATAATTCAATCAATATATTTTAGAAGTACACATAAAAGGGAAATAAGAACACTTTTTTAATGAATGAATTTTATATTACATCATTAGGAGTTGCTGGATTATTATCCTTCAGAAATTATTTTTGTAAGCTACATTAGGGTACCTTACCTCTATTACCTTACCTTAGTTCTCATTTAAATATGTTTTAGAAAGAAATACTGGAAGGTATGGTAGACATATATATGTTAAAGATTTGTTCTAAATATAGAACTGAAAATACTTATACGTTAAAATAGCTGATCTAATTTTTCTCATTACTTGAACATTTTAAAAATTCATTTTGTACAACTATTTAATGTCACTACTAATGGTAATAGTAATAGCAATAGCAATAATAACGTATCCAGGTTTTTCTTTTTGACTGTGAGTCCTATGAGGTACTTTTTTCTCTCTTTTATATCTAGTTGCGCTAATGGACTTTCAGATTTTCTGATTTTGAGTTGCCTATTTTTGAAAGCTTATTGTTCTGTTATTTTTTCCCAGATATGTAATGATGGAAGGTAGAATTAGAAAAATCTAATCTAAAAGTCTTTTTTAATTTGT
The DNA here is from genome assembly GCA_035047845.1 of Dendrocincla fuliginosa. NCBI lineage: Eukaryota > Metazoa > Chordata > Aves > Passeriformes > Dendrocolaptidae > Dendrocincla > Dendrocincla fuliginosa. Next base: position 73,769,087 of record JAWWMO010000001.1, read on the forward strand.
TTAATGTTTGTGATTCCAAAGTACTTCTTATGTAGCCATTAATAAGAGCATTTTAGGGCCAATTTTCATCACAAAATATTTACCTAGTGAATTCTACCTCAGGTTTTCCTTTATCATATAGCAAATTTATGACAATAATAACTCCTCTTTGTTGGTTGTTGGCATGCATTCATCCAAAATAATTTGTTAATAAACAAAATACCTGTCAATACAGATGAATAGGTGTAAATTACCTGCACTCTTCTTTTGACTCAAAGAAAGCAGAGTCAAATTTTTATGGCATTTTATCATAAATACATGTTCAGATTTTCAAACTTGTCTGGTTCTATTGAACATACACACAAATTTGCTAAATAATAAATATTTTAAACAGCACATAAAATCATTGCGAAGCCAAACAGAATTTTTTTGTTAGATCCATGAACTTAGGTCTGACAATTTACATACAAGGAAGCATGCCTTGTTGTCACAGAATTTTAAGTTACTTAGCATAGAACAGTAGAGTACTTCAATTTCAAATACAAAATCACACTTTCTGTAATAAATATAATTCATGATCTCAAACATCCTTCACTTTTCAGTGTGAAAATGGGAGCTTTATAATTTCTTTTTCTTGTTTTTTGATGGTATAGATTCTCATGAAATATGTTGTTTTGGCTTCTACAAAGAAACAGTCCTAAAAATATATCAAGCAACAGTGAAATTTGTTTACAGTTTTTTAAGTGAAATACTTTTTCTCAATATCCTTTTGTTTTTAGAATCCAAGAATATGATTAACTCCACCACATTGTTTTAAATCTTCCAGTTTTTATATTAACTGAACAATTCCTTCAGTGGCAATAAGCAGGTACTACTTAAACAAATTACTCCTGTGGTGATTATGATTAAAGAATTTATCTGTCATGGTGTTACAACCTGTATTCTAAACTTCCCTATGAAAACTGAATATTCATGTGAGTGTATACTTATTGTCAATTTCACACATCTGTAACTGTTGTATGAAGATATTGATGGCCCATGGAAGAAGGGTGTCTTATTGATAGCACTGTCAAAGCTGATCTATGATTCATGTTGTGGTGTAACTTGGGCTGTAATTGTTCCTTTAGAAACAGGGGTATTATATTAATTAATTAAATTATTTTACTTAATGGAAAGGCTTGAACTTTGCACCCAGGGAACACTGCATCTCTAGCTCTTTTCCTGGCTGTGTATGTACCATCACAGTTACCTCTTTCCAAGACAAGGCTGCAATGGATGTCAGCAGTAATAAACAGCTTCTGATGTCAGCCAAACATCTTAGAATCACAGCATTATAGAATTGTTTGGTTTGGAAAAGACCTTTAAGATCACTGAGTCCGACCATTAAGCTGACACTGTCACGTCCACCACTAAGCTTCCTAAATGCCAGGCAGTCAATGAAGGATATGAAAACTAAAGCAAAATTCAGTGCAGGAGTTGGGTCCAAAATTATGAGAAAAATAGATGAATGAATTATCATTTATATGGTTGACTCTACAGCAACAATAACTACTCAAGTATATTGTCTACCCAAATGGATACTTGTTTTCACTCTTGCAGTTGTTAGTCTGGACTTTGGTTTCATTTAGAATCTAATCCCTGTGCAAATTAGACTGTGTTGTATGAATTATAATTTTCTCATTTATTCTAAGACTAAGTTTGTATTATCTGAGTGACTGTATAAAAGATCTTGAGTTTTCTCTCTGCTCATGACTACCTCTGGACAACAGTGTAGCTGTTCTATCCGGGAGTATCTGCAGACCTCAAAGACACTGCAGAGCTCATCAAAGTTGAACCTCCAGTGGGAGAATTCAGAAATACATGGATAAAGTCATAAAGACATTGGCAATATTTGTCTACTTACCTGAGAATGAATATCCTTGCCTCAAAAATTATTTTAAATACACATTAAAAATACAGAAATTCATAAGGGATTCCCTCCCAATGGCAATATTTTAAAAGCTATAGCTAAATCTAGGTATTCTGTCAAAATACTTAGAACAGTCAATAGAACCATTAAGACAAAAAAAAAAAAAAAAACCAAAAAAACAATTCTGTCAGTAAACCATTTTAAAATTAAATAAAACAGAAAAGGGCATGCACAAGGAAGTCTTGAGTCAGTTTAAGTTCCTGAACATGAAGAATTCTGTCTCATTTGTATGTAAGGAATAACTAGAGCAGAACTGAAAATAATTTTTTAAAAAATAACTCAAACCTAATATATTACACTTGAAAACAAAGGGTGTCAAAAAAGTAACTTTAATTTATACAATTGTACCAGGGGTTGGGAAGTGGGGGTGGGAAAGTTTAACCAGAAATTCCAAACCTAATAGTAATAATAGACAGGATAAAGAAAAAAAAAATCATTCTGCAAATAAATATAACATAAATCTCCTGTGTAACTATAAGGAAATACTGTAAAAAGAGCCAAACATTGAGAAGTGGACAAAATAGAAGTATTTTTAGATGAGTTTTGAAACAGATGGAGAATCATGTGGCCAAACTCCCATTTAAATATACAACACTAAAAGTTCAGGAAAATGTTGGTGTTGTTAGACTGAAAATAGATATCTATATAGCAGGACAAATTCAAAAAATATGAGAAGTATAACTTAGATGGTGACCTGAGGGAAATAGAGAGGAGGGAAGATATTTAGGGGGAGAGTGAGGGGGAGAGAGAGATGCTTCTCATATCTGCTTACAATTCCTTTATGTTTGTTAATCTTAGTTGCCAAGAAGCTGAAAAAAAATGTACAAGGTAGAAGTTAAAATTAACCTATGTCCTATATCCATTCATAACTTCTGTTTCTCCAGTCTCTTAAGTGTGTAATTTATGCTGATTTACTCTTTCTGAGAGATATTAAAGCCTTTTGCAAAAGTTTACACTGTTGTTAATATTCTCTAGGACATGAACAGCCACAGCAAAACATTTTGTACTGTCCTAGTTCCAGCTAGGACAGGGTTAATTTTTGCAGTAGCCAGGACTGGGCATGGCTAGGACTCAGAGGTTATACTATACCACCTCATAATTTTCTGGGAACAGGGGAAGGGAGGTGAGTAATAACTCTTCCTGTACTCTCTGTCATTAGTATTGTTGTTGTTACTGTTTGTATTTTTTGTTATCACAATGCTGTTTCCAGTAAATTGTTCTTATCTCAACCCGTGATCTTTACTTTCTGTGCCTCCAATTTACCTCTCCAGCCCACCCCAGAAGAAAGAGAGAGCAGGAGGGAGGGGATCAAACAGCACATGGTTTGGAGTAGTTTCAGTGGGAATATTAAGTTGAAGAATACCATTCCTAAGCCACAGCATATACATATCGTCATTGAGAATTTAATAAATTATATTTTTACTGTCAAATTTCTCTGCATGTGTTTACTGAAACTTGAGACTTCAATTTCTTTTTCTAGCACCCATAAAATTGTTATCTATCAGCTAAATAAAAACAGTCTAGGTCAAATATTGTTGAAATGTTAGTATGATTATAGAGTGCTAGTCCTGATACATGTTCCATTGTTATTAAACTGATTTTTCAGTATTATTGCATAGCAGTTCCATTTGGCATTTGGGCCATATTTTATTGAGTATTAGGAATAAATTTGTGGTGGGCTGATTGTGGCTGGTTGCTAAATGCCCACCCAGCTGCTTTCTCAATAGGACAAAAGAAGAAAGTGAGACAGAAAAGCTCACAGTTCAAGACAAAGACAGGCACATTACTCAATAGTTACTGTGATGGCAATACCAGACTTGATTTAGGGAAAATCAATGCCATTTGTTGCCAGTTTAAAAAAGAGTAGGATAGTGAGAAACAAAACCAAAAACTAAAGCAGCTTCACCCTACTCCTGCCTTCCTCCCAGGCTTGACTTCATTCTGTCATTCCCAGCTCCTCTAACTCTACATCGTCAAGCAGAGTAGGGGTGGATGGGGGAAGAGATTTGTGATCAGTTCATAACACTTTGTATCTGCCTCTTCTTACTCTTTGTGCTTGCTCCCATATGTAGTTCCTGCAATGGGATAAAGTGCTTCAGTGCTCCAGTGTCGGTCCTCCATGGGATGCAACAAAGTGGCATATCTGCCTGCCGCAGTGAGGGATCCTCTATGGGCTGCAGTGTGGTTATCTGCCCTGATGTGGTCCCTTCCACGGGCTGCAGTGACTGCCTTCACAGGGTTCCTCACAGGCTGCAGGGGGTCAACCTCTGTCCCCAGAAGAGAAGGAAAACCCACATGTTTCAAGCAATATCTTGACATATACCTGTCAGAGACTCAGATCAGAGACTGAATCAACCATAGTATATTTTTTAAAACATTAATTTAGAAAGAGTGAGAGTCAATTGCCTTTAAGAAATAAATTAACTACTACTATCTGCACAAAAACTCTGGCATAACATTGAAACCCCCCATCAGAAATTAATGGTCAGCGATTAGATCTTACTGGGATTGTAATCATTTTAAACAAATATAAATTTGTGTGTTTATAAGTCCGAGTAAAACAATGTGCAACCATCCATGTTTGAGATATGGGAAATGGAACTGTATATAAATCATGTCTGTCCTTCTGGGTATTTAATTTTTGACTTGTATTTATGCCCACAAATTGTTCTTTATGTTTCTCATTCCTATTGGAAATGGCTGCCTATTACAGTAAATGATATCTTATCCAGACCAAAATGTTTAAAAAAATTATTGAGTTGGATCAGCATGTTGGATTTGTCCTAAGGAAATTAATTTTAAAGTCATTACAGTGTGCATTGAGAATATTTAATATTCATCTATCTGTTCTCAATCCTGGATCCAAGTTGCACATGTGCTCACCACAGAAGGACATGGAAGGCCAATATCCATTTGGCACTTTGCCTTTAAGTTTCCTCTATATGTCACACATTTCGAATGCTATTCAGTTTGAGATTGTGGACACAGAGCTAATGTGTATGTTGTACAAAAGCCACCTAAACCAGCTATGTGCCAGTATTTTCATTTTCTGATCAAGTGTCTTACATTTCCAGAAAGCCAGAGGCATTTAATATGCTTGCCTGACAAATAAGATCAATATGCATGTTTAGGGGGTCTAGGGAAAAAAAGAAATTAATGAAGATTCATGTATCAATCAATTCTTTGGAAGAATGGAAATTAAATGTAAAACATTAAATTAATGAAAGTTCAGGTTCCACAAATTAAAGCTGTATTTTATGTTATATATCTTTGGGCATAAAGCTAATATATCTTGCAGTACATACTGCTTTCCAAGCAACAATGAAACAGATGATAAACGTAGGTGAAATACAGCTAAGATTGTCTACTTTCCATATTTCTAAACATTTTCTGTAGTTTGTTACAAGAGTAATGTTAAACGTTCTGCAAAATAAATTATTTCTAATTACATTTTGTTTTTTACATAATAGGTCACTAGAACACTATATTTTCTAAAAGAATTTGCTACAAGTACCCATATCAATTCAACTTGCAGATTCCTTCTTTAACCATGAAGTTTATAGTTTAAGCGTCTGAGGGATTCAACCTCCTTGTTCAAATAGACTACACCAGAGAGAATTTTTTAGGCCTAAGAAGTTCTCCAAATTTCTCAGAAAATAAATAAACCTAGATTGACAGAAAGAAACCCAACCAAAATGGTGAGATCCAAGCCATGATCTTTTATAGAAGTTTATGCTTGTATTAACTCTTCTAAAATAACAATGTACAATGAAAAAAGTGTTTTTTTTTTTTCACTACATAAAGGAAAATTGTGAAAATCCATAAAAATGTAGTCAGGGGTCAGTACTGAGTTGTCTAATATTTAAAGACATACTTAAAGATTCTCCCTTAAATTAAATGGGACTTAGAGGTATAACCTGAAATAAATAAAGTAATGAAAAGAGACTTTAAAGACTTCTGGTAATTATATATATATATATACACTCACACATTATTTATATACATACTTTTAATTAAAAATCATTATACTGATAATTAAAAATATACCTCTTTAAATAATTCTGGAGAGATTCTTAAACTTCATTTCAGGAGGAAAAAAAAAAAAGTTCTCCATTTTGAAAAAGGTAAGGTACAAGGTCAGGTCTTTTTAATATATATATAAGATAATTGATTCTGCTCCCTCAAATCAACTTTTAATGTTGCATGAAGAGACAAAACCCACAGTCATTACTAAATGGCTAAGCATTAGATAACAAAACATTTCAGTATGGTGAAAGACAGTTTACAATTCAGTCAAAATAAACTGCTTTGTTTTTCTGCTCTACTTTTTGCATATTTAATAAATTTTCATAAGGTGCATCTGTTTATTCTGAACAATCTTTTTTGATTGACCGCTACCTCTCCCCTATCCCAAGGCTCAGAGAAGTACAATACATGGAAAGAGATTTCCAAACTCTCCAAAAGATTTTTAGACTACTTGCATCAAAATATGATGCAAATTATTAAATAAAACAAATGAAACAACATATATAGTGGTAGTAGTAATTAGTTTTGAAATACAGAACATCTCACGAGGGCAAAGCAATTGCACTTTGTACATTACAGTTTGTGAAGTGAAGTGAAGTGGTGTGATTTCAGAAGGCTTTAATTGAAGATGTCAAACAAATGTATTTTTAATAAAGTTAAGCCTGAACTATGTTCACAGAGTAAAAAAACCCAAAAAACAAAAAAACAAAAAGTAAAAAACACCAACCAACCAACCAACCAACTGAAAAAAGAAAAAAAACAAAAACAAAAACAAAACCCAAAAAACAAACCCTGAACTAGCGATTGTGTAAATGGCCTAAAACAAAGGTCAATGATAAGCATTTTCAAATTGCAAGCAGCTTAAAATTTGAAACCAGTTTATGCTGTCTGACACCATTTTACCAATACAGTTTGCAAAATGGCTGTTCCAAGAGCCAACATGCCTGTCCTTTTTCTAGCCAGGAGAGGGCTAATTTTTTACAGTAGCCAGGAGGGGGTTAGGACACAGAGGTTATTCTACACCACCTCAAACCATTGCCATGGAGTGGGGGGAAAAGTCTCTTTGAAGAAGAAAGGATCTCTTCCTGGTCAGTGCAGTGTGGGTGGAGGGAGCTGTAGGGTATTGTTTATTTCTCAGGAGGGTTTGTGGGAATTGTTCATTTATTGTACCCTCTGTCATTACTATTTTTGTCGTTACTGTTTGTTTTTGTATGTCATTGTTCTTCCCAGTAAACTGTTCTTATCTCAGTCTGTGTTATTTACCTTTTGTGCCTCCAACTCTCCTCTCCAGTCGTCCAGAGGAGTAGGGGAGAGGGTGGCAGACAGCATGGTTTCAGTGGGAATTCTAAATTGGGGAGTACCATACCCAGGCCACTACAATGTCTCATGGATATAACCTTATGCATTTATTTATTGAAGTAACCTCCAAACAGAAATATTGCACTGTCTCCAAATCCATTAAAAAGACATAATTTCTTAAAATGATATAACAGATAAAACTACTAATGATTTAGTAAAAAAAAAAAAAATCTTTAAAACAAATTTGGGGGCACTTGGCATCTTTTGCTAAAGGTATGAGTTACTTCATCTCCTTTAAGAAGTTAAATATTATAGATGAGAAACATTGTCTCATACATGCCATATAATGCAAAAGTATGACTCAGGAGTGTAACAGTGAGTGAGTTAAGCTCAAACAAAAACAAAACTTCATTAAATGTTTGTAGTTTATACTGAATAGTCCTAGGGAAAGTAATCTCAAGCAATAAATAAATACTGACAGCCCTGTATTTATGAAGCTTGTGGAGAGATAGAAGTGTAGTGAGAAACACTTATGTTGAATATAAACATCTTTAAAAGCTTTCAGAGAAAATTGGTGTACGATGTTATTTAGAAGACTGGAAAACATTTCTTTTGGACAACAAAAAGGGACCATTTTACAAATGCACTATTGCACTACAGGCAAAAGGAAAAAAAGTGGCAATACAGATATGTCCTAGTTTTGTCCTAGAAGCCATAATAATATGTCTGTTATTTTAGAAACAAACAAAATTTAAGTGCTTTGATAGCAGAGCAAACAAATTTCTGTTATGGACAAAAGAGGTGATGCATGTTGATTGCGCAAGAAAAAGAATGTATTCTTATAATGTGAAACCATTTTAAGTGAAGAGACTAGCATTTATTATGTTTTAGTGCTGAAAAGAAGTTACGGTATGGTGTCTTTTATCTCACACTGTTTTACTTTCATTGCTGGGAGTTTGATATCAGTTTCCATCAAAGTGTGTGCTGCTGATTATGATAAATGAATGGCATGAGGTCATAATGCATGCAACAGAGAACATAATGTACCTCAGTAAAAATCGGAGGGTTTGTCTTAGTTATGAATTCAATCAATTCAGATAGAAACTCTGACTAAATCCCAGTACAAACCAAGGTGATGATGTGTATTAATGCATTTAAACCTTCTTAATTAGAGACTTTGGATAATGAAACCATAAACAAATTAAAATGGATGAAACATAACAAAAAAATTGTTGGAATTATATTATTGGTAAAACTTTTACAAGTATCTTATTTTCACACTCTTGTTTTCTAGCTGACGTGAGAGGTCTTTCAAGACGCGCTGCCCAGGGGAGAGCTCAGATGCACAGTTCCCAGCAAGAAGAAAACAAAAGGAATAAATAGCTCTAGAATGGATTGCTGTTTTTTTTGAGGCCTTCTTTTTCAATATTAGTGTTCCCAGTAGGCTCCTGAAGAAAACAGATTCTGATGGTAATTTTAACATTTCTTCAGTAGAACTGGTGAATAGATCTCTGTAGTACAGACACAAAACAGTTGAAATGAGAAGTCCTATTAAAAAGATGTAGTTTTAAAGCTGAGAAAAGGAGACAACTGTATGAAAAAAAAAACCCACCCATCTAAACAAAGCAAACCAAAGGAAAACAAGGATACTGAATAGCAAAAAGTAAGCAGACAGAGTTTAAGTTCACATTTCAAATAAAAATGGACAGAGTCACAGAATAACTTCTAACAGGGAGAGGTTTTAGACTAATAAGTGGTCATTTCCCCCTTCTCTACTTACCTCTTAAATGACACTATTCTTTTCCATGTGCAATCCATGGTATTTGCTGGCATGTGAACCACAGCTTGCCCTATATAACTGGCGCTCCCCAGTTTCTCAGAGTGCACCTATACCATGCTGTAACATGGAGGAGGTCTTCTGGGGGATAATTTCCCTTGCTGTGTATTTGCTATGCACTCAAGGGCGTCACTGATGCACTTCATGATTTCCTGATTTGTAGAACGAAGGCTATACCCTAGGACACTTTTGGAAGTGTCACTCTTGCAATAGGGATGTCTGTGCCTCAGACTAAAACCCATCATGAGAATCATGGATGGTAAAGTTGCAATCTAGTTGTGCATGTGTGGATCAACCTCATGCCCTTTCCTCTTTACCCCTCTTTAGTTTTTAATAAAATGTATATGGAGAACACTATCATGTTTTCATGATGTTTTGTGTCCTACTCAGAATAAATCTTAATAAATATGCTTTATTGTGTAAAATTTTGACATTAAGAATGCATTCCTTTTTCATTCAAAGAACTTGCACTTCTACAATTTTGGAAAAAAACAAAAATGTTAAAGTCTAAATGCCATATCTTTTTATGCTTACTAGTACCATTTCATTACTAATTGCTTTTAAGAACTGATAGCCTCTTTCTGAAAATTAGTCTGTGCTTTCAGAATGGAAAACTTCACTGACTTTGTCCACTCTGTTCTTTTTTTCTCCAAAGGTGATATCTTGAGGGAATTGAATCCTTGAGACTCATTATATTGCAGACATTATTTTTGAAAAAAGTAGCCCACAATAGGGTCTGAATAGGAGAAGTAATCCTACACATAATTATTGGAAAGTCTGCTCTATATAAATGAAACAGCAATTTCTACTCACTGCTAGTAGCCACAGCCAGAGGTTATTGCTATAATATCCTGAAATAACAGGAAGACAAGGGAAGTAATCCATAATGGAAAACCAAGGAACATTCTTAGGTAACATCTAGTATAGGGCAGGGAATAGTATGAGGGAGAAACTAGGGAGGTCTTCAGAATTGCCCCTAATTCCCAGATCTTTCCTATTGCCTTTATGGTGCCTCAGGTCTCAGAGAAACATTATGAACCTAATTATCAGGACAGTCTGTACACACACACACATATATATATATAATATATGTACACTATTTTTTTTTAAACCATACATCTTATTACAGCTATATGCAAGCTGCATAGATGAATTACTAAACAAAGTAAACCCTTAAAGTGCCTTACCTATCAGAATTATCTTCTTACAATCAGTCATTTTGTCCATATGGATGGAAACTCTCTAAAAAATAGTCATGCTATATCATATCATATATATTTCTTTACCAAGAGAGCAAGTGCTTGTTCTACTTGTCATCTGTTTGCTGGGGCTTCCATTGCAGTATCGTAGGATGTCTAAGTAAAATCTCCATGGATTTTTGCAATGTCATATACAACTGCAATGCATAGTCAGGAACCAGTTACCACATTTGAATTTGAACATTAATTCTCTTAATTTGAGGGAAATAAAGACATTAGGGTTGGGACTCAAGGTTAAAAGGTCATGTGCCTACATGTAGGTGTTTATACTGACATGAACTAGATTAATTAATTATTCTTTAGGCATTAACAAGCCTTGCAAATTAATTTATTTATTTAGTTTTTCTGTGAAATATCACTGAAGAAAAGTTTACTAATTTAAACTTGGACCTTTAAAGATGTTATATTATAACATCTTTATGTTATGTCATATTATATGATCTCACAGTCTATGATATTTATAGGAAATATGTGTATTTTTGGTTTTTTTTTCTGAATAAATTCTGTATGACATTTAACTGTCATAAATAATGATTTTCCTGTTACAATGATGTGATAGTAAGGAGAATTCAAAATAGGTCATGTTTAAGCACGATGTTGCATTCACATCAGGAAGTGCCATAAAAAGAAAATGGAGTTGGGTGTACATGGCAATAAAGCCACCCAGAGAAAGCAGAAGCATACTGAAGAAGAAAGAGAGAGAGAAATTTTCTGGGAATAGCATTTGGAACCCAGAGGGTCAGTAAGGCCTGTGGCGGGTGGAGAGCATTATTTACAACAAAGGGGCAGAAATTGCCAAAAGAGAATAGCAGGGTTGATTTTTCCCTTCAGTACATTTTTCCAGGTGTTCTTTCCACTGTGACAATTATAATGCTTTTGCTATTGCTTTTGATGCTCATGTCAACTGGTGCTAAGACTGAATTTATTTACTCACCACCTGGTGCAGGATCTACTGACTTCTTTTGTTTCTTCTCCATTACTTTGGAAGTTAAATTGCTAATCACAGCTGGTTTCAGCTCATGAAAGAGTAAAGTGCATTGTCATTAAAATGATCACATGAACAAAAAAACCCCAACCAGCTCCTGAAAGCTGTAGCTGGGAGCGTTGTATAACTGACTTTTATTAGGTGGCCTGTGCTCCAGTTCTACTCATATTTCGTGCATTCAAATAATTTACTCAGTTGATTCTATGATTATATATATAAAGAATGTTTTTTGAATCTCTTGATCCAGCAAAGCATTGTGTGTACCTTACTCAAGGCACATAAAAACCATAACACACTTGTCATGACTGATTTACACTTAAAATTTACTTCATGTATGCTTATTAGGTCCGGACATATGTGAACACATTTTCTCTGTGCAAATGACCATATTTCAATGCCATGGAAATTGTTAATAATATGTGATATTAACAAATACTGCAGCAAAAGTTTTATTAAAAAAGTTCAAATTCTATGCTTGTGAGACATAAGCTTTCAAATCATAAAGCTGTAGGTAATTTTATTTTTGATTTATTTTTTATTAGCACTTCACTTGCAAAGGAAGAAATATTCTTACTTACAAAAATCCACTCTTACTTATAAAAATGGCAACTGAATAATATTCAGGAAAAAAAAAAGCACAATGATTTAGAGCTAATTTCACTTCACCAATAATACTAAACCTAAATCCAAAATACAACATTAATTAAGTAGGCTCATCAAAGTTCCTTTCCTGACAAGAAGGCAGTCAGATACCAGAAGTTCCAGTTGAAAAGGATTTGTTCAGGTTAGTTTAACACCATAGAATGGCAAGAGCTAGCTGACACTTCAATATCTAAGGCTGTTTTTCTGTGTAGGCAACATCCTGCTGATCAGGCTACCATAGTGCCAGTTTCTTTTAGGCTTTATAGTTTACAGAACAATATAAAACTCTCCAAAGTAGCTCCTGATAATAATTGTGGTTATGAGCAAGCCAATTACACAAAAGTGACATCAAAATATTATAAAAATAGGGAATCTTTTGGACCTTGTTTCCCTTTTTTGTATGACAGATATTCAAAGATATCAGCAGGTTTCAACATATTGGTGAAAAGATTACTTACAGCTATCTAAATTGAATAAGAAATAATAATACATTATTCTTTTGTTCCATCAAAGGCATGAAAGATTTTGTTAGTGCAGTTATCTATTTAGAGATGTACTCCACTTGTCCTTTCTTTGATACTTAAAAAAAAAAAAAAAAAAGTATGTGAACATATTAATTCTGTATTTTAATGCACTGAGTTTCAGTATTTAAACTGTAAATGGCATCAAGCTGTGTTTTCAATTAACTTTTAAAAGAAAATGCCTTGCAATTACTCTGGCTAGAATTCCAATCACAGAGGACTAATATCAGCAATCTGTTTCTAATTTTACAGTTACATCAGATTTTTTTTCAAAATGGAGAAGTTCTGCATTTCTTTTTAGATGTGTTAAGTCAAAGGGATTCTGAGCACTGTAGGGAATGTACAGAAGAGACTGTACATGTGGAAAAGGCCATTGACCTGCAACATACCCTAGACCTTTGCTGCAGTGCAGGGATGGATGGAATGGTACATTCATGCATTATGGATGTGAGTATGCATCCAAAGACATTCTTGGGATTTCCAAATAATTTCAAACATTAAGAGAACCAGTAATGTTTAAACAAGCAAACAAGTAAACAAAACCCCCTCGAACAATCCAGAAAACAAGAAAGAGACAGAAAACATATTTGTAAAAACTGAGATGCATTCTGCAAGTACAGTAATACTAATAAAGAAAAAAAAGATACTGATAATGAAATATTGTTTTATTATAATGCAGTTTCTGATAGGTGTAGACTCTGTAGTGATAGGTTGGAAAATCATAAGGAACTGAGTACAAAACAGACTGAACCGCAATAAATAAATTTGCTTCAAATGAGTATAGTTAATCTCATATCTTGATCTCCTCTAGTATGTTTAGTATATTCTTTATTATATCAGATATAAAATTGTATGTGATCAATATTTTGTCCTCAAAAGCATTTAAGCAGCTTAATAACTTTTAGAACTGCTGTTCTTAAGTAGGACATACCTTTGAAAGGCACTGAAAATAAAGATAATCTACCACTGTTCTTCAAAACATTTTTAAGTGGAAAAATGCAATGCCTCCTCAGTAAACGAGCTGGAGCATGTAAATACTTCAGGAACACCATGTGGCTAACAGCTGAAGCCTGAAAAAGATGTTAGTATTCTTGAAGCACCCATGGTCAAGATGTGTAACTGTATGCAAGATGGAAATCACAGGAGAATCACACATTCTCAGTGAAGTGAGTTATGACTGATAAAGACCCAATACAAATGTATGACAAAGCTGAATCAGAAATTCTTAAAGTATGGGGGGTTTTCACCTATTATTTGTGTGGATACTAAACAAAGGAAAAAAAAACACAAATGACCATGTGTTTTTAATAGTTATGATTTTTATATTCTCTCTCTTTATGAAAAAGGATATAAGTTATTAGTTTCAAGTGGACCCTAACATTCTTTTAGTAAATCTAAATATATAAGGAGTAATCTGATTCCTCCAATAAAAGAATCAAATATAATACTACAAAGAGAGATCATAGGAGAACTAGTTGTATTTGATAATAAAAACTGTGGATGTTGATTTTCCGACTGTATTTCAGCATTTTTCAGTTCATCTAGGGTTAACATATTTTCCATAACAACAGATCCAAAAGTAAATGTGTCAACAAATTCCTTGCAAATATACCCTTGCTATGTCTCACTCAGTGTCACGGTATTTCTACTCCAACATCCTAAACAAGGAAAAGTGAGAAACTGGTTTCTCATCACTAAAAAGGGGAAATTATACATTGTTAGTAAGTTGTTGTTGAGGTCCTCACAAAACAAGCATAATAAATGCTTCAGCTTAATTCTTTGATCTCCTTCTCTCACTGCATTTAAGATATTTTATTGCTTAAGGCATTTTCAAAGAGGTCTATCGCATGGCAGAAATAACTTAGCATACTTGACTCGAACTGTTTTACCAGTAGTTGACTTTGTTTATTCTAGATAAAAACTTATGTCTTGTGTTTTGTTTTTATTTCATACCAGCCACCACTAATATCTTTCTGATTTCATGCACATTTATTTACACAAACAATTTTTAAAATAATTTTGTGTGGAATTTCAATTGGACAATTGAAATGAAGGAGGCCAAATTCAACTTGATGGAAGGAAGAAAATGTAATTTAACTGCATATCTTTAATCATAAGTGAAAGTTTTATCTATCAGAGTACAGATGTAATGGATGATAAAGCCACAAAGTCTAAACAGTTTTCAGAGACCCTGTGTTGCACACAGTGGCTTCCTGCATTTGCTTAATGGTTTATAATTTTTTTTTTTTTTTTAAGGAAAATTACATCATGATCTACTTAGAAGTGTTCCAAAAGTTTCTTGGGAGAAGATAATTAGCAAATTACTTCCTTACACTTTCTTTCAACTAATTCAGTCATTCTAAATTAAACTTTTTTTTTTTTTCCTGTGTATTGATAAGAATTGCTTGGATTTTAAAAGGTGTTACTGATGTTAATTCATAGAGACTTCTTAATTATTGTGAAGGCAGTCCCTAGGTAAACAGACTACGTATCATATTATATTATAAGGGTTTTTTAGTGCATCATAAAGTGATTCTTCAGATTCAGACACACTTCTCACAAATAGCCATGGTCCATAGAGGTTTTTTTTTCAATTTTGAAGGTCAATCAAACTTTTATCCACTTATTCCTGTGATAGTTACATATTAATTGAAATACATTTCCTGGTGGTAAGTTATGTGAATAAGAAATGTGCCTTCTTAGGTGTTTGATTACTCAGAATCAATTTCATCATTTACTACATTTTAGAGCAATGGTGTACCAGTTTGCAGTGATGGAATATCTAAAAGTAAGAAAACAACACAAGTGTGATTGAAAATATGTTTCTAGAAATTATTTTTTTCCTTCTCCATAGTCTCTAATTTCTTCTAGATTAAGCCAGAATTTCCATCTGGGATGCAGCTCCAGCTTTTAGATGCCTCAGTTTATTTATCTGACTATAGATGTCTAGATGTGAAATAGACTATCTAAGCTCACACTGAGTTTAATGAAAATCTGAGCTAGATCTACATGTGTACAGGTGTCTAGTAATATTTGGTAAGATCTAGAAATCAAAATATGCACAAAATAGAAGCAGATATAACAAAGGACTTAAGGGAAACCCAGGGAATGACAGCTTGATGCCAGTCCAAATTTGCTGAACTATCACAAGCAAATTTCTTGAGGCATAATTGTGTCCGAATACATTGAAGATTCTTTGGTTTTGGCTACTGTGAGCATCGCTAGGATAATGTTACTAAGATAAAGTCAAAGGGCAATCTTTTCAAATGCAAGCTGAGATTCTTTGATTTTCTTTATGTTCTTTCATGCTGAATAAAATCCTTATTCCTAGTAATATGGTGTTGGTACAGCAGGCTAAGGCAGAAGGTGCTACTTACTGCCTTTAATACTTGGATTCAAAGCATTTATTTCTCTTACAGTATGAAGGCATGATGCTTAAATTATAGGAAACCTGAAATGTAAGCTAGGGAATCTACAAATTTATTACTATTAAATGTTATTAATTACAAATATTATAGATTAATTCTTAATTTAATTTTAAATTAAAATATCTACTGCTTCTGTTGTTTTTATTTTGGTGGGTTTTTTGGGGTTGTTTTTAGACACTGAGGTACCTTTTCTATTACCTTTTGAGGGAAAAAAAAAAAAAAAGAATAGCTATAGACCTGTGAAAAAAAATGTTTTATAAGATCTCATGAGAGGATAAGTTAGAAAATCAATTTTGAATATGAACATGGATGCTTTTTACCTAAGCTGGTATGTCCACTGTTATTTCAAAATAAATTGCTTGACTTCCACTACAATCAGAATTCGTTTATCTTTTTAACCCAAAGACTTTTTTTATACATTAATCCTGGATTCCCAACCTCATTAAAACAGTTATATTGAATCATAAACTAGAACATCAGAGAAGCAGTTGAGACTTTTATTTATCAGACTTTCTGTCTGATAAATACTGATAAAGACTTTCTGTTATTTGGAAACTCCTCCTGTACTTTCTCTAAAAGTCCCTCAAAACATTAATTCACATTAGCATGTGATGCTTATACCTTAGTGGAAACACTGAAATTCACTGTTTATATATTGTAGCCTGACATATTAGTTGCCATAGAAATACGTAGGAGTAAAATCATCCTAGCAGTGAAATTTGCCATTTCAATGATCAACACAGAGATTCAGTCATACACATGTAACACCGGAAATACTTACCTGAAGTATTTGGTTTTTTATGCAAACTGGTGCAAACCACTATTTTCCACAGCTTCAATGCACAAACAAGTTTACTAGCTACCGAAATCTTTCCAATAAAGAAATAAACTAATTTTAGTGGTGGGAACTCGTGGTATTGCTGTAATGCCCAATAGGACTTGTTGAAGGATTTTGAATTCATTTCATAGAAGATTGGAAAAAATACCTGAAAACAATAACTTGTGCAAGAAACAAACACAAACTGTATTCAAATAAATGACCTAATACCTGTTTTCTTTTTTCTCCTAACATACTGTTTTAAGTAATAAGATTTGGTTTGACAGTGATAACTGAAATAAAAATTTGTCTCTAAAAAAAAGAAAGGAGACAGGAAAATGCCTAAATTTCTATTAAATATTTACTTTCATTTCACTGCAAATAAGAATTATGAACAAAACCATTCCATCAAATAATTCGGACAGAATTCTGCAATGCTGCAATGTGTTGGAGAATATGAAAACAAAAAATTGCAGCATACTGTAATACACTCAATTTATGTGGAGCTGGCACATAAATCAGACTTGATTTACACTTTCAAATATTTATTTGGAGTACTGTGGATGTATGATATACAAACTGCAGAAACCATTAATCAGGGAATTTGGTTCTGCACACTGGTATTAGCTCATTAATTTTCCTCCAGTTTAAATGTGTTTCCATTGTCAAAATTATGCCATTAGCATTAAATGTGAGTCAAAAGGTTGATATTTCAACTTCACTTACATTGCGCTCTATGAATGTTCAATCTGTGAGCTGTTAAGCAGAGATGAACCAATCAGAGTTAAAAATCATGTACACTCCAAGTCCTGGCTGGGTATATTTGATTGCAATCAAGAACCATCAGATCATCTAACCAAGAGTTCTGGAAATAAAACATACTTTGAATTTTGTGATATCTCACTTAAAGGATATATAATTCTGCCCTACTTCACTCTGAGGATTTTGATTTGCAGTCTGATTATTTTCCTACTCATGCAATGATCCCTGAAGAAAAAATAAATTATTTCTATGAATACATCTGTATGTCATACATAAATGTTGCAATACGTATATAAGCACACAAAACAAGCGCATGTAGAGATGGTTTTAATATTAATGGAATAAAAATATTAGGTTAATGATCATTAACTAAGGTCTGACTGTGAAAACTCTGCAAATATTCTCAGTAAAAATAGAGACATCACTTGTTTTCCAGATCAATTATTTTTATAGATTGGTTAAGAAAAATCTTTAGGATTTTTTAGACATCAGGCACATGACACAGAGTGCTACTAGTACAGTATGTTACTCAAAAAATTAAAGGCACATAAACACACCTTCGATTAATACCCAGTTTGTATATACTTCTTTCAAATCAAACAAAAAACATTCTACTCCTCTCAACAAGCAATTCATTCAATTTCTTCTGAAAGACTGATTTTGACTATATAATATTGTACGATTGATTATTCTTTTTGAGGTAAGTAAACAGGGAATTGTTTCTCCTGCCATATTGAACTGTGCTATTAGTTATACAGATTTATGCAGAGTAAAGAACAAAAGGGGTTTGGCGTTCTGTTGTGTTTTTTTTTTGTTTGTTTGTTTGTTTGTTTTTTTTGTGTGTGTGTGTGTGTGTGTGTGTGTGTGACAACTCTTTCCCCTCTATACTATAATCTCAGAAGTATTTATTTTTAGTAATCATGTGAGGACATGGCATGATGTAGTAGATGGCCAGATACATGAAGAAAGGAAAAAAAAATCCCTCTCCTAACCAAGGGACAAACTATCAGAAACATTCATTTTAATGACAGGTTGATTTTGAGATTTTGTGTATCAGATTTAAAACAAATATTTTCAGCCTCCATTTCAAACCCTAGAATTTTCAAGAAAGAAATTGCTGTTGTGAATAACAATATCCAGGTAATCCTTTACCTTCCAGGTGAGAACACTAACATTTTTAACCTCCCTTTGCCAAAAGCATTAAATGTATGAGGTCTGAAGGTTTAAAATATTTATTTAAAAATTGTTTCCTTATAGGAGAAAGGAGAAGTGGGTAGATGATTACAAGGGGTAAAAAAAAAAAAAAAAAAAAAAAAAAATAAAAAAAAATCAAGTTTTATATATATAGTTTTAGCTTAAGCAAATTCACAGTAAAGAAAAACAGTTTGATATGACTTTCCAGGTTATTATAAATGCATATGTATCTTCAACTAGAAAGAATTTTCTGCAGCTGCATTTGGAAATAGTCTGCAAAAGAGCGCTTTTAATTTTATTAAATGAAAGCATACTAGTTATTGGGAAAGTATAATAGTGAGAATAGTATGAAAAAGGGATTGCTCAGCAGGAATACACAACAAAATTAGTACTCTCAGTTATCTACTTTTTAACTATGCTACTGCACAAATCTTTTTATAGATTTAGGTGAATCTCTAGCAAATCCCTGAAGGATGTTTTCAAATTCAGCAATACATTATAGTTTAAATGCATCCATAAGTATTTTAACTCAGAATCAACAATAAAAAAAGTATATAATACTATTGAAAAATAAAGACTATTATATAATTCAAAATGTTAAAAGTATAAGTTTCTCAAAACTCTGAACAAATCAATGAATTTTCAGTGCACTTAACCTTTAAAAAGTAAACTTTTGTGATCTTTATTTATATTTAAATTTTAATCATCTTCTCAACCAAATCACGTGAAATTCCAAAACAGTAACAATCTGTAGGTAACATTTGTAAGTTTTTGCTAAGGTGATACTTCAGCTTTTAAGTATACATGGTATTTAATATTTTATAAATTATTGGCAATATATTTGTTATACTATTGAAACACTTTAAAAGACGTTGTTTTAATAGGCAATAACTAATCAACATTTACTGAAAGCAAATACTATTCTTTTAAGCAAATTGATTTTGTTGGTCAGGTTTTATTGGGTATTTGCTAGTAATAGTTTCTTTTTTTTTTTCTTCTTTTCATAAGTAGAATTTGACTGACTTCGTGCAGATATCAAAATAACTCTTCTCCAGACTGAACAGCCCAACTCTATCAATCCTTTCCATAAAAGAGAGGTGTTCATTCCCTCTGATCATTTTTGTGGTCCTCCTTTGCACCTGCTTCAACAGGTCAATGTCTCTCCTTCACTGAGGACTCCAGAAGTGAACACGATTCTACAGAAGCAAGTTCACCAGTGCAGAGTAGAGAGAGACAATCACTTTCCTTGACTTGCTGCTCACACTTCTATTTGTGCAGCCCAGATAAGGGTTCATATTAAAACAGCAAACGAACAAAAACTTTAAACACATACATGTTAATATGAATATAAATAAAGTCTTTTTTTGTTGTTTTAAAAATGAAGGTGTTGTTTTTTTGTTTTTTTTTTTTTTTTTGTTTGTTTGTTTTGTTTTTCTTTATTTTGTTTTTTCTTTGTTTTTGTTTTTTTTTTTTTTTCATTC
>JAWWMO010000001.1:73789385-73828571 GCA_035047845.1 Dendrocincla fuliginosa
TGTTTTAAAAATGAAGGTGTTGTTTTTTTTTTTTTTTTTTTTTTTTTTGTTTGTTTGTTTTGTTTTGCTTGATTTTGTTTTTTCTTTGTTTTTGTTTTTTTTTTTTTTTAATTCTAGAAGTCTCAAAATATAAGAATAAATCATGCTTCAGGGGGAAAATATATATGAGTAGCAACCACATTCAACTGTATGGAAGATGATTCATCTTTGGCAAACAGAAATTCCACTATGTGAAACTAAATCAAAGGAAACTAGAGTGTGAAGCAATTACACCCTTACTCAACAAAATAAAAGACAAACAAAAAGCCATCTTTTCTTTGGGTGGTTTTGTTTAAGTGAAAGCAATATACCAATGCAAAGATTATTTATACATTCACAAAGTTGGGTTGTTTTCTCTTTTTTTTTTTCCTCTTTCCTTTTGTATTTTTGAAACTACTTTCATATTTAAACACTACCCATGTCTTTCAGGCTAGATGAAGTATTCAAACATCAGAACTGCTTTAAAGTAGGGCTTGAACCTTATCATATACTATCTGCTATTCCTATACAAAGTGTGAATTAGAAACAAAACAAAACAAAACAAAACAAAACCAAAACCAAAACCAAACCCAAACCAACCAAACAAAAAAACCCACTTCAGAATAATGCTTGACTCAGACTTTGTATAGATATGTATTAAACCCAAGAAAGTTAATAAAACATCAGGATTGCTTATTTTCCCCAAAGTCCACCGTACTCTGTTTCATCTTCCTGCTTGGTTCTGGCAAAACTAGACAAGGCTACACCTTTTTTTTTTTTTTTTTTTTTTTTTAATAAAAAAAACAACAACCCACCTTTTGCAACTGCAATTCTTCTATATAGAAGAATTTCAGATTTCTGAATTGCTGCATCTAAATAGTGTATATGTGTGAATGTGGCATCTCCAGAGCATCATGCAACAGCCATTAGCACATGGATTTTGTTAAAAAAAAAAAGAATATAAAACAAACAAAAAAAGCCACCAACAAAACAGAGCACTGAAGCAAACCTGTGAAGTGTTCAATGAAGACAGATTTTCGCTCAGTTTTCTGAAAAGATTATTTTGCAAGATTTCTTGAAGAAGAAACCAGACAAAAACCACAGCTTTCCAGAGAGAATTTAAAAAAAAAAAAAAAAAGACAAGTTGATGTAAATCAAGAATCATAATTTTAAAAATAATGCACATGATTCTTTACAACTATGATCACATCAGAACTGATTTGCCTATATTGTAAGAGAAATGAGATGGACATGAACTGTACTGTTCAGAACTGCTTGTCTTCCAAAGGGATTATTCAACCCTCTAAGCTCTGCTGGCTACCCATGACTGAAAGTGTTGCTGCTGTGCAAGTCGTTCTGATGATGCCTCACATATACATTCATGCAGCTCCCATTCATTTTGCCACTGATTGACTGCAGACACAACACAATTTATCTTAAAACTGTTAAATTGAACAAAACCCAGTAATCTCTTTCATTGCATCACTTGATATGTGAACATATGCTATAGAAAAGATATCAAAGTGAAAAAAAGACTGAGAATAAATAAGAAGTATTTATTGCTTTATCCCATTTGCTCCCTTGGGAATAAAAATTATTATAGATCATAGGATTGAATTAAGCTACTGTATTTGGGGAAAACACATCATAGTAACTATAAGAATGCAGGTAGACAAACATAAACAAACATGATATCTGATGAAGCTGAAAGATTTTTCTGTTTTATCCCATCTTGTTGTTTTGATGAAGATTCAAAAGAAAGAAAATAAAAGGCTGTTTATTTTGCAAAGACATTGGAATTCACTAGAAGTACAATTTGAGGTTCTGTGAAGACAGGAGAAAATTCTGTTGTCTAGATATAGGTATCTAGAGCACTTCTATGAAACATATATTTATATATATAACTCTGGAACAGGAGGAGAGGACTTAGAAGACCCACAAAGCAGAAGCAAGAGTTCAAGAATGAAAGAGACAACATCTGAAAAAATCTGGATTTCCATTTTTAAGCATCTTCCTCACATCCTGAGTGTCATATTTCCAGCTGCTGAGATGATGGAATGGTCTAACTATAATTATTTCTGTCTCAGACCTTAATTTATTTCAAGATATATAGCAATGTATTGTATAATCAAATATACATACAATTTTTTCTCTACTTATTTGAGTGTTTTGTTTCATACAGAATCACAAAATCATTAAGATTGGTGTTGCCGTAAGGGGAAGGAAAAAACTTTCCAAGATAACTTTATGTGGGTAAAGTAGAGAAAAGTTCTTTTATTTATAGGGTTTTAGGGATACAGAATATAAAGGAGTATAAATGAGTACATAAAGTATAAAAGAGTATAAAAGAGTGCAACACATGTTGACAAGTAACAGATAGAAAAGACCGGTTCTAGGTTGATCTCACAGCCTCAGGCATACCATGTGAGTTCTTTTTCCAAGCACCACCTCTTTAAAACATGCAGAGTAAATTAATCTGAAAGGCGTCCCTTTCATTTCATTCCCGGCTGTTTCCAGTCAACCCCTGAGCCACTCTGCCATATCTTACAGAAGCAAACAAGGGACAACAACCTGCCCCTCCCAGGTGAAAGACCCTTTCACCTACAGGCTGGGAACACTGACTCTTGCAACATCTGGGCCCAAGTCAGCTCACCTCCCAAACCACTATAAACAAGGGAGAAACATCCTTTTGCAGCTGCCTCCCTGAAGCTCAGCTACCCCAGCAGCTCCTGCTGGTACCCAGTTCCCATTACCGGTCTCGTCTTCCTTCAAGCAGGACCTGATGTTCTTGAGGTCCGGCCTGGGAGAACAAGGGAGGGGAAACATCTACTCCCCCCACCTTAGGAGACCAAGGGAGGGAAAACCCCCCTTCTCAAGCAGAGCTCTTCTGAGCTCCCCCCTGCCCTCTTTTGGGGGTGGGGGGGTGGGGGGTGTACACAGGGCACCACACCAGGCTAGGGAGCAGAGAGTGTGTGTGTGTGTGAAATATCATCAAGGTGTAAGACCTGGGAAAGCTCGCTACCTACGTGGCAGGATACTAGTTGTATAACACTACTCAATTATCATTATCAATTATCATCTACAGGTTGCATCCAATCTAAGAAATGCCCATACCCAGAACTTCCCCTGGGACCGCCCCATTGCATGCCTCTCCTAGAACTGAGGTGGAGGTGTTAAGGCCCCTTTACTTCATCCTTTTTCAGGATCTTCATGCCACTTTCCCTTGTTGGAGCTTCTCCAAGGTTGCTGGGCTTTGCTTTCTTGTTTTGACTAACATGGTACCTAATTATCTTAGCTCTGGTACATATTTCCCAGGCATGGTGTTCCAGCTATTATCTCACCCTTAGGACAGCTAGCACAGGGTTAGAGGTTGTTAGCTACTCTAAATGTAAGAAACTACATAGTTGTAAAATTCTGCAAATACATGGAATCCCTAAGGCATCATTGGAAAAGACCTCCAGGACCATTAAGTTCAGCTTTTGACTGATCACAGCCTTATCAACTACACCATAGCACTAAGTGTCATGCCCATTAGTTTCTTGAACACCTCCAGCGATGGTAACTGTACCACCTCCGTGAGTGATTTGTTCCAATGCTTAATAACCTTTTCCTTGAATGGATTCTTCCTGATGTCCAACATGAACCTTCTCTGGCACAGCTTGAGTCTATGTTTTCTCATCCTGTCACTAGTTGCCTGGAAGAAGAGGTCAACGCCCACTTTGTTGCAACCTTCAGGTAGTTGTAGAGAATAAAAGGGCTCCCCTGATCCTTTTTTTCTCCAGACTAAACACCTGCAGCTCTCGCAGCCACTCCTCATATAACTTACTCTCTAGATTCATCATTAGCTTTGTTGTCCTTCTCTGGACATGCTTCGGAATCTCAAAGTCTTTCTTAGAGTGAAACATCAGAAACTGGACACAGGACTCGAGATGTGACCTCACAAGTGCATGGTGACTTTTTTGCAGATACACAGCTAAACACATTGTGGTTCTCTGAATATCTTGGTTATAGTAAAAATTGATACATTCACTTTGAAATACAAAGATCATATTTTAAGGGAACATTTTAAGGAAAACAAGAAGTTTTTATTGGCATTATGCCTTAAAAGAGATTGGAAAGAAAGTAAGGAAAAAAAAGAGGTTTACTTTGGTTTATTTCATGCTGGGTTTAATTCATCTAAAATGAGATGGTGGAAGAAGGTTTTTGTCAACCACAATAAATAAGAGAGCCTAATTAATACATGTGCAATATACTAATGGATTTACCTCCAAGTAATGTTTGCTAAAATACATTAAACAAGAGTCAAAGCTAATCATTGCAGATCCAAATAAATAACATTGTCACACTTAAAGCAGCATATTGATGACAAATACAGTATAAAGTGTACAGGAAGTATTTTCAAGCTTCACTTTCTATTTATTTGCATGTTTAGATAAGCGATTAATGTCCTTCCAGCTGTTTCTGGATATTGTAGTTCTTCGGAGTAGCACTATGCATAATGAAACTAAATTAATTAAATACAGCAAAATACTATAGTCGTTGAAACAGAATTTCTGAAGCAGATGCAACCAGCCATATTAGTGAAATGTAAATGTTTATCTGTCTCAGTCTCTAGATGTAGTGAATGGGAAAAGTCTGGGGGGGGAATATAAGAAAACTTCTATAAGAATATTTCTCTAAAAAAATCCTCAAGAACTGCATCCAATATTGAGATTTCCTCAATTAAATAAACTTGTCTTTGAAGCTCATTGCAATCTATAGTAACTAGAGAGACACAATTTGCAAGGTGATACTCTTTATGTAAGGTAGCTGAGTCTCACTGACAGTTGAATTCTGCCATAGTTAAGAGCAACAGTGTAACAGACTCTTTAAGTAAGTGCAAAGGTTAAGTGCCTTAAGTAGCTGTTATGCAACGTTCATCCCTGAGGAATACCACTTGTCACTTCTCTCCACTTGTACACCAAGCCATTGACCACAACTCTTTGAGTTTCAATTCCTTAGAGTGGTCCAACCACAAAATCTGTCTCTCCAGTTTAGTGACAAGAATGTCATGTGAGACAGTCAAAAGCTTTTTCCATGTAGGTCAGTTGCTCTTTCCTCAGTCACCAACCCTGTAAACCCATCACAGAAAACCACCAAATTTGTCAAGCATGATTTGCCTTTAGCGAAGCCATGCTGGCCATCACAAATCACCTCTTTATTTTCCACATGTCTTAGCACAGTTTTCAGGAGGGTCTGCTCCATGATATTGAGAGGCCCAGAGGTGAGACTGACTGACTCAGACTTTCCTTATTTCCTTTTTAAAAATGGGAGTTGTTTTTCCTCTTTCTTCAGTCAGATTGTCACCAGACATCACCAGACATCACCAGACTGTCACAAATATCATGGATGGCAGCTTAGCCACTTCCCCTCATGACCTGTGGATGCCTCTCATCAGTTCCCAAGGATTTATGGCCTTTCAGGTTCTATAGATGTTCTCAAAACTGGTCTTCTCCTACAGTGGGCCATTATTCATTCTCCCAGTCCCCATCTTTGCCTTCCATGACTTGGTGGTGTGGCTGGAGCACATGTCAGTGAAGACCAAGGAAAAAGAGTCATTGAGTACCCCAGACTTCTCTATATAGTAGGTAACCAGGTCTCCAGTTTCCTGCTGGAGGGGGTCTGCATTTTTCCTAGTATTCCTGTTATTACCGAAATACCTATAGAAGCTTTTCTTCTTGATCTAGATGACGCCACACAAATTTAATTCTATCAGGGTTTTAGCTTTCCTAACCTGATCTTGCTCAAACAATATCTATAGTCCTCACAGACTTTTTGCAAAGCAGTGGACTGCCTGTCTATGCTTCCATTCCTGTAGGTTCCTTTCTGTGTTTGAGTTTGTCCAGGAACTCCCTGTTCATCCATAGAGACCTCCTGCCATTCTGACCTGACTTTCTCTTCTTTGAATTGCATTGTTACTGATCTTGAAGGAGGTGGTCCTTGAATATTGTCTATATGGAAAATGTCAGTCTCTTAGGAAACATTCATACATCATTAGATGTTTCAAGAACTGCTTTTCAAAGATGCAGTTTCACCCTGCTTTTAACCCAATATAAAAAGTAAATCATATGCAAATATTGAGCTCCAACACTTATGACATGTTATGTATAATTGTATCCTCTTTGGGAACACTGTAAAATTAATTTATACAAAAGGAAGAAAATATACATAATAAAGGGCCAAAACCTTATGACAAACCAAAGAGCTAAGAATTTTTTGCAGAACTGTTTCAAAATTATTTGTAGGTTGAATAAATTTGTTCCTTTGCCATTTGAACTTAGCTCCTTTATGCAGGGCAATCCTTCATTCTGTTCAGCTTCAGTTACAATAATTGTGAAGTAAACTTCCCTGTATGCCAAGGTCGGTTGTGATGCCTATGAGACACTTAGTTTTGGATGCCTTGAATGGAAATTTGTCAGAAGCCTGAAAACTACGTAACATAATGCATGTGTGACATCCTTTAAATACGCTGACTTAACAGTTGAAAAAAATAATCAATGAACATTTAGTTGGTAAGGTTTAAATAAAAAAAAATAATGGGATTACATTTAAGATACACAACAGGGGAAAAAGGAAATAAAATCTTCAGTTGTCTTGTGGCAGGACAACTTATTGTTAGTTCCCTGTTTATACCTGGAAATGCCTGTAATCTAACACATGGAGGTTCCTGTAATGGGTCATTCAGTATAAGTTAATTGCCATATTTCCACAGGAAAATTCATATGGGTTCATTCAAGCTTTCTGCTTTAGGAACTGCAAAACACTATCAAATCTGAGACATAGCAATTTGGGAGAGAGTACTACAAACTTGACAAATATTCTTTTCATATGTTAGCTAAACACAGTGTTTAAGACCTGCAGAGAGTAAGAATATCAAGATAAACAAGTACTGCAAGTACTGCTGCATAATGCAAAAAGGCTGCTCTTTTCATTTTCCATGCTTAAGTTCTCTGAGTTGCATCTTCTACAGTTATTCCTTTTATATTTAATGTATGAATTTTTTCAGTTTTAAAAATGATTGCTAATGTTTTTAATCCTAGTGAAGATGTTATATCAGATAGTGCTATACAATTATATAAAAATCGTATGTTGATTATATATTAATAGATCTCTAGTCCAGAAAAAAATAGCTATTTCATCTGCATATAAAACACTATATCATAAATGTAATCAGAAATATATTTGAAAGTAAATGAAAAATAAAAAGCTTTGTAAAATATCTTATCCCACATGATGCCAATAAAATTTCTTGCTATTTTGAGATAGGATAACTTGGTTGCTGTTTCTAAAGCATGTAAATTAACTTTTAAAAATGTTAGGTATGCAATAATGTAAATATTTCCCAGAGATAAAAAATCTATTATTGCAGTGATCACAGTTATGCTTTCTCATTAAATGTGTACATAATAAAAATATAGTTGTCATGCAGAAAAAGTAGGTATGCATGCACCCACTTTGGTAATACCTGTCACTGGAGGATTAAGTCAAAGACCTACTGGTGCATTTCTCTGAATTACTACTTTAAAAGACTGCATAAGCTCTTGGATTGATGGTATTTACCCAAATCAGCAATGAATTAACTATTTGGGGCAAACAGATACTTCAGTCAAATCCCTGTTTTTTGTCAGTCAGCAGTACATGATTTACACAAATTAAAGGTTAATGCAAAATACATACAATAATTTTATTGCATAAGTAACATCATGTATTCTGAAAAGTACAGCTTAATTCTTGCTCACATTTCTGCTGTCATTTCTTATGAGTCTTTTCTTGATTCCTTTGTGCTCCCTTCTGTGTAGCTGCCATGTCTGCTGCTGTCTTTCTCTTCCTATTTCTGTTCTATCTAGAACTACTCAGTCATCTCCTTCTACAAGTAAATTATTTTCTTTTAAATGCTTCATAAAATGATCACTCTGTAAAATATGCAAATGTTAACTTATGTCAAAAGATTTGCTACAGTATTAAATATTTTTTGGTGTTTTTTAATAGCCTGGAAAATTCCCATTTCCTGTGTTTATTTGTTAGATACTGATTTGCAATTAAAATGTTGAGAGCTTTGGGATATGTTCTGTTGACTTTTTTGATGTCTTTCACATTAGAATTGCTCTAAATTTATCACTGAAATAGCAACAATAATAATAATATCAACAGCAAAAAAGAAAAAAAAACAATAATAATAATAATAATAATAATAATAATAATAATAATAATGATAAAGAACATACCAAAGCAAATCTAAACCCAAAGAAAATAAATGAAACTATTGTCTATGGCCAAGAAACACGAACCAAGAAGAAAACCAGATCATCGATAAACTAAAATTTAATGTAACATCTTTTACATGCTCATTTCTTAATAATTAATATAGAAATTCTTTAATATGATATGATGTGGTTAACAAAATACAGAATTGACAACTGAATCTACACTTTATATGTGGACAAAAGAGAGGAGTATCTGATTGAAGCTGAACAAATATGTTTAGTGCTGAATGGGGAGAATGAATTAGGAATGACAGTAGGCACAGATAAGACTGAAGTGTTCTACATGTTGCTTGCGTCAGTCATTAAGTCCTTGCAGACCTTTACACTTAATTGAAGGCTCTTAGGAGAATGACCAGCAATGGATAAGGATGAAGTTAGGTGTTAGTTCAACAAACCTGACCTATAAAAAGCAACAGGACCCAAAAGACTGCATCCATGGCTGCTCAAGGAGCTGTCATTGTTCTACACCTGAATCTTAAAGGTTGTATCAAAGAAAATTCTGTTGGGTTTAAACTTTATTTCATGCCCTGCAGTTATCATGAATCTGGAATACTGTTGGATATGGCAGTGAAAGCAAAATTAGAATATTACAGTATTTCTCATTAGGTTCTAGAGAGACTCTTGCAGAGCCCCATGTTTTAATGGAGTATTAAGCATACTTTATAAATCTGTGGCAATATTGAATATTGATATTTTAGCACATTGTATAGGCACTTCTTCCCCACCCCTCCCATCTTTCAGTAAGGGATGGGATTTTTCAAATTAAATGTTATATCATATGATTTAAAAAATATGGAATTTTAAGTAACTCTGTGAAACTTTGAGAAACTTTGAACCATCATTCACTTTTAATAAAAAAAAAAAACAACAAACTTTTTGACCACATTCTTTCCTAATGCAAGCCTTTGTTTTGTACACAGATCTATTGTCATGATGTCTGACAATGATAAAAAGGGAGTAATGTCTAAGCATCAAGAGAAAACCTCTATCGCCTAGAAACCTTTGAGTTTATGGGATGCTTGGGGATCTAACAGAACAAATGCCATCTGTCAAGAGAATATATGTTGTTATTGATTATGCAGGCTATCTAGTATCAATGGGAGAAATCCTAACTCTTTAGACTTTCATAGAAAGTTTTAAGGCTAACTTCAAGAAAAACTAAAAATTATCCTGTGTTTCCTAAGTGGAATCTGTAAAAATTTGAATGTGAAATTACATAACTTTATAAGGAATGCCAAAAATATGAATGATTAATTACACAACTTCAAGACTGTCAGTATCCTTCAGCATAATATAGAACCAAAAGAGGTATAGAATGGAGGTTATGCACTGCTTTCCATGTCCCAATACACCATATGTGTGCATGGGTTTTGTACTTGTTTTAAGAAAAAGAAAATTAGCTTTAAAAGCCTTTCTGCTGTGCTGATAGGCTCTATTTTTGGAAGTGCTCTTTAATGACTGTGGATTTATAAGGCAAATATATCCAAAATGGTATAAGTCACATCTTGATTTTCTAGTCTCCACCTACCACCCCAAACCTGAGAATTCATAAATTTCAGTACAATATCATTAACGTCTTTCATATATTTATGTTCCCATATAGACTACAATTGATCAGCTATTGACTTGGTTCCATAACAGGAAAAAAAAGTGGTGCTGTGTAGCAGCCAGGGAGTATATAACAGTCTTGTAAAACTTGAAGGAAAACAGATTGGGGTTAGTTGCTCAACTTCCTTGTGTCTGTTTAGTACTGATTATTAGTATTCTGAATAATACTATTTGTTGTGTCTTTAAAAACACATTACAGAAAGTTAAGGCTGTGATCTTACACACAAATTTTAAGTAATAATTGCATTCCATAACTGTAATTTGAATAACTATGGAATAATTTAGATTGAGAGGGACATCTGGAGGTGCAACTGCCTGGTCAGAGTAATGACAAATTATATTAGGTTGTTTAGAGCTGTGTCAGTCTTTCAGTGATGAAGACTAGAGAACCTCTGGGCAGTCTGTTCTTTGATGACAGTCACTATGATTTTTGCTTGTTTAGTTGTTTTTATATCTATTTGAAATTGTTCTTGCTGCTAGTTGTGCCTGTTGACTGCCTCTTTCACTGTACACCTCTGAGAACAGCTTGGTATTTTTTTCTCTGTAACTATTCATTAGGCAGCTAAAGACAAGCAATTGCCACTTCTGTGGGCATGCCATGGGAATTAGATCTCTTCTTCAGGATGAATAAACCCAGTTCTTGATCTCCCCATCCAAGCCTTCAGCCATCTTTGTGGCAACTTGTCTTCCTCATATTTGGGTGCTTCAGAGTGTGTCAAAGTACCACACACTTCTGCAGATACAGTCTTATAAGTGAGTGAATAGTGAAGAATAATTACTTCCTTGCATGCACTGACTACTTATAACTGGGGGCTGTGCTCTCACTGATGTAGAGCTGGTCTTCTTCTCCACAAAGGTGTGTTGCCTAGTCTTGCTCATTTCTTCAACACTGCTTTCAATTATTACTAAGTAATCTCCATTTCACTGCTAATGTGAAGGATATCAAGACTGACATGTCTATTTATAAGCCAAGTAGAAGTCAACTGTAATTTACAGAAAATTATAAGGAAAATGGCATTACCCCAGATAAAGAAAGGGATCAATTTTTTTGTGAAGAGAAAAAAAAAAAAGGCACTGCACCTGGATCAAGTTGCCCAATTTGAGTAAAAAGAAAGTAATTTTATTTGTTCCATGAAACTACTTATAAAAATGTATACTTATGGAGAAAGAACATGAGACAACTGGATGGCTGAAATATTAGAGAAGCAGCCAGAGAAACAATATTCTAAGCTAAAGAGAGGAACAGAAGACAATAGATAAGCTGTAAAATGAGATGCAGTTAAAAACCATTGAATAAGAATAAACTGTAAGAGTTAAGTCTGAAAGTAGAATACAGTAAATTGACAAAACAGAAATTGAATACAGGAACAAAGAATAAGCAAAGAATGCAAAAGAGCAAAAGAATATGGGAGCAGAAATGTGCCGCGGGCCTTGTGTGATGAGATAAGGCAGATGACTGGAAGAGCTGAATTGAAGATGTTGGCAGTGAGAGACAAGTGTTGACAAATTACTAAGGATATGAAATGAATAAGTGATGGCAAAAAGATTTTGAAAAACTGTACAGTGTGCAATTACAGGAGCTGAAATAAGCCTGGAGAACATTCTCTCAGGAGAGATATACCTCAAGCAAGTGAGGAAAAGCAAATCTCAGAATTCTTGAAAGAAAAAGTACAAATATCAATATAAAGCTTGACAATCATGAATCGAGGAGGGGGAAATAATGTGGACTGAAAAATGTGAGACTTTCACAATCACACAAGACAACATGAGAAAACTCAAAAATTACAACATCCAGAAGATAGTTAACATTAATTCCAGAAAAGAGCAAGCATGAGGAAATGAGAAAACTCATCTACAAGAAGGGTTAGAAGAACAAGTGCAAGAAATATTGAGCATTAACCTATTCATTCTACTGGCATTTACAAGGATGCTGGAGCCATGAATGACAAAGTACCTATCAGTGACTTTTCCAGAGGAGTGAATAATACAAATCAGATTCTTGTGACAATAGAGATTCAGGAAAATATCATCTGTTGGATAACACACCACAATAACTCCGCACTACTCAAAAAGACTTTAGATTACATTTCAAATAACAGAATATAGAATGCCAAACAAGAACAAGTGGCATTTTCAAGCAGATAGACTTGTTGATACAAGATGTCTTTAGGAAATTAGTGACAGCAAGAAGAGCAGATGAGAAAATGACCAGAAGGTTACAGGCCAACAGAGAACACAATCAAAGATACTCATACCAGATGTGCTCATTTTAGTGATTAAAAGTATATATATATAAAAGCTTTTGTACTGGAAACCAGAAAAAGGAAAATTCATTGTGAGAAGTCAGTGAGGCAACCAAAGGGGGAACCTTAGATGTACAAATGATCATAGAATCATAGCCCTGTTCAATAGCTCTTTACAGAGAATGATAAGACAGACCCATTGATGCATTGAAGAAATTACTTAAAATCAAGCCCTGAATTAAAAAGAGTTGAACCGACCCTGAAAGGCAGATGCGTTAAAGTACTTATGCAGAAGAGGTCTTCTTTTATTTTACTTTAAATTGAACATCAATAAAACCAAGACAAGAGTGAATTGAACAAGTCTCCTGAAGAGGAAGACAAGTCCTTTAAACTTTCAGTATTTACTACACAAAGAAACTTCCATTTAATCATAGCAACAACAAAACTGCAAGAACAAAATTTTCTTTCACTTTATACATTTTAAATTGTTCAGATATAAAATTTTCACTTCCTGTATGGTTAATGCAAGCTTTTTTGAACTTCTACAATTAACAAACTCAACAAAATTTGACAAAGAAAATCGTGCCGTGAAGATGAACAAGAAACAATAGGTTTAAAAACAGTTTAACCCTTGAGAACACAATGCAATTCTAGTTCTTCCAGAGATAGAAGTTTTACATTTCTTATGATGAAAAAGTTATTATGTCATATATTAATCCTCCAGTACAACTATTTTACATTCAATATTGCTTCTTTTGTACCTCTCCATCTCGTCTGAAAACTACCCAAAAAAGGACCAGAGAGAGAGCGGTCTTGCAGACTTTGCAAGAAAGAGAGGTCATTAAAATTGGTTTAATTTTGCTTCCTTCTCTGCTACTGCTGCAATTTGGCCAATTAGTATCATATTTACAGAATTTTAGCAGAATCAGATGATTTCTGCAAAGTCAGTTACTGAGCGTCTCTTCTCTGTGCTGCTTGCCAGCACTGGACAAAAGCTTACAATTGTGAAACATGAGGGCTGATGCTCCTCTACAGTTTTGAGATGGGCCTTATCTCCAAACACTACCTAGGGCTCCATTATAAACCTTTTGCGTGTGTTAAAAACAGACAGGTTATTATATGTCAGAATAACATCTTTTCCGTAATTGAAAAATGACATTTTAAACATTTGTCTTTTCTTTCATCAGCTTTTTCTTCCACTAAAGAAGTCCATGCTTTTTAAATAGGACAAAACCTAAAATCATCTTGAATCCTTGAAGACTTTTTTATTTCTCTGTGCCTCTTGAGTCTATTACTAACTGCTATAGCATTCATATTAATCCCATCCTTAAGAACGTACTATGCAGTTTTAATGTACAATTACATTCATCCCCTTTCATACTGCCATGGTTGTAACACATCTTGCCCTTTTACCTTTGTTGACAAAATAATATTTATTTATTAAAAAATTATATTTTTTTTTAGAAATGTTCATATTAACCGCAGTGGATTGACCTTGGCTAGTCTTCACATGCCCACCAAGCTGCTCCGTCACTCTTTCTCCTCAGCAGAACAAGACAAGGAAATATGATGAAAAAAATTTGTGGATCATCATTAATTACCATTGTAGGCAAAAAGACTTGAGGTAAATTCATTTAATTTGTTGTTGATCAATAACAGAGTAGGACAATGAGAACTAAAATAAAACTAAGAAATACTTTCCTCATCCCCCTCATTCTTCCTTGTCGTAATTATACTGATACGTTTTCTAACTCCTGCCTCGATTGTGCAGGAGAGATGGGGAGTGTGGGTTTTAGACAGCTCGTAACACCTTGTTTCTGCTGCTCCTTCCTTTCCACTCTTTTTTCCTGCTCTGGTGTGTGGCTTCTACCGTAAGATAAAGCCCTTCATGAGTTTCTGCAGTGTTGGTTCTTCTCACAGGCTGAAAACCTTCAAGAACTGCTCTAGGTTCCCTGCAGGCTACAGTTCATTCCAGAAAGCTTGATCCTGCGTGTATTCTTCAGAGGCCTCAGTTCCTGCCACGATCCTGCTCCAGCTTGGGCTCTTCATGGTATGCAGCTTTCTTCAGGGCACATCCACCTGCTCTAGTGTGCCCTGCTCTTCAGAGCAGATTCACCTGCTCCACGGGCTGCACGTGCATCTATGCTCCACTGTGAACCTCCATGGGCTGAAGGGAGACTTCCTGACTCACCATGGTCTACACCATGGACTGCAGGGGAATCTCTGCCCCAGAACCTGGAGTACCTCCTACCCCTCCTTTTTATCTGGCCTTGGTACCTGCAGAGGTGTTTGTCTCACATTTTCTCACTGATTTCTCACACAGGTGCCGCACAGCAGGTTTTACCCTTTCTGAATGTATTGTCACAGAGGCTCAATCAGCATTGCTGATAAGTTCAGCCTTGACGAGTGAAGGGTCAGTCTTGGAACTGACTCTGCTGGACACAGGGGCAGCTCCTGGAGTCTTCTCATGGAAACCTTACCTTAAGCCTTCATCCTGTTAGTAAAGCCTCGTTACAGAAACCCAATGCAGTAAAAAATTATAATTATTTATTTAATATTTACTAGATGTTTGCTAAAATTATGTGGCTGGTGGCAGAAAGAAGGTTTCCTGCTTCTAAAATGCTGGCTTGAGCAATCTAGCTCAGACAGAACCTTTCGTAAATAGAAAATTTAGCCAGAGTTTCTGGAGTGATATGCAAGAAAGAGAGACTAAAACTGAGGTAAGAATGAGGTGTGCAGCATTAATGAAAACTGGAAGGAACAGTGCATGAAAAGATATACTGTCAGTCCTCAGATATAATAAAAAGAGGTTTTCTGCTTTGAACATTTTGGTCCACCTTGTTCTTTTTTTTTTAAGCCCCCAATTTCTTCTGCTGAGGTGCCACTTAATCTAGTCATGCCTACTATTAACATATATAATGAAAAAGATCCATTATTCCCAGCCCTGGATTTTGTCACTCTATAGTTGATGAAAGATAACTGCAAAGGATATCCCAAGGTCTACTGTTCTCATATAGAATTGCCAAGTAGTGCACCAAACTGGATTGCTAAGGTTGCTTGGAAAACAGCCATTACTTGTGTAGGGTGGTAAGGAGGGAAGGGGGTAACAAAAAATTTCTGAAGTGCTGAGTAGCTTCTCCCATGACTACTATAAGAATTCACTCAATCTCAGTACCGATGAGGAGAGAAAGACTGGTATTGTACCATCTTCCCCTCTACCTTTCCTTTTTCAATAGTTCTCTTTGGTGCAGACCAGAGCTGTATTTCATTTAACCACTTTAATCATACCAGAGCTACACAGGAAGCACCCTTCAGTGAACCTGGCCAGAATGATATACAACACATCACCGTATAAGCTGAAAATGCACAAAAAGGCAATTTTGGCAGCTCTCTGAGAGACATCGCAGTATAGATTTCATGTTGTAACACAAGAGGAAGAGCAGATATAACTGTCTATACTAACTCTGTCTAAGTAGCCATGGAATCTCTCGCCGAAGGAGGATTAACTTCTTGTCAGGTATTAAAATCTATAATAAGAAATATAATAACTGAATGGTCTTGGTGGGTGTATTTTTTTCAATGCAGAAGGGATCTAGAAGGTCTGACAAGAAGATGAAAGCTTTGAGATGGGAAACTAATTAAGTGCTGTAAGCACTTAAGCAGTTGAAGATTAAGAGAACTGTGAGTTAAGCATGCAGATTTAAAAGATTGAGAGGCTAATAAATAACAACAAATAAAACATTATGATTAAGCCATTTCTATTTGCCATAAATTATACAATTCTTTCCCTAAATAAAATTTCAATGAATTCCTGATTCTTTGGCCAAATGGACTGAAAAATATGCCTATAAGACTGAACAACAGTTTTAAGTGAGTACTTCTGATAAATGTTATTGAACATAGGCTTTACAAGAAATGCTTTTGATGAAAGTATCACTGCTTATTGTAGTTGGCCTAAGAATGATCCTTTAGCTTCATGATAATATTCAAGGTTTCAAATTTGATCTATATTTCATATTAGAGCTTTTCTTCTTAAGATAAAACTACCTTGAAAAACCTTTTTTAGGATATTTTCATTAAGGTTGCTCACTTCTTTCTTTTAAGTGCTGTCTGGTCTGGGTGTACAACCCTTGACAAATTATTTTGTGGCAGGAAAAGTGAGGGGAGAGGTAAAAAAAGATTCTGTAATTTGGTTTAATGAAACAGAAAGTTTTAAAAAAAAATAAAGCATTCTCATCTAAAAGCTTGGATCTAGAGTACTGTTTATTTAAATTTTATTTGTACAACAGAAAAAAGAAACTTTAACTGACAAAATATCAACAGAATCTGTACACTATTATTCACTTTGTGAGCAAGAACTACAAAATTATTTACTTTGTTTGAAAAATCAGTTGGGAAAGTATGTCACTCTGTCCCAATAACATTTATGGGGACACCAAGAATATAATTAGCCAGAATTATCAGATTTTCCCCTCAACTAAAATGAAATGTTTCTACTGAAATAAAATGATTGCCCCATTAGGGTTTGGGTTTTTTTTCATTAGTTTACCTTGTCTAGTAACAGGTAGAAGTACATGTGAGTCAGTGAAAGTGCTGCATGCATTGCAAAATGCAAACTAGGAGCAGTGAACGGTCCTAAGATTACATCAATAGTGGGAATAATCCCAGCTGTCCTCCTACTGATTTATTAGCTAATGACATTGTCAAATATTGAAATAGGGCTTCAAAGAATTTTAAAGCTCTAAAATGCTAGGTAAGTTCTAAACTATAATGCAATCAATAGATTATTTTGTGGTGTTTTTTTCTTTTTTTTTGAGAAAGCAAAAATAAAATCTATTTATGTGTTTCTATTATTATATTGCTTGGTAACATTTTACAGAACTGTAAGATTGTCTATTAAAAAAAAAACCACAACAAACAACAACAAAAAAAAAGCAAACTGGTTTTTCTCTGTGCCATAGGACCTAAAAAGCCCATTTTCTCATTGGTTTGTATTCAATACTCTCTTCACACTCTGCTGCAGCCAAATGTCTGTGACAAGTTTTTATACCTACTATGGTATTTTTTTCCATGTGCCTCAGTGCATGTTACAGGTGCATGTCACTTCTAGATCCTAAGCTGGTCGAGCAAGAAATTGCAGATATATGTCTGCTTTGGAACTGTGCTTTTGCCTGCCTGGCAAACATATGTATAAAACAAACTTAAGGAGGACTTATTTCTCCTAATTTCTTCCTCAGTGCAAATATAATAATAGCTCCAAGCTCTACTTTAGTTCTTAGGTCCTTGAAAACATTTAGAGTGAGATTTAGGTCTCTAACAGCTCAAACCACCTACCTTAAGGCAGGTTACTACTATCTACTAAGGTCCTTGGGATATCTGAGAAAACAGAGCAGATTCAACACAGAAGATAGAGAATATATCACCATGTTTCCGAGTTAGTAGTTGGAGGTCAAAATGGATAATTTAGGACACTCCAGGTTGTATTGCATGCTTAGGGAACACCTGAGGACAACATTGAACATAAGAATCTACATGAAATCCAGGCCTCTCAAATCTCATTATAATTAACACAGATAGTCAATACAGTCAGCTACAGCTCTAACAGGAACTCTGCAGTCTAAAGTTAATATTTACTAAAACATCGGACAACAATCTATAGATTTTCAAATCTGTGAGTCTAATTATGGTCTGCATGATGAGTCCATCCCTATCGTTCAATTCAGTTGTGTGTCTACAAGTGTGTGTGTTTAATTATCAACCTGCTCAAACAGATGATGAGAGTTTTGAACAAGGTACATCAAGAGAGAGAGAAGATGAGTCACAGTCAGCTGAGAAAGCCGTGGGCCAGGTTGGCAAATAAAGGATGAAGGATAAAAGATGATCTTGAAAGTAATAAAAAGAAACCACAATCAGGACTGAGGGAAGACCACCCTGAGCCTATGCACACAAATACAGATGTGTTGAGAAGACATTATGAGAAAATCAAACCATGACACTAATCTGTGTTATTTATTTAATTATTTATTAGATTAGCATTCTAGTAGTCCAAACTTTTACCTCATTTCACTTGTAAAATCTTGTGGTGTGTTGACCCTGGCCAGATGCCAGGTGCCAACCAAAAACACTCTATCATCCGTCACCTCAACTGGACAAGGGAGAAAAAATACAACAAAAGGCTTACGGGTTGAGATAAGGACAGGAGAAATCACTCAGCAATTATTGTCATGGGCAAAACAAACGGAAAATGAGGAAATTAATTTAATTTATTACCTATCAAATCAGAGTAAGATAATGAGAAATAAAACCTAAACCTCAAAACACCTTCCCTCCACCCCTTTCTTCTTTATAGGCTCAACTTTAGTTCTAAGTTCTCTACCTATTACCCCTCAGGGCACAGGGGGATGGGGGGAATGGGGGCTGCAGTCAGCAGAGACATGTTGTCTCTGCCACTCCTCCTGCCTCACAGGTAGGACTCCTCACAATCTGTCCCTGCTCCAGTGTGGAGTCCCTCCCATGCATGACAGTCCTTCAGGAATGGACTACTCCAGCATCAGTTCCTCATGGGATCACAGATCCTGCCAGCAAACCTGCTCCAGTGGAGACTTCTCTTTTGACAGGTGCACAGGGGCCTGCTCAAGTGAAGACCTCTCATGAGGTTCCAGCCTCCTTCAGGACACATCCATCTTTTCTGGGATCCTCACAGGCTGAATCTGTATTCCATCATGTACTTATATGGGCTGTGGGGGCCAGCCTGCCTCACCATGACTTTCACCAGGAGCTGCAGGGGAATCTTTGCTCTGGAACCTGGAGCATCTCCCCATCTCTTTGCTCACTGATCTTGTGTCTGCAGGGCTATTTCTCTGACATGTTCTCACTCTTCTGTTTCAGTTGCTTTTGCATAACAATTTTTTTTCCCTCTCCTATATGTGTTATCCCCAAGGCACTGTCACTGACATGGTCAGCCTTGACCAGCAGTGGCTCCATCTTGGAACCAGCTGGCATTGGCTCTATCAGGCATGGGGGAAGCTTCTGGCAGCTTCTCACACAAGTCACCCTTGTCACTGCCCTGCAGGCAAGGCCTGTCTGCACAAACTCAATACAAGGCTACAGCAACAATGAAAATGACAGAATGTTCTAGAAGGTAAGGTATTCTTTTCAGTATTAGATATCTATGATAGTAAGGTTAAGTGGCAATCTGGATAAATCTATTTTTATTTCTTAAATAAAGAAAGATTTTATATCACTAATCTAAAAAAATATATTCATCTTTTGAATGTCTGAATGTGAGATAAAAGTCAATGTTGATGATTTCTGGAAACTAAAGTTTAAAAATCAGGTTTTGCACATTTCATGAAATTTTCTACCCAGAAAAAGAGAAGGGGAATCCCTTTGCTCTGCTAACAAGTTGATATTTGTTTTTTAAGAGTATAAAATACTTCTCTGTGTGATTTAAAAACAATTTTTCTTATTTTCCCTGAAAGTAAAGTGTTTAAGTAGAATTCAGAACTCCATCAACAATAGTAGATCCTTTAACCAAATACTACACAGTGTAAGCAGTTATTTGAATATTTCCAGATTAGAATCTTGCCCTTTAGAAACACATTTGATACATACAGAGGGCCTGTTGGCTGATTATTTTCTATCACATCTGTTTGCATGGCATCATGTCCATTCATAAGCTCATCAAACCCTTGCCTGAGGGCAAAGCTATCAACTAAGCAAATACTAGTTTAAAAAAAGCCAACTAAGAAGATATAGTAGACTAAAATAACATACTGTGAGGTAAGGAAAATAGGAAGCTCCATAGATACTTCAAATATAGAATACCCTTTGGTTATATTGAATACAAAGCTAGGAGGGATGACAGATATTTTTTTTTCTGAGACAGTAGTATACTGGAGTTGTTGAAAAGCTATCCAAGACAACAGGCAACACTTTAAGAGTATCATGGTAGGAGCAAATATGTGTGCAAATAAGACAAATATTATTTTTGTTAACAAATTATTTTGAGAAGGCAATAATAGTGCTACAAGTAAGATCAGTAAGCAAGCAGATGGTGATACATGTATTTGTAGTACTTCACTCAGTGAGCATTTGAAGCACTTTAAATAGTTCAGCTGTCCAATCCTCTTTCTCCCCCATGTCATCCTTCATGTATTATGTCAATAGACAAGGAAATATCAAACTTATTATCCTTATAGTACAGATGGAAAAAGTGGGATAAAATTATGGAGGTCATAAAATGAGAATGTGGAAATGACTTGGAAAAAACACTTTTTTTTTTTTTTTTCCAGTCATGGAATATAATTTCAGAGAAAAAAAAATGAAATTGACAGAGAGCTTAAAGCTACAGCATATAAAGAAAAGCAG
Source organism: Dendrocincla fuliginosa (assembly GCA_035047845.1). Taxonomy (NCBI): domain Eukaryota; kingdom Metazoa; phylum Chordata; class Aves; order Passeriformes; family Dendrocolaptidae; genus Dendrocincla; species Dendrocincla fuliginosa. The sequence continues at coordinate 73,809,928 of JAWWMO010000001.1, forward strand.
ATTCATCTCGATATCTAGAGATTTAAAAAAGCAGAGTGAAATGCTGCTTATGATCACAATAGTGGGCTGTACTTACTGTGTATTCTTAGTCATATTAAAAACCAACACAGTATTTAACAAGATAATCTAAAATATTAATTTTTAAGGTATGGAGAATAGTTACTAATAACAATCACAATAGCTACTATCTGGAGAATAGTGCTGGGTAGAAAAAATGGGATTTTCATTCTAGTTTTCTCCATATCTTTCACCATATAACAGATTTTTCAAGACCTCTTTTACTTCTAATGTTAGTAAGTGAACAGAAAGTGTGTACAATCCTGGTTCTCGCATTAGGCTTTCAGAACTTGCCGAGCAAGGACTTTTTGTGTTAAAATAGTAAAGAAGTTAAAAAAACCCCTAGGCATACTTTCTGAACTTATAATTTCTAAGTCTAATTAAAATTAATTATTAAATTAACAATTATTTAATTAATACAGTAATTCATTTTTTCTTTTAGAAATTCAGCTATTTTAATTGCTTTTACTTTGCCCTGGGATGGCTTTTCTGTGTTTTATGATAAAACCACCTTTCTCCCTGAACATGAAGATGTGCCTGTGGTATTCTATACGACTTCAGTTTGCATAGAGTCTCTGCCATTTATTCAATGAAACTAAACTTATCAACAGCATTTAGTTCCAGATTCATACAACTAACTTGCATCTATATGTGAACTAGACGTCTTCACAATCAATATATCAATATTGAGATACAGTCAGTACTGTCAACCATCTCAAGACTGATCCATTTCATCATAACATAAGCAACCATATGGATCAGTTGGATAGTTCTCTAGGGTCTATTACCTAGATTCACTACATACATCTCCTTTAAGTGTAAAGGGAATTTCAATGCACCTAGCTCATATACAGTCGTCTTTATTAAAGACATGGAAAGTGAGGTTGAACTCTACTTGTTAAATTTGTGACATGGATAATCTTGACTAATCTTGCTGTAAGGGACACTGAAATAGCACATTTTTAATAAGTAAAATTTAATAGGTTAGATTTAGCTAGACTGAGAAACCATGCTAGCATTATCATGCTGGACAAGATCTGGATTCAAATAGGAAGACAAGTGTCTCTCCTGTGTAAGTCCCACAAAAACCCCGTCATTTAGAAACACTATAAATTGTTTCAAATATGTTTAAACCTTTATTGTTGGAGTATTGTGGATGACGGTGGGCAGTTGTTTGGTTTTGGTTGTTGAGTTTTTCATTTGTTTAATCTTTTTTGTTCTTACTTCAACCTGTTTCTGAAATATCTAGGAGAAACATCGAGGAGATTGGCAAGACAAAGGAATGCCAGTCCAAACTTTGCTATTCTACACATTTGGACAAAGAACATCTCAATAAAATTTGTGAAAAAATCTATTATGTTCAAAGTACATCTGCAGCAACAGACCCATACTTGAAGCACCTGTCTGATGATAATATATACTTACAAAATGTGGAACCTAAAGAGTTTAAAACTATAGCTTATGCCTTTCAGGATACTGTTCCAACTACTCACACATATAAAATTCTAGGTGAGTTTTTATCTGCCATGAAATTGGACCGATGTGTAAATAAAAATACAAGATATAAAGATCTGGCACAGCAACAATGAAGAAGAAACTGATTCAGTGATCCAGACACCTCAGGTTAAGAAATGTGGGATGCCATATTTTTATTTATCTACATCAAAATACCATACACATCATAATCTTGTTCAAGGAATTTTCTTGTGAAGCAAGCAGAACAATGAAAGCAGGATAAACTTTGAAAGACCTGCACCATTTCTCAGAAGCCAAATTGGGCCTAAATTTATCGCTCTCACTTTTACAGACAGTCATGACCCTAAATGAGATTATTACTATGGAAATAAGATAGGATAACAGGATATTGCTTAAAATTTCTAGCATACGTCTGTGTACTATAGTTTCATGTGTTTTTCTATCCACACATAGTTATTCCACACGTAATCTGTTTCTAGTCTTTGCCTTCAGCTCATGATACAATGCTGCCATTTCCTATTCAAAATGGTAGTATGTGTAACCTTGGGTGTTGCGAAACAAAAATAACAAATTGTGAATAAATCCAGGAAATGTTAACATTAACAATGCATGATTCAGTATTACAAAAAGTAAGAAGTGTTCTGAGTCCACAAAAAAAAAAAAAAAAAAAAAAATTCTAAAAACTGTGGAAATCTTGATGACATATTGTAACTACTTTAAACTCTTCCAGGAGTTCCACACAGCTCTGTTCACTTACATGCTGTAAAACATAGTATAAAATGGTGGTGGTGGGGGAGGGAATCAAATAATGTACACAGGTACATAAACACTTGTGGACAATAATTTTGACCACAATAGCCCTGCTTATCTGAATAATGTTTACTTCTGTAGACTTTTACTAGTTTTGATAATATTATTTCTATGAATAAAAGTTGTATTTGGGACAGAATACAATGCTCAAGCAAAGTTATCTGTAAAAAATTGCAGTTCGTTCCAGAAAAGGCAAACAACCCCATAAATCATCAAGAATATTCAGGCTATTCTATTTAGCAACAAATTCTTTATTAGAAATCTAGATTCTTGTAGGATTTAGATGATACAAAATTGAGTAAATAAAATAACGGAACTAGCAGTAATAAAATTAGTCTACATAAGATTCTGATAATCTGTGCCAGTAAGGAGGGAAATCTCACTTATTAAATTCCTTCAGGAGTAATAGTGAAGGCACTGCTTTGAAATAGAAGTTTTAGAACTGTAACCCAGGTTTGTTCCATGGTTATACTTGTGGTGTGGATGGGTATGATGAGTGTGCCTGTGCACACTTACAGCACTCTTAAATCATTTGTTCTCTTTGTGGTCCACGATCTCCTCAGCTAGTAAACCATATAGATAAGCTAATGGTCTTCTTTGATACAGTGAGCAGATGCCAGTCAAAGGGATGGACTAAACTCCAGTTCTCCACAATAAAAGTTTTAACTGATTTATGTAAGAACTCTTTCAATATGAGTTTTTGGCTGTCCTATAGATTGCTGCAGGAAGCTTCTGCTCTGCATAGATCAATCTGAATGTTTTAGTATGTTGAGCAATACTAAAATCCCATGAGTCTACTCTTCTCCAGGCTGAATAACCCCAATTCTCTCAGCCTGTCTAATAGTAAAGTTTTTCCAGCCCTGTGATCAGCTTAGTGGCTCTCCTCTGGACTCTTCACCAGGTTCACATCTTTATTGTGTTGGGAGCCCTAGAACTGGAAACAGTACTCCAGGTGGAGTCTCACAAGAGCAGACTAGAGGGGGAGCCTAGGATGTGGTTGGCCTTCTGGGCTGCAGGCATGTATTATGGTTGATGTTGAGCTTTTCACCCACAAACACTCTTAGGTTCTTCTCTTCAGGACTCTTTTCAATTAATTTTCCACCCAGAATGTATTTGTGCTTGGTACTGCCCTATCCCAGGAGCCTTGTTGAACTTCATGAGAATCACATAGGCCCACCTCTGAAGCCTGTCAAGGTCCCTCTGGATGGCATCCCTTACCTCCAGAGTGTGTACTGCACCACACAGTTTGGTGGTGTTGGAAAACTTGTTAAGGCTGCTCCCAATCCCACCATCCATGATGATGACAAAAACTAAAAAATGCTGGAATACTTTCTATTTAAGAGACATTTGAAATTTGTCAAATTTGGTTCAGGCAGCTCTTAACAGTTCAAATTTGCAACACCTTCACTGATCCATTTAACTCATCCCTAATGAGAAATGTTTGCAATCGGCAAGGTAAATTTGCATAACAAACTCTTTCAAGTAGTTCTGTTTAATCTGTGTTAATTATTCATTATTTTTTGCTGTCTGTATTTTTAAACTCCTGTCCTCATTTTAGTTTGGGACCCTTTATTTACTCAACACCTGGACATTTATTTATTTTCCTTTGCTGAAGCATACCTCAGAATACATATCCTACTATGAAAGGCACAATGTCTTTGTCTTCCTTGAAGTTTTGTATAGGTTTCTGCTTCTGTACTGTTTCTACAATTATTATATAGAATTCTACTTAAAGCTGAGCTTAAGGAAAATCTATAAGATATATAGGGGTATATATATATACCCCTATATATATACCCTCTATATATAGAGGGGTATATATATAAATCTCTAAGATATAGAAGGGTATATATATATGACCAGAAATCAGTTATTGTATTTTAAGTTCCTGAAAGCACAATTTTTAATTTTTTTTCCAATTGATTTTAATTTCTGTGTGGCACAGAATATGAAGCAGTTATGGTGAAATTAAAAATATAATATTGACATAATTAACCAGACATTTGGGATGAAACAGAGAGTAGACTAGTTAGGCATTGCTGAATCTGGTCATTGGGAAAAGGCAAGGTTTTTTCAGCTCTGTGATCCCAAGTCTGACCAGTAGGTAGGGTAAGCATATGTTCTCCATAGATACATAAGATCACACCTATGCAATACACATCTGCTTGCAAGTACAGCCAGACACAGAGATTAGCAGAGTCAGGATACATACAAGTCATGCAAACACAAACAGCAGCAATGGCCTTGTTCCATTCTTTTCTATGGCAGTTTAGGATGAAGGTCTCCTAGTGGATCCCCAAACCGTCCCTTTATCCTCTTTCTCCTCAGCTGTTGCTATTTTGTCATGTGAGTCACTGAGTCCTACAGGTTAATATGTACACATATCCCCACCTACACACACATGCCCCTTTGGAACATCCTGTCTCCAGTTGCCTCATGCACGGACACACATATGCAATTGTGTTTCTCAGTTGACCAAACAGCTTCTCCAGTAGTTGACTTGGACTTACTGGTCCCTCCAGTAGCCAGTTTGCAGACCCTCCCACATCTCCATTATCTGTTCTGATCCAAACTTAGGGCTCCCAAGAATTTATCTAACTTGTTGACTAATCTGGCTTTTTATTTGCTGGTTATCTCACACCAATGTATACACTCCTCCTGGCTCCAAGAGTACCAGAGAAACATTATCCCCTCTGACCTACTATCCCAGTCCATCTGCTGGCATGTAAATGTCAAGACACACACACACAAATACACGGAATATATGAAAGTACATTTCACACAGGAAAATAATTAGAAATGGAGTTCAATATGACAGAACTGTTCATCAGGTACAGAACATGGTCAAACGTACTGATTAGCAGCCTGTTAAACACACAACCATACCCTTTATACATCAATTTTCTCATGATTGATCCCTTCTAAACCTTGATGTTTTCTTTTCCCTTCCTTTGATTCTTCTTCTAAACATCCCATGTGCCCTGTACAATCCCAAAATGCACTTCCCCTGCATCTTATAATGCATCCCATACCCACTAGAAAGTAACTCTTCTCAGCTTGCAAGGTGACCTGGAGAACCTCTTCCATTTACTCATAGTAGTGATTGTCATTCCTGACTCATGAACCTGATCATCCTGGAGGAGCAGAATTAGCATTCTTCTTTCTCTGATTAGATTATTAGGGTTTCACTGCTTGCCATTATGACTTTGTGCTTCTTCATGCTTGAAGAGATCAACATTTTATTACATACCCTATAACATTATTAGAATAACTTTTTTACCTAAAAGGGCGGCACTAAAAAAGGAAAACCAAGGCATTAGACAAATTTTGATTTGGCCTAAAAATTCTGCAGAGGCAACAAGCAAATGCAAATAAGATTTTCAATCTTGTGTTGACAAATAGCAGCAGAGTTCAATATTCTACAGTAAATTTGGGGATGAGAATCATTAAGAATTGTGTTTTCTGAGTAGCAAATGAACAATTGGCAAAAGTAATATTCATGTTATCCCTCTTCCGTTCCCTTCTTTTCTGCCTCTCTTCTTCTCTATCTTCCTTTGTTTCCTCTCCTTTCTTCTCTTCATTTAATATGGATGATTTAATACTTAAAGATTTTAAAATTGGTTTTACCCTTTCTGTCTACCTACATTACTTAGTGGCAGCTAAAGCCATCCTTTTAATCTATTCCTCTCAAGAAGTATCTTTGAGACTTGAGGTTCCTTCCTTAGTGTTGAAAAATAATGGATATCAGTTTTACTGAAATGTAGAATGGAAGCAATTTTGAAATACGTTTGCAGGGTTTTTTTGTTTGTTTGTTTGTTTGGGTTTTATTTTTCATGACTAGCTATATCCAAGAGCTGGAGGTCAAGAATTTGTTTTGCAAAGATTTCCAAGCATATTATTTTATTTGGGGATACAACAGGGTGCAGAGATCAGTGATAATATGATATGTACTTGCACCATAGATTAAAGACAAGAAGTAACCCCCTATAGTTAATTTACCATGAAACAATGGTATATATGTTTTAAAATGTAACAAAAATAAATAAATATATTCTTTATTTTGTGCATGAAAAATAAATGGAGGTAAACTGCATACCATAAACATTGTTCAAGTGACATTTGAACAGTACAAAACAGAGAAAACAGAAAATTCACCCACAGAGAAGAAATAATATCCAAAATCACACTGTAGACCGAGACAATATTTGAATAACCTTTCAGAGGGTAAAGCATAAGATATGATTATGTTAAAATATTATAAATTTGTACAGTCATATATTTCAAAAGAATCATGAACTCATAGTGAAATGGAAAAGAAAGTATTTGCAATACCTTGATACCCTTTTAATCCCCAAATTAGTTTCAAGTTCTTCTGAACCCCCTCATAAAAGCCATTGGTCACACATTGCAACTAGAGATGCATTCAAATTTTAGAGTCTGGGTTTATAGTTTTCCACAGTCACACATCTTCTGGGAAACTTCAGTGATCCCCTTTTGTACAAATCATATTTCTCATATTAATTTCTGGAGCAAAAGTAGGTAGTGATGGTCTGCTAGTAAGAAACTGTTAAAAGATGAAGTCTCCAGATGGTTCTCCAGAATTAGGACAACCTTCTGGGATGCTACAGAACAGATCCCCATACATTCAGGTCTATGGTCAAAATAGACAAAAAGAGAGCTTTATAGCATATTATGAGAATATCTATCTTAAATGTTCCTGGGAATAAATGTAGCCCTCTTCAAACTGTGCATAAAATATCCTCTAGCATACTGTCTTTTCCATTTTCTCTCCCTTAAATAGGCTTTCAAAATGAGATGGCTCCAGCTTTTTCTTCACAGCGTCTGCTAATTATAGCTAAGAAAAATATAAAGGAGAATTACCTTTTTTTTATGTGCTTACTGTGGATACTCTGTCAAAAAATTTATTGTAAGAGATCATTATTTTGAAGCTACTTATTTAATCTGTCAGTAGGCAGGCCACTGTGTGAATCTGCAAAATTAAACTGACAAAACAAGGGAGTAAATTCTATCCTTTAAAACATTCAAATACTATCCAGTTGGAAAAAAAAAAAAAAAAAAAAGGTGTGTAGAAACTTCATTTAATTTTAATCATCTGAAATTAAGTCATAGTTGGACATCGTGACAAAGCAAGTCTTCTGCATGCCTTCCTGTGCAGAAAGACAGAGTTTTCTTTCCCAAGGAGGCTTGAAATGGTTAATCTTCTTGTGCATATCTATACCAACAAATATAGGTCTAGATACCAGCGCTTTGGTGAAATAACGCTGAGTTTACCATCCCAACATATATTTCAACAGTTCTCTTTCAGTATTTTATTTTTAATTGAAGAACAAGATTTTAAATGGAAATGAAGATGATAACGAAAGTGTTCTGTAACATGCTAACTGCTTCACATTTACTCTTGCAAGTGTTATGAGAGTAAAAAAGCTCTGGATTGAGAAATTAACTACCATGTTTAGGGAAAAAAAAAAACAACAAAAAAAACCAACAAAACCAAACACCAACCAACCAACCCAAAAAAACCCCAAAAACCTAAAAAGCACCTCTTAGTAGATATGAGAGCTGTATATCCTTCCTAACAGGAAGTTGAAGATATATAACATGTTTAATAGCAAAGAGGTCTTGAGGGCAGGAGCTAAGCAGGGTGGCCACAGGGACTTTGCATTTGATCTTGAGAAGAGGAGAAACAATCTAAAATATGCAATGTCATCTCAAGAAAAATGCACATCTCCACTGGAACATTGAGGTTACAGGAGTCACTGTTAAACAATCTCTTCATGAATAAAATACAATTTTCTGTAAACCATCTGATGGTATTGAATTAAATCTACTCCATCTCTGGTTTAGAGAGTTAAGAATGTAGAATTCAGTTATATGATAATCTTTTATAAACTATCCAGAGATAATGAATTTTAAACCTAATTAGCCAAAAAAAGGTGATTTTTTTTTCTTTACTCTTCTTTATACATTTCTCAGAATTGGACTTCAACTTTTTTTCTTTTTTATAGTGGATATATCTACCATTCTTTTTGTAATTAACAAAATGGTAAATATTTTACATATTTTAAATATAAATTATTTATTTTGACACACTTCTTTTTTAAGATGAAACTATGTAGCATTTAGCTGTGCAACCCACCTAACTTGGGCTTGTTTGACTGTAAATTGTAGAAAGTTTTGTCATACAAGGAGAAAACACATGGTGACAATAAATTACATCAATCTGTCTTTTTCTGAATTAACTTGTTTTCCTCTGAGACTGGACTTTAAAAGTGAACTTATTATTCTGGTAACCTGTTTTGTCTTTGCTTTCCATGAGACATACATCTTTTTTTGAAAACAGAGTTAGAGAGAGCAGTCTTCTAATACCTGCTGTTAAAAGATTTTAAGCTTAAGGTTCATGACAGTTGGATTAGCCAATGGATACTAGAAAGTGTAAAGCATCTCCTAGAAAGGTGTTTCACTTTTGCATTTGTGTGTTCTAGAAAAGTGCTTCACTTTTTGCATTTTTCTCCCTCAGTTTTTTTCAGGTTTCTGAAATAGGTTCTGAGAAATTGTTCAGTTGGTGGGCATCTGGATAGTCATTTATGTAAATTTAGAAGATCAGCATAGACTATACTCCCCAATGTATGCATGCAAGTACAACAGTTATGGTTTCCTCAGGTCTTAAGCAAGAAAAAATGATAATCCATTGAAGATTTGTTTCTAAAAACCAGAAGTTCTTGAGACATCTTCAGATAAATTCTTCTGGGAATGGAGTTTTGTCTTCTAATGAAGATTTCCTTGAATGTGCAATGACTATAAGTAGTTAAACCCAAAAATAATATATCAAGGGTAAAAAAAATGTTTATTTTAATTTATTTAAAAAAAAAATATTTACAACTCTTGGAATTTTCTTGTATCAGCCACTAGGACTCTCACCTGCTGGAAGCCCAATATTGTCAAGCTAGACACAATACTTAATCAAAGGTAAATATAGTTATCAGTCTCATATACCTATCTAAATATGTTTGTATTCTGTGCCACCCATTTTTTTATAAACTGTATCCATAAAAAATCCCCCAACATTAGCCCTCTCTCTGAATGTTCTTCCCTGCTGCTATGTACAAACAATGTGTTTGACATATTCAGGGCATGTTGAATTTATTCAGCTAACACAGATTGTTGGCATCAGCAGCAGATCTGATTCACACCCAATATATTATATATTTCATTTATATTGTGCCAGCGATCTGTGTACTACATGTTTGACAGTTCTGGTTGTCCTGTGGCCTTGTCAAAACTGCAAATTCTGAACATGTCAGAAGTCCTCAAGCTCCACTGGAACAAAATTTACACGTAGAAAGAAGAAATATCTTGGCAAACATGAACATATGGTAGGCTCAGTCTTACTTCCTGCAATCTTATTTTTTCCTTGAAAATGATAAAGCTGCAGGACATTGAATGTGAATTAGCTTAGAAGTGTTACCTAGGAAACTCTTCTAGTCAGAATTCACTATTGTTCCATTCTGCTCCTTTCTATTTTGATAGAATCATAGAATCATTAGCTGGAAAAGACCTCCAAGATCATCAAGTCCAGCCTTTAACCAAACACCACCATGTCAACTAATCCATAGCACCAAGTGCCACGTCCAATCATTTCTTGAACACTTTCAGGGATGATGTCTCCATCCCTTCTCTGGGAAGCCTGTTCCAATGCTTAACCACTCTTTCAATAAAAATCTTTCCTGGCACAGGCTGAGGTCTTTTCCTCTTGTTCTGTTGCTAGTTGCCTGTGACAGTCCTACTTCACCCTTTCTCCCCACATCACAAAGACAGGATAATACCAAGGTCTAGTTTTCTACGGCATACATTTAGGCAGGGCTTGAAGCTCAAAAGACTTCTATTGAAAATGCAAACATAATTTTTTTAATTCATTGTTAAAACATTACACCAGTTTGGGGGGGGGAGTTTTTTTTGTTTGTCTTTTTGTGGTTTTTTTGCCTTTTTTTTTTTTTGTTGTTGTTTTACATTAATACAAGATAATGCTAAATTGCACAGATATGTGGAATTGATGGACTTTCAAGAAACTGAGGCAAACTGGGACTTTGCAATGGATGAAGATGAGAGCCTGGTGGTTCTGTATCTTGTAGTAAGTTGGTGGGACTGTGTCAACTGATGTGCAGGGGGAGAGGGAGGAGAGAGGGAAAGAGGGGGTGATAGGGAGAAAGGCATATAGGCATATAAAGGGCATTGATAGTGTGTAAAACAGGACTGGTCAGTATGCTTGTCTGGCTGAGCCCTGTGCATGATCACTGCAGTATGTCCTGTCTTCCTGTATCTCCTTGTTAAATCTTTTCTTAACTACCTTTCACCATAATCTCACTCTCTGTGCTCTGTGTGTGTGTGTGTGTGTGTGTGTGCTGCAAGGTACAAGGGAGACCTGAGTGTGTGTGAATGAAATCTGGAGCACCCCTGTCCATTGGTGTTAGCTATGGGACAGCAGCAGCTGCATCTGCAGCTCAGACCCAGGTTGCAGGGTATGGGTCTGGTCTCAAGGTACTGGGGCAGGAGGGATTCTGTGCTGGAGCAACTGGAGAAGGTGACGACAGTCCTAACATCCCTAACACAAATCATTCTCATCTTCACTTGTGGATGATTAACTGTGGAGGTATTTATAAAGAAAGAACAATTACTGTGGTGAAGTATGATCTCTCACTAGTGCCCTAGTCTTCTATTCCCAAATCATTAACAGAATTGAATTTGATTGTTACACTGAAAATCTTGCCATAGAAGAAAATGAAGTGTGCCTTATAGGTGGAGCTGAGATCTACTGTCTGTCCAGTCTGTGTTTTAGCAGTATCCTAGTCCACGTAATTAGTCCTGTTACAGAAATTCCTAGTTTAGAGCACTGCAGTAAATTGTCCTCCTGCCTGGAGGGATGTGAAGTTTTTGTTGGAGTTCCTGTCTGTGTACTTGGAGGAGCACTGTTCTGATGCTGACATTGGGCCTTACTTTCTCTGTAGCCTGGAAGTCATGCCTGGAAATCTGTGTGTGCATTCCCCGACCCTCATTTCCTGCCTTCTGGGATCTCCACTCAGGAGGGGAGAAGGAGGGCAGAGCCAGTTCCAACCAGTCAAGGCTTCTCTGGCCCTCAGAAATCCCTGCCCTGCCCCTGCTGGGTCCGGCAACAGGGAGTGAGGATTCTGCTCATTTTTATGTCTTCAGAAGCACATTGATTTTGCTTGAATTCATGGTCACCAATTCATAATCTGCATGGAAAAAATGGCAATGCTCAAACTATTCCTTTTGTTTTCCACAGTTACCAGTCATTTTTTCCTGTTCTGTTTTTCATAGCTACAAGCACAAAAAGGGAAAACTGTTTCCATGGAAATAGATGAAAATTTGTTAAAAAAACCCTGAGTTGTTTATTTTTAGCATTATACCACTAATAGACTGATTGCTTAGTACTGAAAAAAGTTCACAGAAATAATGAACCTAGATGCAAAATTTTACATAATTTCTTTTGGGTGGGGATGATTTTTAAGTACACGGGTCCTTTGAGATCAGAGGTTATGCATAGTTCTCATAACATCACTATTCCACAAACTGATTAATTCTGGTAAAAAATTCTTTGAAACTCCTCTTTAGTCAGCACTATTCAAGATCTATGACTGTGATTGTCCTGTCTAGAGGTACAAATGCCCACTTGTATGAAGTCATGCAAAGGTACCTGAACCACAGCTGTCAAAAGACAGAGAAAATCTATTAGCTTCTTCAAGAATGTTATTACACAGATCAATTCCTCATTCCCTGTCTTAGCCAATAAGTTTTCCCACAGACTAAACCTTTAACAAAAATTTATTTCTGTTGTCTCAAGCAGAAGATGAAAGGATTCTTCCTAGACATTTTGAGCTGTTTGCTTTTAAGTTTTGAAAGCTGGATATGCAAATAGGTTCTGTCAAATGCTAGTGGCAATGTACTATATATATACTATGAATTTGTAATTATTGTTTGCCAGCTTTTATTGTTGTAGCAACGAATTCACTTCAATTGGAGATCTGTACTACTTCCAGCATGGCAACTTGCTGGAGTTTGAATATATAAACTTATACCATTACTAATTTCATGCATCTTCCTAAATATAACATACAACAACAAAGGATTCTTTGTTTGATTAAATGTTCAGACAATACTCTTGTATATTCAAAAAGATTTTTTGCTGGCTTAGGCAGTGCAATATTTCTGCAGCATATTCATCTATGTTCTCCTTCAGACTGGAGGGGGTAGGGAAAAGAGGTCAAAAAAAGAAAAAAAAAAGGTTGGAAAAACACTGTTAAATGATAAAATATCTATTTGCACTCAGTGGAAATGCATTCACTTTGGTCTACCTCTACAAGTATTTTTAACGGAGTACAAGAAAGAGAGAGAAGTTACAGTTCTTTAGAACTTGGTAAGCATTCCTCCTTCTCAGTACCACCCCTTATGTCACCTAATCAATACCATTTTCAGTAGGTAAAAGATATGCAAAAACATGTTGAGGCATTTTTTTTAGCTGCATGGGAACTATTTTTGCAGTCATTTATTGTCACGAATTTCAGAATCCAGTAAGATCTCAATGAGTCTATGAACTAGTTACTGCATGACATTCTCTTGTATCCTGATTTAGATGAGTCTACAACAAATGTATAATCACACTTTTAGGATGGGAAGACCAGATAAAAGCAATATTGTACTCACTTCCATGACCTGTGATTTTTCGGTGATGACCATCTGAAATTCTCATTGCACTCTAGCATACTGACTTAGATATGCAGGAGATGGATAGAAATGGGCAAGAAAAAATCCATGTCAAGGTATAAAAAATCTGGTTGACTATCAGGGTGATCATTTACAGGAACATTGAGTTGTTTGCATTGGAATTTAGGTGCCCAAGTTCTATTGCTCTTAATGTATGGAATTTTGTCATTAGGACATTTAGATGACAGCTTTAATTCCTATTCAGTTTGTCATGTTTGGAGTTTGGTGGGGGTTTTTTGGGGGTTTGTTTTTGTTTTCTTTTTTTTCCCTAGTCCAAAGAATGTAAAGTATAAACTGCAAAAATTGAGAGTAGAAAAGACACCTTAGGTCTACATATTCTTAGCTATGTGTGGAACTCGTTGGAAAACTCACATTTCTTTCAGTATGCCTTCTGAAGTCTGATGTGTTCTTGACTTCACAGTGACCCAGTTTTGAAAAAGTACTGTCTGGCCTGTGTGCAGGTAGATGGGATTTTGAGAATAACTATTTTTTCTTTTTCCTTAGAGAGACCCTAGGTGTCCTAACTTTTGGTGAGCTATAGTTCTACAGAAATATAATTTTCATCTCCATTGCTAAGTCTCTCTTTTCAAAAGGCTTTAAACTTTTGAAGGTTTAAAACAGTGTTTTAAACTCCAGGTGAAAACTAACACTACAAAACCACATGTGAAGGGCCTGTTTTCATCATCCTTCTGGTTTCTTATTTTTCTAATAGATGCCTTCTATACATTAAATGAAACAGAAGCATTTAACATTATATTTAGTGGATGGAAAAGATTCTCTTTAACACCTTGATGGGGCCCTTTAAAGTTTTCAGTCTTCTTCACTGGCAATACTGGTTTACCAACAACTGTACCAGGAATGCAAAGATGTAGTAACCATTGGGAAGGCAATCTTTTATATTACAAAGCTAAAATAAGAAATTTAGTGTAGGAGGTTAAGAGTGGCTTACAGATTTGTTTTACTTTCAGCTAGCTCCACCCATTCCAGCAACGGGACCTCAAGATGAATCTCAAAATGTAATCACAGAGGTTTCTGTAGGAAATTTAGGGAAAATGCCAACTACTGTTCTGTCCTTTATTCTTTTCAGCAGAAAAGAAAAAAATACAAGTTCGGCATACCAGAATGCTTTTTCAAGCCCAGATAAAGTTCAAAACTGATTCCGGTGCTCATGTTCACAGGAAGAGATGACCTATCAAAAACACTTACAAATAAGACTTTAGAAATCTTGTTATATTATTAAAAATCAAATTCAATAAGAAAAAAAAAACAACTCACCATAAAACAAACAAAAGAAACCCCCACTGCCTATGCAAACCACATTTCTTTTCAGTATGATGCAAGTTACACACACTGAAAGAAATCAAGCAAGGTCCGATAGAGTTTAGGGAAGATATAAATAGCTTGTGATGAACTATACTGGTAACTGGTAGCAAACCTGAGGGAAAAAAAAAAAGTCCAGAAGAGGAAGAGTAAAAGCATCCTGACTTTTGTCTTTTCCTGTGCAGAAATGCACGCACAAATGGTCTTTTATTTTTCATATGGAAGAAGTTAGATGAGGAAGTTTTGCAACAATAATAAGATATGAAGCATTCAAGAATATATTCTATGGAAAAACAAAAAAAGTGATTTTGATAGTGAGTCAGTGGTTTTACAGTAATTAGTAAAAAAAAAAAAAATCAGTGGCAGGTGTCTGTCTGTACATTCTTGAATGCATGTGTGTCTTCTAATGGATCACATATTATATACAGTTGACTTTTTGGTGACCTTACAGCTGTAGTCACAAGTGACTGGGCTATGCAAATAGAAGTACAGTTAAAAGGCTACTGAGGAAATATAAGATTGCATCAGGGACTCCCAAAAGGGCAATCAGAAGCTGACAGCAATAGCCTTGAAAGGGCAAGCATGGGACAATAGGCAAGATCCCAGGCTATAATCACAAATCACTAATGATTAATTACCAATCACTAAAGGAACACAACCTTGGCAGCTGGGTGAAACCAATTCAGGATTAAAAAAGAAAACATGAAGTCTCAAGCATTTGTAAAACACACTATATAGAGTAAAACTTGGATGTAACATGGAGTTTATGGATTAGAGAACAAAGAGTAAGTAAGCTGTATTAGCAAATATTTTAAGAAATTACCCAAGCAAATCCAAGAAGAAGATTAATTAATCCACTTTTCCTTTTGGTATGTATGGCAAAAATACCTGAAATTCACAGGTTACTGACAATACAGGCTGAAATGAGATGTGAAATGTAAATCCATATAGCAAGGAACTACCTTTACAGTAACTAAAAAAGGTTCCTTCACAAGCTGACTGTGATCACCAATACATAGCAAGAGTGCCTATTTCCCCCTCTTGTGCATTGTGATATTGTGATTACATATGAACTGTGTTTCCTAAGTTTTGACATGTGTGATAGTAACACCAGTGAAAAGTGAGAAGCTACATTTCACTGTTCCCTCTACAGATTAGAACAGTTAGGCTGATAAGGAATGAAGCTGGATTAATTTTGCCTTTTTGACAAAGATATCCTTTTTCTTATGCTACTTCCTTTAAAACTGATTTTTAAAATAATACATTGACAAATCATTTCCCAGATAAAAATTAGGCTGACAAATATGTCATTCCTCCAGACCTCTTTTTCTTTAGTTCTTAGGGCATGCATATTCTTTTTCTATAAATTCTATAAAGTTGAAAGCATTACTTGAAATATCCTTTTGACTAGTTCTGTTGCTTTAGGGTCAATTTCCTTATGCGTAACTGTACTCAAGATAACATAAAACTTTTGTTGCTTGTTCTTTCTTTCTTCTGGCCTATATTCTTATCTCTCTGTCAAAATTATTTGCATGCTCTGCAGTATATGATTAGAATTGGCCTTTTTTCCTTTTGTTTTTTTGGTGATGACTGAAACAAAAAAGTGTAACATGCTATTGAAGACATTTTCATATCTATTACATTTTTGTTTCTGTTCCTCTGCTGTGCTGTATCTGTATTTTTCTTCTCTGTTTATCTATATGCAGATGGTTGACTTATCACCTATTTTTTACTAATAAATATAAATGAATGCCACTATTTCTAGCTTTAGTATCACTTACTTGATGTATTTCTTCTTACTGATCCTTCATAATGGGGTTGCCTTTCCACTTATGCAATCTCTTAGATTTCCTTGTCAATGACCAACTGTTGGTACACTTATTACAATATCACACCATCTTTGTTTCATAGAGAGTTTTTTTTTATTTCAAGTTAATATACCTCATTAAATAAATACCAGTTCCTTCCCACTGCTTTAGCCAGCAGAATATTTTTCCGGTGATTGCATAAACAACATGTTTCGAGTATTAACTATGGATCACATAGTTAATCTATTGACCATATATGTTTCAAAAATATGTGTTTTATTTATTTAACAGAATTTCAAAACAAACATTTCATTTATATTATTCTCATTAGTGTTTTAAAGGGATTTATTTATGTTTAGTTATACTTTTAAGTACAGAGGCAGTTGTCTATTTCAGAGCCTGAAGTCTTCATGAAACAGCTTGTAAAGATAAAACACCCTTTCCGAAAGATTTTACTTTAGGAGATTAGGGCTTTTTGCTTAAGAAAGTTTTCCTGCCTAGAAAAAGCATCTTTCCCAAAGACAGTTTTAAATGTTTTCTCCTTCTACATTCAACAGAGGCTCTCTCTGGTATGAGGAAAGAGATAAAAACACAGACATGTTAAGGGTATTCATGGTGGGAAGGGCCAGGGAGGCCAGCGATGATAAAAGCCCTAAGAACAAGGGGCGTGTCTTTCTCAGGCCTGTTGTTTGGAGCACGGTTAGGATAATCTTTTAAGTCGAGTGTTCTTGGTTTTGGAAGTAAATTTACCTACAGTCTTTCCAGTACCTGGCATTTTGGGGGCACCTGCATGTTAGCTTACTTCACACGGTTGATGGCCCCAGATGAAAGCCTATACATATGTCTTTTCAAAATAAAGGTATGTTTGAATTTTTAAAACAAAAAAAAACATGTCTTCTTCAGGCAAAAGGATGTCTATACTTATATTTTGTGTACATTTTCTGTAACAAAATTGCAAACTCACACATTCCTTTTACAGATTAGTTTAATACTTAAGAACAACCTTATACTCAAGTCTCATTGCAGTAATTTTTATAAGAATATATGATCATTTCTAAGATGAAATCAATTATAGCTTGGCCACCTAGAAGAACAAAACAAGTATATATTCTCCAGGAAAGATGCGTGAAGTTAGAAATTACAATACCTAGCAACAGTTAGGGCCTCTGGTGTCCCACAACAAGACAAAGTTACAACACATGACTTGTCATTGTCCATTCTCTGTTCAGGTGACATATATCTGGTGGGATTCAGGTCACAGATAAAAACAACTATAACCTATAAAGAATATGGGGTGTATATATATATATATATATATATATATATATATATATATATGGGACAGATTCAAGGATGATGTCTGCACGTATGTTAGTAATTTAATGTCTTATTATAGCCAAGACATATAGTTTGACTACAGTCAGTAGTGTAGAAAATTGGTCAGTAGATTGGGTACATGTTTTTGTTTCAGGGAGACCTGTGTAATTTCAATGACTGTTCTGATTAAATATCATATAACTGATGGGAATTTAAGATATCCAGCTTACATTTATACATCTTTTTTCAATGTTCAATTTTGAAAGTAAAATTATATTTTTAAGGCTTGCACAGATGTCTCACAATATCTTAAGTATCCTGAGAATTATCTCTTGGCTTTCATCTTCCCTTCCAAAGGGCCTTGATCTACCATTGGTTCTGTGTCATATCTGAAACCTCATGAAAATATCTTTACAACGAAGAGCATCTCAAGCTGTGTTGGATTCCCTGCTATGGGTCATTTACTTCATCCATTACTCATACAGAATTTATGTTTTGCAAAATGCTTTGTTGTCCACTATAAATCTCTCCCAAGGTTTCTCTCAAAGTTTAGTCAATATATCCTAAGCTATCAACCAAACAGTTTGATAATTAGTATATAATTACCATGGTCTCTACTGTATAAGATATGGATTTGTTTTATATAATTCCTAAAAATTGCTAGAACAGAAGTGATAATTTATTGAGCTCTAACTGAATAACCATTTTCTCTGTAAGGACCACTTAGACTATATCTGAATTTCAGGTGATTGATTTGAGAGTTCATTTGGTTTGATTCTACTTCCTGTCTGAGTTAGCTTTGTGAAAAGTAAACAACAGAAGTGGAGCTATGTATTTGGAGGGGTGAGGAAGAAAGTATTTGAATATAGACTACTGAGATTTCATGGGTTTCTCTGATTAGTTTTTTGTTGGGTTTTTTTTTGTTTGTTTTTTGTTTTTTTTTTTTTTTTTAATAAGAGGAAGATTGGTTTCTGTTGGAAAACTCTGGAAGTTTCCCTCCATCCTATAGAGCAGAGCCAATGAGGGCCAGCTCCAAGGAAAACTTCCTGCTTTTGAACC
>JAWWMO010000001.1:73828671-73840599 GCA_035047845.1 Dendrocincla fuliginosa
CCAGCTCTGAGGAAAACTTCCTGCTTTTGAACCATTAAGTTACGCCCCTGTGTGAAAACATATTTAAGAAGTTGTTGTGCAGTTAGAAATTGGCAGCCATGGATTAACAACAGCACAACGCAGACATCAAGGATATGCAGGAGGGAGAAGAAGAGAAGGAGGGGGAGGGACCCCACAGATCAGGGAGAGGACTTAAAACTATTATTCCCTGACTACGTTGGTGATGCCCATGGTGATTACGAGTTGTCCCCTCAAAGCCCATGGGATCCATTGGGGTGAAAAGAACCCCCTGTCGGAGCAGGGGGAGGCATGAAAGAAGCTTTTACCTCATTGGGGGCCCCCAAGGTGGAGCAGAGTCTTGCAGAGATTTGCAGCTGAGACCCACGGAGGGAGAAGCCCATGCTTAGCAGGTACAGCCAGCTTTTCATGAGAGACTGCACCCCATGGAATGACCCATGAGAGAGCAGAGGATCTCTGTCATGGGGGGGACCCCATGGAGTGCAGGGGAAGGACTCAAAGTTGTGATTCCCCTGCGACCGTGGTGATGCGAGCTACCCCCTTTGCAGCCCACAGGAAAGCCCCCTGAGACAGAACAGCTGCTTAAGTTTTGGACTTACATCTGCGAATGGATGACCCAACAACAACTGACTGTAAACCTTCCTTTTCCCTGTTCCTCACACTATTTGGGGGCATGGACAGACCGAGGGGTGGTGGTGAAAAAGTGTCTCTAACTTGTTTCTATTTCTTATTTTTAGTTCTTAGTTTGTTAGTAATAAATTTAAGCATTATTCTAAGTTCTGCTTTGCCCACGGTATTAATCAAAGCTCCTCTTTCGGTTGTTATCTTTAGCCATAAATGCCTAGCTTGTTTTTTTTTCCTTCCCTCTGGAAGGCGAAAGGGGTAGGGGAAAAGGGTTTTGCTGGACACCAGGCATTTATCCAGGGTCAAACCACCACAAAAGCAAATATTGAACTATTTTTTTTAGGAAATGTCAATTAGAAATAATGAAAAATATTATGAAATTGTTTTTTTATTGAAGTTTCCAGTTGTAGTTAACTGGAAATGTTACATCCTAGCCCCCATCTCCTCTTGTTTTTGAACATGACTCATAGAAGAACTATATTACGTTTTATAAATAGAACTCATTGTCAAAATACATCATTTTAGGAGAAATTTGCCCCAAAGTAACATTGTGTGGATATGCTATAAATCTTTGCAAAGTGACGTTTAGCTTCTGTATTGGTAGATCCCTGTAAAATGACCAAAATTCAAGATATGGCTTGTAGCCTAAACCTTATAAAGCTTTTACAAAAGTATACAAATCACTTATCATTAAGGATTAAGAAAATCAAAATAAATATTTTAAAATAGAAAATTGACATTAATGACACATAACTAATAGTTTGGCTTTATTAAAATATTTTTTACTTTTGTATAAAAAAAGGAAAAATAGCCAGTTGTAAAATTATAAGTAGCTACTGTTCTGTTTATTGAAGAAAAAAATTAATATAGATTTTAACTTGAAACAATATTATTTTGACATACAGTATGGCATTTAAAATTAGACATTAATTTTTATTTCTTCTATAAAGTGACAGTGATCATATGTGTACTACTAAATGCACTCTCTGACTCTGAATGTGAATGACAGAGCACAGATAGTACAGTTACAGGTTTTTTCTCTTTCAGATGGTGTGGGTCTCATCAAGAGATTTGGTGCTAATGGTTCCTACCCATGTCTAGCCTTGGATTGTGCCTGGGCACTTTTTGGGAAAGTGGCATTTGACCCAGGTTAACCCATGTTAAGATTGTGTTAAAATTTTACAGTAAGGACAATAAAATGCCAATGTTGTAGCATTTTCCTTTTTTTTTTTTTTTTTACTATAATAAGCATTGACGCAGCTATTATGTACCTGTAGTCCTCATTCTGTAAGTAAATATAAAAATACTTCTATTAAATTTAAGAGGACTAATCATGCTCATAAAGTTATGTACTTAAAGTTGTTGGATAAATGCTATAAATGAAAAAAAAAACACACATCTATTTCATCTCATTAGGAGATGTTATCCCTTTCAAGTAATCTCATAATCCTGAAAAACAGTATAGCATGGAATCTGAAGTAGGCATACAGCTACAAAGAGATTAATGGATAGATCATGACTACCTGATATTTTCCAAGAAATGATAAAGGTAATGATAAAGAGGGGGACCATGCCCTTCATTTGAATTTTAAATCTGTGCTTGGATAACAAATAATAATGTTTCTCTTAATGTCTGTGTCAATATCAGTATATATTAAAAAGAAAAAAAAAATGCATGCTACAGTGAGAAACCAAAGAAAGAATCATCAGAAAATACTACAATATTTTAGAAAAGAAAAGACAGAAGACTTGAGAAAAGAAATAAACAACAATTTGAGGCAAAGTATCATTGGACAAGTAGCAAGGTTGACTTTCCTTTGGTTATATTTAGGAAAAAAAAAAAAAAGAAACCTGGGTTGTTTTGGGGTTTTTATCTCCAATTTTCTCTTTCCTGAAATGGAAGCAATCGGTCAGCAAAAGCCCCATATAAAAGTGTCCAAATCATAAACTAAAACAATTCCAGAATAAAATTAAAATGCCTGAAGTCCTAAGAACTACACACTTCTTCCAGCCCACTGTTCACTCTGCCAGTTAGGATCCCTAAATTATATGGGAAAGGAGGAATACTTCTCTGTCCTGATTGGTTTCAGTCTCTGCAGCTTTTCCTTTTGCCTTCAGCAATATTTAAGACAAATACAGTATGTCTCTTCTAGCTAATTGCTAAAGTAATGTAGACAAAAAAGATCCTGGACGTGGAAAAGTCCCCAGCCAGAAGAGGAGAAAAAATTAAAAGGAAAAGCTGAAAAAAAACCTGGCAAAAACCTTTTACTCTTTGTATATTAGACTATACTTTGTTAAGTATTTTATGCAACTTCTTTCTTGCTCAGATTTTCAGTTGAGAGATATACAAAACTTGAGTATAACTCAGCTCAAAATAATTCTGCTTGATAGGGTGCATTCTCACTTGCAGAATATTAGATCAGATACAGGTAATAAGGAGATAAAAAAATAGTTTAAATATGTTTTAATAGGTTTTATTGGTCCAGCATTAGCAGAAAACACTTCAAAATGTACTAGGATTTTTATAAGATGGCAATCATCAGGACCCACATGAAATCCTGAATAAGTTGACAGATGACACCAAGTTGGGTTGTTCTGAGGACAACTGCATGACATTCAATAACTCAAAGAGCAGAGTCCTGCATTTAGGTCACAACAACCCCATGCAGTGCTATGGCCTTGTGGCAGAGTGACTGGAAAGCTGCTCAGCAGAAAATTACTTGGGGGTGCTGTTTGATGGCTGGAGATGAGCCAGCAGTGAGCCCAAGTGGCCTAGAAAGGCAGTGGCAACTTGGTTTTTATCAAGAATAGCATGGCCAGCAGAACTAAGGAAGTGATTGTTCCACTGTACTTGGGTCTGGGGAGGCTGCACCTCAATTTTGTTCGGTTTTGGGACCTTCCCTTCAAAAAGGACATTGAGTTGCTGGAGCATGTCCAGAGAAGAGCAACAAAAGTGGTACAGGGTCTAGAAAGTAAGTCATATGAGGAGCAGCTGAGGGAGCTGAGGGTATTCAGTCTGGAGAAGATGAGTCTCAGGGAGGACCTCATTGCTCTGTACAACTACTTGAAAGGAGGTTTTAACAAGGTGAAGGTTGGTCTCTTCTACCATGTTTTAAGCAAAAGGACATGATGAAATGGCCTTAAATTGCACCAGGGGAGGTTCAGATTGGATATTAGAATTTTTTTCTTTTTCATTTACTGAGTGGTTAGGTATTGGAATAAGTGTTCAGGAGGTCTCTAGATGTGACACTAGCGGATGGCTGATTATGATGATGCACAGCTGACAGTTGGACTAGATGATCTTAATCTTGATAGTTCTGTGTTTCTGTGAAATCTGTAGTTTGAAAAAGGTTTGTCATTTTTTCTCATATATTGATACTTATTCTGTCACTTTTGAAATTTTAAAAGCCTCATTATTTTATTATTTCTATTGTTATTTTCATAGAACATTCTTGAGAGAACAAGAACTTAGCACTCCCAATACAATAGCAATAAATGTACAATATTCTTTCTAAAAACAGTGACTGTAAAAGAAAAATGGCAAAATAAACCCCAAAGTTAATACCTTATTTTAGACTACATTTCTAAATACACAATTCCATAACAGCATTTTCTACTTAATTACAGTTATGATCATCACATCCTTTTCTATAAATGTTTCCATAACCTTACCTGTGAATTTCCTAAGACACTGATGGCTGCTTATCTTTGCAGTCTTTTTGCATTCATTTCTCTCTATTGTAAACCAGATGCACATTGCTTTTCAATAAACATTAAGGATAATCCCTTAATCTCTTCAGTTGCAACAGTGGGTTGCATACTGGACCTATGTATTAAAATAGTGTGATTATTTAGGAGAATGTGGAAAAATAATTTTAGTGGAATTTAGATGTTTAATATTAATCACAGGAATAAACTTCAGTCCATCAAGTTTATTGATAAGAGGACTTTTACCGTGTTTGTTCCTGGGAAACTGAATACATTGCAGAACAGCAGCCTATGATGAAAAACAGTATCCCAAGACCTAAGTTACTTTTCTTGGACAGGGGCTATGCACTCTAATTAATGTTGTCTGTGGTGCTATCATTTCAACATATTCATGCATACAATTTTATTATTTTAAACAAAAGTAAATGTAAAACATGCTTAAAAATATTGGACCCATTTATTTTTCTGTCAGTAAAACTTTTGTTTCTCCTATTATTTTTCTCCTCACAGCTATTTCTCAGTATGAGAAAAAATGATTCTTTGAAGTGATGGCAGCACATCTTATATCTGCTGACAAAACCCAGAAGCAATCAGACTGACATGGCCACTTGCCTCTTGTTTGTTATTAAAGTATCTTTTTAACCTTTTCCATATCCCTGCTTGGAGTAATTTTCTCTCCTGCAATTTTTTTTTTTTTTAAAAAAAACCACTCATTTTAAAATAGCTAAAATTTTTCAGCCTGTACTGCTCTCACTCCACTCTTTCATATTTTTCTTTTGCTTTTTGTTCTCTCCTTAAGGGCTTTAAGTCTCTCTGTGACTATACATATATAAAAGCTTACAAGCACACACTGTGTTACTTGATTATTTAATACACAGGTCCTGCTTTAGAAAAGCATGTCCTGCAGATATTTCAATGACTTAAAACATACACAACTAAAATCTGGACCATCATGGCTGGATTATACTCTACCCATCAGTTCCATGAGAATAGGAACAAGTATTTCACTGTGTGTATGTCATTATCTCTCTGAAAATAATAATCTAACTAATACAATAAATGCAAAAAACAAACAAACAAACAACCTTCTGATTTTTTCATTGACAGAACTAGGACAAACTGCCACAACCATTTGGCCCCAATTAATTATGACTATTTGCCTTTTGCCATGACTAGTCTTAACCACTGGGGTAAAAGAATCTGACATTGTATAGGCTGAATAGGTTAAAGAGAAAAACTGTTTAACTGACTATGTCTCTAATTTATTCAAATATTGGATACATGTATATTTGTTTTTAGTGAAGTTAAGCAGTTATATTTTGTTATATATAAACTTCAATGCACAGGTAGCTTTTTGATGACACCTAGACCTTCCATTATGCATTTAGATATCCAGATAATTCCCATATCAGGTAATTTTGTAGAGATTGTGTAGACTCTTTCTTCCAGGTTTGTTTGTTTGTTTTTATTGTTTTTTCCTCTTGAAATTTCTAGGTACTATTTGCATTACTTGTAAGTGAAATATCCTGCTCTGAAAAAGCGTATGTACAATACAAGAGGTTCACCAAAGCCATCACGATGATTAGGGACAATATTCCAAATAAAACGGTGTCTATTCCTCTCTGTTAATAGAGCTCCCTGAAACTCAAAAGAGGTAACTCTCTTCCTTTAAGAGACTACTAAAGGAGGTGGAGTCTTAGAGGGACCAGGTTAAAAAGTAAATCTTTAACCTTCCAGGCATATGACTAGATTTCAGGAAGAATTTCTTCACTGAGAGGTTTGTCAAGCATTGAAACAAACTACCCTGGGGGGTCACAGAGTCACCATTTCTGGAAGTGTTCAAGAAACAACTGGGTTTAGCCCTTAGCATTGTGGTCTAGTTGACAAGGTGGTCATCAAAGGTTGGACTCAATGACCTTAGAGGTCTTTTCCAACCTTAAAGATTCTGTGATTGTGTGTTCCCTACTACTGTGCCCAGTCCAGTCTTGAAAACTGCTCTGAACAACCTCTATATATGACAATTTGTTCCCCTTTCTAACAGAAAACCATAAATACAGACTGAAATTACAAAACTTTCCCTGAAGATAAATTGTATTTTAAACTCTCCTTGGTTAAAAGTGTATTGAGCCTCCTACATATTAGAAGATGAGAGTTTCTAATAAAAGCAATACTATTTTCATTGTTCTGGTAATTTTAACAATTGTTTATTTTGTTCTTAGCTAATTAAAGCAAACCCTTCCCACAAAGATACTATATTCTTGAAAAGCCAGATGGCTTCTCATACCCCAGAGCTACATAACCCTTACATTGTCTCTTAACACTACCTTCTCCTCTTTTGTCTGTCACAGCCAATCCAAAATAAAGTTAGAAGTACAATACAAATTTTGTTAAATGGGAGAATATTACTCTACTGGATAGAACTCCAATCATCATATATTAAATATTGAGTTTCTGAATCTTGAACTGTATCTATATTTCAACTTAAGATCTGAGTGGATTAAAAAAAAAAAAAAACCCTCAAGCTATTTATTAACACACTTGTTTAGGGCTTGCCTTTTCAGATTCTGAAATTTTTTATTCTTTACTTACTACTTTGTATACTTTACTTATGTATTCTTTACTGTGCTTCAGCTAGGTGCATGAAGTCTGCTTCTTTTTAATATATTTTTCCTGTATGGATGAAAGACATCTCCTGAAATGTAAGATTCATTGGCCCTTCACCCCCAGTCTGAGGATCCTCATACATCAGACCCCACATTTCTGAACAAACAGTCTGTATGCTGTTAAATTCATACAAAAAGAATAAAATACTTAAATATCTAAGGCCACAACATATTTTAATCAATTAAAATCTGATAGGTAAGTACACCCTTTTAGAGTCCTTGCAAAGGATGTAGAAGCTCAAATATATAAATCCATGTCACTAAAACAAATTCAAACCATCAACTAATTGTTTTTCTTTAAGCCATTCCACAGTCAGAACTCTTTTCTAGCTACACTCTGAGTTTAGAGGATCTAAATCATCCTTGCAAGTTCCACTTTTAGAGCTGGGCCAGTTGCTTTCAGGTATTGGAAAATAATATTCATTCTGTCTAATGTTATTTTGCCTATGTACTGAATAGTTGGTGTTAGTGCTGGTTAATTCCATTTTTGGCCATCTGTACCTACTTGCAGTACAGATATGACTTGTATTAAATCTAACTTTATTTTTCCTTTTCATTCCCACCCCCTTTTTTTTCTTCATTCTTCAGCAACAAGACCCATTTATTCATCTGAACTGTGATCATGTAAAACATTGTCTTTAGTGTGTTTGAAAGAAATTACAAGCCTGGAAACCAGTTATTTTTAATCATGTGAGTGCTTTCCCACT
This sequence comes from Dendrocincla fuliginosa, assembly GCA_035047845.1. Classification (NCBI taxonomy): domain Eukaryota; kingdom Metazoa; phylum Chordata; class Aves; order Passeriformes; family Dendrocolaptidae; genus Dendrocincla; species Dendrocincla fuliginosa. Next base: position 73,836,392 of record JAWWMO010000001.1, read on the forward strand.
GCACAAGGTTATAACACTATAAATTATAACATTATTAATTAACATTAATTAATTAACATTAATTAACATTATAAATACTCAAATATTGGCCCTAAAATGTATTAATACCTGATGAAAACACTATTGATTTGCCTGGCACTAAGGCAGGGAAAATGAATATGCTTGTCACTGATATGGAAAGTATATTGGTGCTACAATTACATTTATAAAACCAATGTCCTGTGGGAAGACAAAATTTAAAAAGCTCAACCTTCCAAATATAAAATATATTCAAGAATCATAGGATCATAATATCATTTAGGTTTGAAAAGACCTTTAAGGTCATTGTGTTCAACTGTTTACACAGCACTTCGAAATCCATGTCCCTCAGAGCCACATTACACATTTTCTAAATGCCTCCAAGAATGGTGACTCAGACACTTCCCTGGGAAGACCGTTACGGTGATTGACAACACTTTTAGTGAAGAAATTTTTCCTAACATCTAATTTAAACCTCCTCTGGTGCAGCCTGAAGCCTTTGTCCTATCTCTTGTTACCTGGGAGAAGAGACAGCCCTCACCTCACTGCAACCTCCTTTTGGGTAGGTGTAGGGAGTGATAAAGCCTCCCCTGACTAAACAAACTCAGCTCTCCCAACTCCTCCTTATCAACCTTGTCCTTCAGACCCTTCACTAGCTTTGTTGCTGCTCTCTGGACACACTCTGGTACCTCAAGGTCTTTCTTGTAGTGAGAAGCCCAGAACTGGACACAGTTCTCAAGGGGTGGCTTTACCAGTGCTGAGTACAGGGGAACAATCACTTCCCTAGTCCTGCTGGCCACAGTGTTTCTGATACAAGTTCATGTTCAGTGGCTGTTGACAGGCACCTCCAGGTCCTTTTCCACTGGGCAGTTATCCAGCCATTCTGTCCCAAGCCTGTAGTGTTACATGGGGTTGCTGTGACTCAAGTGTAGGACCCAGCACAGCCTTATTGAACCTCTGGCCATTCTGAGAAGTGATTTAAAGGCATTAAAAAAAAAAAAACAAAGAACCAAGCCAAACCATAACTAATTAAAAGTGCAAACAGCATTTTACACAGTGTCATAACACAGTCTTTAAACTTCAGTGTTTTAATTGCATTTTATTCAGTGTTTTATTCCTTGACATTAATTTGGTCTGATCAGTCTTTATAAAGATTATTAATCAGAATTTATAATATTCTTATGAAATTAGCATAAGTGATAACTCACCAAGAACAGACACACATACATTAGGAATAGAACATCTTATTATTTTGGTTTCTAGCTGTATGTATGTATGTACAGGTTTTTTAGACAAAGAGAAAAAACAAGTGTATTGGATCTGGCTGGGACAGAGTTAATTTTCCCCATAGCAGCCCTCCTAGTGTTGTGCTTTGGATTGGTAGTGGGAGTGTTTATAACACACTACTGTTTTGGCTACTGATGAGCAGTGCTGGCACAGCATCAGTGCTTGTCTCCCTGACATTTTGGCGCTCCCATCAGTAGGCTGGGAGTGGGCAGAAGACACAAGGACAGCTGACCCAAACTGACCAAAGGGATATTCCATACCATATGATGTTGGCTCAGATGTAAAAGCAGGAAGACATAAAAGAAGAAAGGGGGGTGAGGGGGTTTGGTGTGGTATTTGTCATAATGTTTGCCTTCCAGAGCAACATTACATTGCTCTGGAACGTAGTGAAAGCAGTGTGGAAGCCCTGCTTTTAAGAAAGTGGTCATACAACACTTGTTAATGGAAAACAGTGAATAAAAATGTTGGTGTTTTTTTTTTATTTATTTATTTTGCTTGTGCATACTCAACCTTTTACTTTTGCTTTAATAAATGAGCCTATGAGTTGCTTTCTATCTTATTTTCTCTCCCCTGTCCAGCTGAGAAAGGAGAGTGATAGAGCAGCTTGGTGGGCACCTGGTGACCAGAAAAGCTTAATCCAATACAGCAAGAACAGGTGAAAACAAATGAGAACTTATTATCAATTTTCAAACTCTTTTCCAAATTATCATAACTACTTATAGTGATGTGTTTAGGACTCATGTTAATCCATTCTGTTAGAATGTTTTCGTGTTTACACTTGGAGAAGTGAATCCCACAGTCTCATACATACATATATATATATATATTTATAACATATGTTTAATAACTTCCTGATGATGTTTCCCTGACATTCCTTATGACTTTATGGTGTACTAAGTGGACTATTAATCCATGCTGTCATTTTAATAATACCTGTTTGTCAATTTACATCTCAGAAGAAATTATGGGATCTATGTGAATCAATGCAGAGATCTTTTTGGTGGACTAATACACAAATTCAGTCATAGGTTGTTAATAGAACTGAAGATAGCATGAAGACAGCTCACATTATGCTAAAGGAATTTGAAATTTCATAGATGAAACAAACAAGAGAGCTTGTTCCTTCTGCACTAAATATTAACAAAATGTGTGACAGCTTAGTAGCTGTCTATAGTAAGTTAGACCTCTGATCTCACCCTTTAATATATACTGTAGAGATCCTGGTAGTATTTCTCTCATTAACATCTTACTAAGTTATCTATTACCAGCAAAGATTGCCCAGGGCAAAGAAAGATTTCTGGGGGACAATTGGTCTTAGAAGATCAGTTCTTCTTCAGAATTTCTGTGTACAATGAGGACAAAACTAAATTATATGAACTCATTTACTACTATATTTCTTAAGGTCTACACTTTTTGGCAAGGATAGCCAATTCCAGGCTGAACCAAAGACTTAGTCAACAGCTAAGCAACATGACGAATCAGGGGTCTACTGCTTCAGCTCTCCCCTTGACAGCTTTATTTATCAGGATTTTGTATATAAGATGCAGAAAAGGAAACTATTACACTCAAAAGACGACAATCTTTTCTTGTAAACCTGGATGGCTCCAGAAATAAAAATAAAACATAATGCTTAATTTATCTTCCAAAAGAGCAACAGAAATGTGACCAAAACAAAAACAACAAAAAAAATCCACAAAAACCCAAAACAAACAAACAAGAAAAAGCATACATTAATTCAACCAATGCTCTCACATTTTCAGTTTCTGGAGTTAAAAAGAAAAGAAACTTTTTATTATTATTTAACTCCTTTTTAAATTTTTTATCATTATTTTATTATTTCTGGGGAAGATTGAATTAAGCATTGACTATTATTTTAAAAAAATCATTAACATATTAATTAATATTCCAGGACATAATTAGTAAGATATCTAAGAATCAAACTAGCAGACTTTAAGATTTAATTTGATTTGAAATAAAATTTAAAGGTCTCAGAATATTACTAAGTGAGACTCTGGACAGACAAATTCTTCCATGTGCAGTTCTGGAAGCAGAAAGTGTTTCATCACTAGTCCTGGCAACAATCACCTCTGCTGTCTTGGCAGTGGTATGTACAAAACTCTGTGTCAGTAAAGACAAACTAGGCAGTAATTGGGCAGAAAATCGCTGGGACTGACCAAATGGCAATGCATATGGTGGAGATTTGAAAAACAGGGATTACTTCTGCTGAGGGAGTTGGATTGTTTAATTTATTAGATACCATCTGGGAGAATAACAAGCAGCAGTTCTCTCCCTCCCATCTCTTCATAGTCAGAAGAGCAGCACACCCAGTTCTCTGGCATGCTCCCTTGCTTACAGTTGTTCATATCCGTCCCTTCCTCCTTCTCTTAGAATAAGAGCAGCAATTTGACATTACATGTACTGTTACCCTCCCTTTTCAAGTCACAACATTTGACTGCAAAAACAAAACCAATAAACTTTAAGTCCTAAGATGTGAGTTCTAATCCTCTTCAGACAAAATGGGTAATACTAGATTAAGAGATTCAACTGCATGGTCTTTTTGAATTTGACTAATTTTAACAGATTAAGAAGTGTTTAAATGAACAGCTCTATCAGCGGTAGTGGTGGGGGAAATGTTTCAGTAAATGTAGTGGCTTGACCCTGCCTGGATGCCAAGTGCAAATCGAAGCAGCTCTATCCCTCCCTTCCTCTGGATGGCAGAGAAGAATATAACAAAGGACTTGTGCGTTGAGATAAAAACAGAGAGATCAATCACAAGTTACTGTCACAGGCAAAGTAGGTGTGACTTAGAGAAATTAATTTAATTTACTGTCTTAGTTCCAGGAAGAACTAAGATATCTATATCAGCCAAGTAATAATCCCTCTCCTTCAATTTAAAAAAAAAA
>JAWWMO010000001.1:73844381-73886669 GCA_035047845.1 Dendrocincla fuliginosa
GGGAAAATGAAGTAGCAACATAGATTTTGTTGCCCTATAGTTGTTCAGTTCACTTAAATTGAAAGAGATCCTTTGACCAGTGAAGTGATATCCTGTATGACTTGGATTCCTCATCTATAAAGCTGAATAAATTACATTTTTTTTTCAAAGTTATTTTAGAGTTATTTTAAAAGGTACATAGAAGGCTGGACTATCACATACAATAATATTGCTCTTCACTTCTTTTTTTTTCCCCCAGAAATATGCATAACCAAGAAAGCCTTATGACAACTAAAAATATTAATTAACTTCCAAGGATCACTTAGCTCACAGTTTGGGAGGATGAGATTTTTGGGACATTTATACTCTCTAAAGTGCTTTTGCAGAAAATGGACAGTCCTAGTAGAGGGAAATATTCAGCACAGAAGTAAAAGGAAAAAGATAAAAGATTTCATTTTTCCTAGCAGATATTCAGATAAATGTTGATTTTCAAGTGGTGCTTCATAAAAGTTATTATTCAAATAGATTTGAGCTTCAGACATATGTAAATCAAATGTCTAAGCTCCCGCTATGATCATTGTGAACTGTTAAGCTGCCCTACATCACATTTGTAGGGTTACTTAGCTGTAGCAGGAGTCCATTCCTTAAACAATATTTCCTAAGGCCATTTTAGATGTCCTAATTCACTCCATCTGGCCTCTTAGTCCTGCTCAAGAAGATCATAGGTAAACTGGGTCTTCTGCCATCTCTATATAATTGTGTTGAATAGCCTAAGAAAATAATATTCAATGTCTGAACTTAGGCAAGTGAATCACACATTTGAACATATCAACTCTCTGTATATATACTCTAGGAATTTTAATGAAAATTTAATCTAATTAATGAGTTTGTGACTGAAATGAGAGATGAATTAAATAACCTGTGACAGATGAGCACGAATAGGGAGTTGTCATACTTGAATTCTGGTCAAAGCTCCACTGCAGCTTGTTGTAAAGCCTCTATTTTTGTTTCTTTTTCGTGAAAATAGTGAGACTTGCCTTCCATTATATAGCACTCTCATATCTTAATATGAGAAATGGTGAGTAAGAACTATTAAAATTACTCAGTCCTGCCCTAGGGATGCCAATTAATGATTAATTCTTTTATTACCAATGTTGTTACCAGTTCTAGTCTCTGCTGAAAAGAAAAATGTACACTTTCTTTTTATCAACTGTTTCAAAGAAAATGTTTCAAAATTTCAGGATACATTGCTTATACTCTAACCTTTGGATCTACAAGTTTACCTAAACCAGGCAATACTTTCTCCAAATCACTTTGAAATCATTAGCCATCAGAGCTTCCGTCAAGCTATCATCATTCTGTTAGTTCCTTAGCTATACAAGCACCTATTTTATTCCTTCTATCTCAAGTTAGAGATATTTATGCCCTGTGGTCTGAAGCAGCATGAGAACTGAAAGAGAAACATATGTTTTGATACCTCAGATTGTAAGTATGCCTGTGAAAATGTACATACACACACTTTATTTTTTTTTTCAGACAATGACCATATTTTTTTTCCCCTATCTGAACAAACAAGGCATTTGAGATTGCTAATTGCAAAAGAAAGTATACTATCAAATTGTTTTTGCTGAGAGTGGAGAACAGTTCATACAACTCAAATTTCTTTTCACCTCTCTGGAGCATTACTTTTATTTCTATTTATAAACAGGTTTCATAGAAGCAGCCAAGTTATCCTTTTACATCATTCAATCCACCCTTCTATATATACAGTAGTGATGGTTTGTGTGCTGTTCCAAAAAATCTGGTAATAAACTCTGAATGTGTTGCAAAATACATCAGAAGGAAAGGTTAAATGATTTTATATGCCACTTCACTGCTGTGTTTATTCTGATAATGAGATACATGAGTAGAAAGATGAGAAATCTCTTACAGTGCATGTTTTGAAAACTAAGAATGAAAAATTAGAGACTTAAAATATAAATTCAGACAGATGTGTTATGAACAATAATTCCCTTACCCATGTAAAATTGTCTCTTTTCTTTCTCGTATATGTTCCATTTCTTACATTTTATGTCCTCTTTCTTTTGTCCTTATAACTCTTCAGGTCCTAATTTAAGTTTAGCTTTTTGGCATATGTTTCAAGGGTTGGCTTGTTGGAGTCTTTTTCCTTCCCTATTTTCAAATGCCTGAAGACTTTTCAAGGTAAATCCTCTTAGTTCAGCATTGCTATGGTAGTTGAAGGTATAACAAGTTTTTAATTACAGCTGTCTTCATTGTACTTTTTAGATAAGTTGTTAGTTTTCCAGGCATTTCCCTTTTAATGCCATTTTGTTATTCCATTATTGCTGCTAATTTTACTCATTTGAGAAGCCATTAAGAAATACTAAGCTAATTGAATAAGATGGATTTCAGTGGTAAAGAAGATTTATTTTTTTATTGTGCAAGAAGAAGAAAAGAGGAAGATTAAGGAAATTAATCTATTTGCAATGAATTATTGAAGGAGAAATACTGAATATATATTTATGAAGAATATTGTTTCCTAGTGAAGAGAACAGTGGTCTGATACTCATAGACGAGTATTTGATTTCTTTGCTAGACTACTTTGAGCGAGGTACCTCACCTTACTGTCTTTCATTTAGTCTGTTAAATCAAGGTAGTTTCAATGGTACAAAAATTTTGGTTTTAGCTAAAGTTTGTTAGCTTTTCACAATGAAATTTATTTTTTTTAAGGAAACTATCAATGCATCTACTTAGATCACACATTCTGGGAGTATGTTTGGATTACAAAATCACAGAAACAGAATATGGACAACAAGGATCACCAAGGCGAGCCCTTAGCCCTACACAGGACCATCCCCATGAGTCACACCATGTTCCCAAGAGTACCATCCAAATGCTTCTTGAGCTCTGTCATTTTTGGTGCTGTAATCTCTTCCCTAGGGAGCCTGTTCCAGTTCCCAACAAACCTCTGGGTGAAGAACCTTTTTCTAACATCCACCCTAAACCTCTCCTGGCACAACTTCACATGCCCTCTGATCCTCTCCCTGGTCACCACAGAGAAGAGACCAGTGCCTGCTCTTACTCTTTTCCTCATGAGGAAGTAACTGCAGTGAGGTCTCCCCTCAGACCTTTGGATGGTCTCTAATGGCTTAATATCTTTCTTATATTGTGATGCCAAAAACTGCACACAATATCCAAGGTGAGGCCACACCAGTGCAGATCAGGGCGGGGACAATGCCCTCCCTCGATGGGCTGATGATGCTTTGCCTTATGCCCCCCAGGACACAGTTGGCCCTCCTGGCTGCCAGGGCACTGCTGACTCATAATAAGCTTGCCATCAACCAGGACTCCCAGGTTCATTTCTGTGGCACTGCTTTCCAGCATTTCATTCCCCAGTCTGTACAAACACCCAGAGTTGCCCTATTCCAGGTGCAGAATCTGGTGCTTCCCGTTGTTGAACTCCATATGGTTGGTGACTGCCCAGTGTTCTAATTTGTGGAGCCCTGTGGGACCCCACTAGTGGCAGGTCACCAGATGTTCCCTCATCCACTATTACCCTCTGTGCTTGACCCATGAGCCAATTGCTCACCCACCACATGATGTGTTTATCCAGCTGTGTGCTGGACAGTTTGTGCAGTAGGATCCTGTGAGAGACAGTATAAAGAACTTTACTGAAATCCAAGCAGATTATGTCAACAGGCTCCCCTTGATCAACTAGGTTGGTTACCTTGTTGATAGGTACAAGAATCCACATCTGGATTTGACTACTGGAGGAAATTACAAAATCAGAGCCATTTTTTTTTTTCAGTACTGAAGTTTAATAAAGTCTGAGAATCTCAGTACATGACAAAGCATTCAACAAAATTATTTTTCTCATTGCCTACTTTATGTGGTGACTGATAACACTGCATGTAAGAAATAAGCATGTATGAAACATTGACTACATTACTGGAAAGATGCTGAAATTATCAAATTGAGTGAAAAGTTAACTGAATTAGCATTTTAAACATGAAAGTAAAGTGATCTAAAATTTCACATATTGTTCCTTGACAAATATCAAAGTTAAATCCACGAGTTTTACACTTGGGTCCTCTACAACGTACCAACGTACACATAAATATGTGTCTAAAATAAATTCTGTGCAACTATAGGGACCTTAAAACTAGCAAATCAGTTGCAGAAATCTGTTCTTCCATCTCGGAACATGCTTTATACAGTTAACAAAAAAACAGGGAAGAAAAAAAAGACAAATTCAGTATTGATGTAAATTACATACAAAAATAAGCACTCTCTAAAGACTCTCAAGTATGAAAATCTGTGTATGTTTCTAATCAGGAATGATGGTAGTTGAAAATTTTAAAGTTCAAGAATATATCTAGCTTTGTACAATCAAATTGACAACAAGTAGTCACACTAAATATGTTATTAGCAGGGTTTTTACAAGCTTTCTCCTTCAAACTAAATGCAATTACCTTGAGGTCTCCTCTTTATACAGGTTGAATTCCCAGTAGAACTTCAACAAACATTGGACAAATTTCTAATCAATGGAGACTCAATTGCTCTGCTTAGAAAACAGAAAGAGAGCCATCTTGTCTATATATTTAATAGAAGGTCATGCAATTATTTGAAAGGGAAAAAAGGTAGGTGGAAATATGATTATGTATACTCCTCTTCAGAAGCAAAGTTCTTAATAATGACTTACTTCTATTGACTGTGATAATACTAGAACAAAATGAATCCATAGCATTTTCTACTGGTGGTGTTATATAACTTTACAAGCACACACTCAACTGTTTTAATAGTCAGTAATATTATTTCAAAGTCAAGAAATTAAAAGACCAGGGACATGAATTTTCTTCAGAAACCTTAATTTGATCACTTTTCCTATATAAATTTTGAAGCAAACTTTACTTGTATGAACTTTTCCCACTACATCCATGATGAAGAAAAACTTCCATTAAGCTCTTCAATTCTTTTGTTCCCCCAATATTAAATGCATTGTTGTACGTTCTATTTGTCTTGTGCTAATCAAGAACTGTTCTAAATTCAAAATTATTATTTCACAAGTAATTAAAGTTCCTCTTTTTATTACAACAGTATAGGAATACTGTGTTAATTTGGCAGCATATACTGTGTCTACATCACTGTGAAAGAAGCATTACTACCCGGATTTTATGAAGAGTGGAGACAAAGCCAACAGCATTATCTTCATCTTCCCAATTTAAAAAAAAAAAACAAACTATGGAATGATATTTCAGACTATTTAGTGTACTGTATTCTGCACATTCAAAGTCAATCGACTCATCCCTTCTACTGAATGGACTATTGCTTTTTCATAAAATTAAATTACTCCATAAAATTAAAATTATTAGAAAGCCACAAAAGACTGTTTTCATTATAGTGATGATAATATAGTAAGGAACTAGTTATAAAAAACCTTAAGTAACCATATGTCATTTAACCCACACTTTAGATGCCGAAGTAAAGCACAACAAAATTTTCTCATCATGCATTGCTAATCCATAAGGTAAACAGGGTATTCATCTGAAAAAGGAAAACTGAGAAAAACTAGGTTTCCTTAGATAATTTCAGTCAGTTTAATTTCCCCACAAAAATCCTGTAGCTTTGAAAATTTTAGATGTGGTACAAAAGTCCAGGTTATATATCCAATATCTCAGTTTTGAGAAGTGAAGAACATGGTACATTAAGATCAAGTTATGGGCCATTTAAACTAACTAGACATACAAATGTTCATGAGACCAAATGTGATGTATTCAGAGGAGCTGAACTACTTGAGTTATGACACTGGGAGGTCACTCTCTATCATCTGTGAAAAGTCATGGAAATCAGAGGGGAAAAAAGGAGGGATTAACTTCAAGGAGAGACAAAGGAAGATTCAGGGAAGTACGGGCCAGTCAGCCTATCTTCAGACACTGGGAAAATTATAAAGTCCTCTTTAAAGCTATTTCTAAACACATGAAGAACAACGTGATTTTTAACAGCCATCATGAACATCCTGATTGTATTCTGTGGTGCGTTGACTGGTTTTGTATATAACAACAAAAGAGAGGATTATGTTTTTCTGACTTTAGCAACATGTTTGGCATTCTCTCCAACAATTCTCTCCAATTATACTGCCAGGGCTCTGGTGTACTAATAAGACCTAATGAACCTGAGCAGCATCACCTGGGGCTTCACATACACACACCCGACCCATAAGCACCAGACCTCTATTTAAGGTCTTATCCTAGTTTTTACTTCCCTGTCTGAAGTATGTTGGAACAATATTTGTCTCTAGCATGCTTTGTTGATACACCATGTTGAAGCTGTCGCTTGCCTTTTAGCCATAACAATCACTAGCCTGATGATCATGGGATTTATTTCTAACTCTGGCCTGTGGATAGACTTCCTGGTTTAATTTTGGATCTGTCTGTTGACCACGAACTTGCTTGATGATTTAGACTACTGGATGGACTTGTTATGCCATGCTGCCTCTTCTGGCAGCCCTTGAACTATTAATTGTTGCCACTATTCTGTTCTCTTTGTCTGGTGCTGGCACTGTGGTCTCTTGGTAAAATCATTGCCTGGCAATGTGTGTGAGGCAGTCATGAAAAACAAGTCTGATTATTCACATTTGATCATAAGAGTATGTGGGAGTGTGAGAATCTCTATTCCAGCAAGATTATGCGATCAGAAACCTCATAATTGGGACTATGAAAAGCATAACAAAAAATTCTAAACAGAGAGAGGCATAAACCTGGTCAAATTAATGTGGAGACAATGACAGGAATCAAACCTTGTTAGTCACACTAATTGATGGACTATCAAGAAACTATGAGTAAATTAAGGGAAATCCCTGTCACCAGAGTAAGAGAAGTGAGGGAATATACAGGATTTTACAAGCTTATGGTGTGAGGGAGGAAGGGCAGGGAAGTGAGAAAGGAGGAACAAGAAGGTGCTATACAGACAGCAAAAAGTATTAAAAAAGATAGGACATATGTAAAACAGGGACAGTCAGTATGCTTGTCTGGATGAGCTCTGTGCTGATTGCTGCAGTTTGTCCTGTCTTATTAAACATGTGAGTTTATGTGTATGTGAGTCTGTGAGTGTGAGTATGTGAGTCTGTGAGTCTGCAAAGACTCAGTGCAAACTACTGGAGAGAATAGCATGATAGTATTGGTTATTCAGTTAGAATAGGGCTGTGGGTGCCCTCAGTCTGAAGTGTGAGCTACTGTAGCTCATGGGGTGTCATCAGCACTGGAGACAGCCAGCACTACTAACTTCCAGCCGCTGAGGTGGGGATGGTTTGTGTCTGAAAACCGTCTATTGGGGGGACCAGGGTGAGTGAGACAGTGCCAGCCACTTGTCAGGACTGCCTGGTCAGTGCTCATGTGTCTGGGGCTGGCAGCTGGAAGCATGCATCTGTATCTTCACCAAACCAACTATGCATATGTATGTGCTGTCAAACTTCAAGTCTGATGTGGTGGTGAACAGGGAGATGTCAAGTTCAGGCTGGGGGATTGGCTGGGTGAAGGGTCCATGCTCCCCATGAATCCATCAAGGGGATCCATTAGTGTGGGGTGCCTGTGGTTTAACTGTGTGAGTGCTGCATTTTGCAGTGAGCATCCAGCTGCAACAGCTGGAGTACTGGGACCTGTGGGATGGGTTAAAAGATGTCAGGATCCAGTCAGGGATGCCAGGCAGCAGATGAGGTGTGCTGATTCTCAGGGAATGTGTAACTGTGTGTGTGTTTGTGAACCTGGAGAGAGCTGTGTGTGTGTACTAGTGACCTCCTGCCTCTGCCAGACCAAGAGGGGGAAAGGATGTGGCTATCTGGCCTTCTATCTAGTGTGAATCACATGTGTGGCCACTATTGAAGACAGAGCCTTGTCTGTAGTGACCTCCGTGACCAGTCTTGTTAGTATCCTCTGAGTATGTCTGGGATATGTGCTCAGCTTTGCTGCCAGTTGAACCTGTAAATGGGAATGCAGCATCTGTATCCTTCAGCATGGGCAGAGAACCTGAGACCCCTGGACACTGGGCTGGACTTCAGCAAACAGACAAAAGGGAACCTTGGACTGGAGCTGCTAGAGGTGACTGTGCTTCTCCTAGTATCCCTTACCACAAGGCAAATCATTATCTAATGAGGGCAGTATATATTTAGTCCTAAACTCAATTCACAAGGCTGTACATCAAAACATGCCAGAAGAGAGAGCATCATTTACAGGACTAGACTAGGTGATCTCAAAAGGTTTCTTCACTCCCCAAATAATGCTGTAAAATAGTAACTAAGCTAGCGACACAGCAATGGTTTCAATGAAAAGAAGGCCTTAACTTCAAGAGCAATGTGAAGTTCAACAGTGCAGCCGAAATCTGAAATTCTTATATAAATCTTCAATGTGAACATTTAAGCAGTTTTTCATATCTGTAACCAGAGCTAGAGTATTTGTAAAGGATGTTCTGTAGAAATATTTTTCACGTGAATTCATGAGACTCACATCTCAGAGTTACCTTAAAAATGTTGGGCAAAGATCTTCAAATTAGGTAGAGCAGAGGATGCTTTTTAATCTAAAAGAAAAAATGCATATGACGATAAGATCACTAGAAATAGACATACGACACTGAAAGTATATATTCATGGAAGCACTTTAAACAAGCTTGCAAAAGCTTCTTTGCACTGCCTTAGACATGAATGTCAAAACTATGGAATGAAAATGTTCATTAGTGGAGCTTTGCAGCCAGGCATTTTACGTTTAGTGTGAATGCAACTGAGCAAAGTACAGCTACCATTCATAACAGAATATTTTACAATTACTCTTCAGTTAACCAAAAGGTTTCTATGAGTATATATGTCGTACTTTCATCTTTCTTCCTCATAACAGTAATGTCTAACAGAGATTCAGCTGCTGTTTACTGCCCATTTTATTAAAGAGTTCAACATCAGTTTGATATTTTTTATCTTAATGAGTAGATAATTATTTCCACTACCAGTCAAAACAACTTCCAAAATATTTTTTCCACAACTAAGAATACAGTATAAGACAGAAAATTAAATACACAATAAAATTACCCAGGAAATATAACCATATTAATCCTGTTTCCTTATACACCAGAGAAGATAGAGAATTACAGCCTCTACAAAAAGAGGTGCTCAATTTAGAGAATACAAACTACACAGAGTCTTTTGTGTGAAAACTGAAAGTTACACTATTCATAAGAATTATTGTTTTCTTTTGTCCTACTCAGCATAGAGCTGAAAAGAGTAATTTAGAATGAGTACATTCCCACAGTAGCAGCATTAAAAAGCTTTTCTTCTCCCACAAAGTTCAGAAAAGACAAACAATTTTAAATAATTTATTGGAAATATAAGATGCATCAAGCAGTATAATAGGTTGGCCAGAGGTATTGTGCACTCTTTGTCTTGAAGATTTCCAAAACACAACTTGAAAAAAATCTTAGCTGCCTTCTAATCTAATTTTACAGCTGATCCTGTTTTGAGCAAGAGATTGGACTCGAGACCTAAGACCTCTGAATTACTGAATAATGGTATGATACTGTGAAGTCTTTACTATGTGATAAAACCTTCTCTGCCTAAATGCACCAACGTGGGACACAAGTACAATTTTGGAGAGAGTCTGAAATATGTTTTGAAGTGAAATATGGGAACAGAAAAGTATAAATATACTCCCCTGTGCAGAGAAACTGTTTCTCTGAACAGAGCAGTAAAAGATAGTATTCTGACAATATAGACAAAATACTTTTTGAAGAAAATCTCTAACTGTTATGCATTAATAAAAATCCATTGGCTTTTCACCTGCAAGCATCAGATTGGTCCATTTGGTTCTACTACACTGCATTTTATTTAATATCCTGACAAAGATACTGAAAAGAAAGAAAAAATAAAAAGAGGAGGAATGAAGGTCTGGGATCTTTAGAGCAATCACTGCTCAAGACACAATACCATAGCAGAACAGTGCCTTAGAAACTAATGTAATTCAAGAATTTTGAGTGACTGAACCACTGTAATTGCTTTTTATTGGTTTATTTTTCAAGTTTATTCTGATGGATAGTCACAAAATATCACCACAGACTGAATTTACAAAAAGAAAAAAGAAAAGCTTTGGAAAATAAGACGAAGTATAACCTTGCCATCTGAAGTGGAATTGGATCATCGTTAATGTGGTTTCAGGGTGAGGTAGAATACTTATTCACATCATCTAAAAATAAGGCCACTGTTTTTCAGTATTGTATTTAGTTTCCTATTTTGGATGAGGTATGATATTGTCAACCAGTTGTACTACAGTAATTTCTTATGTATGAATCCCCCTTACTTTTAGATAGCTATACATGCAGATTAACCCAAGAAGGGCTCCTTAAAATCTTTATGTACATTCACTTTTTATGACAACAATATGAAAACAAAAAAGCCCAAGGAAAACGGGTGTTAAATTTTTCAGTGTGGAAAAATCAGGAATTATTTTAACAGGACCATCCTGTAAAAAAATATTGACTGGTAAATTCTCAAATATTTACATTTCTCATATGACTAACATGTAATGTAACCCATGATATTAAACTGAGGTGTAATATTGAGTATATACAGAAACTGTACTGACTACCTAGATATCACTATATATTTACTATTTTTTTCAGCTGAAATTTTATTTATTTAACACTAATATTGATAAAAAAGCGCAAATAGACAAGATAAACCCCCCTGAGTTTTAAAGATATTATGTCATTGATGTTGAATCTGATTTATCATAGCCTACTTTTCCTACATTCTCCACCTGCTTATTGCATTGAAATTACAACTGAGATTGACTCCACCAGGGTTTTTTTCCACCACAAATAGTGTATCTTATACGGAACAAAGAAAGATACTTTATCTGAAAATTCAACACACTGTTTAATTGCAACCTACATAGTCTAATAAAATAACTATTATTGATCCAGACCTATTTTTCACAAGAAAAAGACTTAAAAAAAATACTTTTTAGGGAAAGGTCTCCTTAAGATTGTTACACATGCATTTGCATTACTCTTTTTAATATGTTTTACATATGCTGGGTACCTGCTCTTTTAAAATATTTAAACTCCTAGCTCCTAAGACTGTATCCTTCAATAAGTATTACCTTATCTTTGGTGGTTTAATAATAGCCCTGGTATTTCAGTATCATGCTGGTTTCACACATAAAAGGCACTTCCCTGACCTGCATTCTTATTCTAAGGTCCTAAGCAGCAAAAGACACAGAGGCATCTGTAAGTAATAAAACTATTAATTAGAATATAGGTGGTAGTGGTTTGCCACAAATCCAAATGGAAGCATATATTTAGACTTGTAAGAGTCACTAGCAAAGCATAAGCACTCTGTAACACTATCATGCCATAGTTAAACATAACATGAGCATTTTTCAAAAGTATGTGAGCAAATCTGACCACCAATGGGTCAAAGACATGTATAATTGCATTTAGGGGCCATACAAAAATGTGTGAACAGTGACCCACAAAGAAATAGATAGAGAACAAAGAAAAAAAATCAGTACAATGGACTAGTAAAAGGCAGAGCATCCCGTTGAGCACACTAGAAGGGTGACTGGCCAGACTGAAAACAAGATTAATCAGCATCAGAACAGGAGACCAGGGAAGGGTGAGTAGGCAACACAAAAACACCAAGCAGAAGTAGGGATGACAGGGGAAGAAAGAAGTCACATGCCTCTTTGGTGCTATTTAGCATCACCTCTGCTGTAAAGTATACTCACAGTTAATTTAGAAGTGTTAAAACCTAACAGGTTTTTATATGTCGTGATAGATAGTGATAATGATTAAGAATTAACCAATTCTTAAGAATTAGCACAAAAGGTGCTGATAATAAGTGGCTTTGTTCTTAAAGTTTTTTAACTGGACTAAATTTAGTTTTCTAAATAGTCTCATCATAGAGATACCTATTTCCAAACTGATATGTGTGTGTACATTTATATGCATGCACAAACACACACACATACAGTTTTATCACATAACTTCACTCTACACAAGCTATCAAGTTGTCATTAGTCTCTAGTTTTTACTTAAATATATCAAAATTACTATGATAATAAGCTTTATACCAAACAACAATAGAAAATGAAGCTAATATTAAAACAATCAAGTTATTAGACAGTTACCATTACAGCTACACAAACTGAAATAAAACTCCAGACCATGCAAGATAAGTTCAGATAAAGAACCTGTCAAGTCCTTGTCATGGAGCCTTTCAGAGTGGCTACAAAATTTTTGGCCTGTTACTAGTAATGATTCAATTTTTCTTGGACTACTGGCCGCAGTATGCAAGAAAATATCCATATGCCTAATTTTTCTTTTCTGTGTTAATCCTACACAAAAATTTGACTCTAGTACACAGTCAAAAAGGGATTCGGATATGTGCATCCTGAAATATACTGAGACTTTACTGTTCAACTGTCATCAATCACTACAGTCAAACTTGTCAAATATATTTCAGTTAATTCCCATAGTTTCAGAGAGAGGGGAGCAAGGTTGAATGTTCAGGAATGACAGAATTTGATACCGAAGATATACATACCTTTGTTATGGCAATGTGAACAATGTGAATTTTAGAAACTCTAGCAGTGTGTCTGTGTCTGAAAGAACAGTCTATAGGTCAGTTGTAAACTAAAGTTGCTCTACCTCCTGCCAGTCTTCTAGACACATGGACTGAAGATTTCTGAGAGCTACTTGCAGCCAGCCATTGATGCCTGTGCCTGATTGGAAGCTTGTATATGAACCATGTTCAGGAATAGGAGGGTTCTCTGTATTTTAAAGGATGTGCACTGACTGTACCATAGACTCTTGAAGGACTAGTTTACATACAGGAGACATGTTTAGTATGTTCAGTAGTCTAGCAATTATTCTCAAAATGCAATGTAGGCAATGCTTGTATTTACAAGAGACACACAAGCTGGATTTCCTACAGTAGTATAATTCTCAGTAAACAGATAAATAGGGGAAGCAAAACTTTTTTTTTTCTTTTTTAAGTGCTTTTTGAAGAAATAGCTAATTTTTTAACAGATCCTGTTTGGAAAGGTATTAATTTCTTTTTATACAGGAGTACAGCCACTATAAAGAAGGTTTCTGTTTTTCCTATTGAAAAGTCTGTGATATTTCTGCAGTTACTTATATAACTCTCTTATGCTTCCCCAGATTTATATGTAAATGCATTAGGTATAGATAGCCTCAAGTCATGAGTCAATACCTCACTGAACTGTTATAATTTTATTAGAAATACATTTATCACATTGTTTGTATAGATTCCCTGAGAATAAAGAGATATCACATTAATTCAGATGCTAGATGAGTCCTTGGAGGTTTAGAGGTTTAATGTCTCTGCAGCAGAGACTTACTGGGGAAAAAAAATAAAAATCAGAGTGCTTTGAGTTCTAGCTTCTGGACTGCTACAAAAAAAAAATCTAAAAATTCTAAAATAAATGTCATGCAAAGAACAGTGTAATCAATCACCATTTTTCTGTTCAAGTGTCTAATTTTAGATTAAATTTGTTAAATATACCCAGTAAATAGGTACCACAATGAGATAATTCTATTCAAATATGAAATATTTGACACATAGGCATTATATAAGCTTCAGTAAAACTTTCAGGGAGAGAAGAGAAAAATAGTTTCTTGCAGGTGTCTGCAGTCAAAACAATCTGTGAGTGGATATATCTCTTGCATTAAGACAATATCATTTATGTATTCTCTTGAGAGCGGATGATTCATCAGATAACAAGAGCTACAAAGAAACTGTAGCTCATGGTATTGTATATGACACAGCAAATTATGGTCAATGTCCTATGTCTTATTTAATATTCAAATACTAGTTGCTTCAACAGATTTCTGATCAGTTTGAAAGAAGTAGTTCAGACTGAGCAAGGGAATTACCTATAGAGGTTGCCCAGAAGCAAAGAAGAAACAGCTGTTAAAGATGATGAGTCCTTCAAAATCATTAATCATGCTGGGTGAAAAAAATACAAAGCGTATTAAAATAAAGGAGAAAGAAAACAGCATTAAATAATTTCAGGAAATAATTACAGCATATGTCCTTATATACCAAGATCTCACTTCATAGGGATAAACATTCAAATAAGACGAAACGGAAATGTGCTCTTGACAATTTTTAGCTATGAAACATGGATTTCGAACTCCATTAGCTCCAGTATGCCCCAGACAAATTTAGATTACAATATTAAATCAGTTAGTAATAATTCTTGCCAAGTACGAACTAAAACTCTATTTTCTTTAAAATGTTATTGCCACTAATGACAGCAAAAGCAACTAAAGACAATTACAAAAGTTTTGCAAATATTTTTAAAAATATCCATTCAAACCCCCCCAAACTTTCCTTTAGTCTATAAAGCTGTTAAGAATGAAGGGCAAGATGGACTAACTCCATGAAGGTAGCAACGTAAATTAAAGCCTCTTCATGAGCAATATTTAGAGACTAATTCATCTGAATATGTTTTTTGTTTTGTTTTGAAAAGGAACTCACAGGGTTTGGCAGCAATTTAAACCTCTGACAGAGACAGATGATAGAAAAACAATCTAATGCTTATGAGGTAAACTTCTAAATACCATAATAAATATTTCACTTTGAGGGTTTACACACACACACACACACACAAAAACCCAAACAAAAAAACCCAAACAACTCTTTTTTATATCAATATTGAAATTGTATTCTAACTGGAAGTGATTTTGTATAAATGAATTTTTCTTTCAGTTGTTAAAAACCTTTAAATATAAATATTTAAACCACATCTTTTTTTTCCAGTCAGTAAACTCTCTTTTGTTTTGTTTTCCACCTACAAAACTGATGTTAGATAGAACAGAAATTTAAAACAAACATATCATTTTGTTTTTGAATTATTTAATAGACCTCTTTGTCGCCTTCTCCACCCATGTCTAAGAATACATTAGCATCTATTTCCAACAAAATGAAATATCTCAGCTTCCAAATCACATTGCTCTTATTACATTTTCCTGTATTTTGCCTGAATCAGTAACTGTAGTCCCCTTGTGTAGTTATATTCTTTAGAGGAATTTCCCTTTTCAGAAATAAATATTGCACTTCTAGTTTTGATTAAAGGTGCTATGGCTTTTATTTATATGTTTGTCAGGACATTTTGCCTTGTTAAGCTTTTATGTTCAAAGTCTGTTTAAAACCTGTAAAGCTGACAGAGAATATTTTCCTCCCTGTTAAGCTCTTTTATTCTTGCATACAGAGAGCAAGAACACAGTTTGCCAACAGAGCTCCTAAAACAACTTCCTTATGGTCAGTTTTCTGGTTCTTTTAATCCCTCATGTTCTGCTCTCTAATATGCATCCTCGTAAGTCCTGCTCTATCCTGCTAACAATGAGAAAGGAAAAGAAAAAGAATAAAAACCTCAGCTGATTTTTTCTTTCATAAGGGCAGAGTTATCAGTCACATCCTAATATTTTAAAGAAGGCTGGAAGGAGGAAGATCATCAGTGCACAGGAATCAATTGTTATATGTCTTACTTACAAATACTAGCAGAGAAGACAATCATTGATATGCTGTAATATGCCTTAGCAGAAACACCTTATAGTTGCATTTAGTAGGTATAATAGATAGAACAAGTTATCACATTATGCTTTGGAAAAAAAAAAAAAGAAACAAAAAACAACAACTAATGCACTATAAAAAATAATTGGAATTAACTTTCCGATCCTCCTTTTACATGGAAATTTTTTGTTATATGTAAATTCCATAACTACATCTGGAAAAATTTAAGTATAGTCCTAGGCAAATAGAAAAGAATAAACATCAATCAGAATTAAGTATTCCAACTACAGGGTCACTGTGAAAAATAGTCTGTCTTTGAATATTCATGGACTCTAGCAGCCATTAACTTAGCATATGGAAACAGATTGTAATAGAAATTGGAAGAGAGATGCTCTGCTTCCTTAAGGGTGTAGAGTCTGTGACTTCTCAATACAAAAATGAGTAAGAAAAAGTGAAAGTCATAAATAAAACATAAAGAAACATAAATCAGACATACAAATGGTTAAGCAGGCAGTAACAAGAACCAAAATTGGTGAGTCAGGCTAATTTATAAGGGTAACTGGAACGTGGGAATGTTTATTCCAGTAAAATTATCTGATCAAAGATGATGTCAAATGGGATATTAAGGAAAAAGAGAAAGCCATAAAGAAAATATGCAGAGAAACAAATCTGACAGACAAACACGATGAAGAAAAGGATGACAAACAATCCTTAAAAGTCACACTTCTTAAAGGGCCATGAAAAAACTGCAGGCA
Organism: Dendrocincla fuliginosa; assembly: GCA_035047845.1. Classification (NCBI taxonomy): domain Eukaryota; kingdom Metazoa; phylum Chordata; class Aves; order Passeriformes; family Dendrocolaptidae; genus Dendrocincla; species Dendrocincla fuliginosa. Next base: position 73,860,690 of record JAWWMO010000001.1, read on the forward strand.
AACCTGAGCTTTGATAGTGGTGAGGATGCAGACCTGAGGGTACCTGTGATGTAAGAAAGATGTTAAGACCCATTGGGTGGATAAGAACAGCTGGGATCCAGGTAATGGTGTCAGACCAGTGCCTGAGGGATTCACAAGTGCAGGGTGTGCGAAGTGTAATGTGTGCGCAGTGTGTGGAAAGTGTAATGTGTGTGCCTCTAGACTGCTGCACTAATGCCCTTCTGCCTCTGGCAGCCCAAGAGGAGGAGACATGGCTGTCTGGGGGTGCATGTGGTGTGAGTTTTGTACGTGGGTGCTGCTGAAGGCAGCACCTTGTCTGTGGCCATCTGGTCCTATGTCACTGGTCCTGTTGATGTCGTATGTATGTATGTGTGTGTATGTCAGTGTGAATGTGTCTTTTGGATACTCATTCAGTCTTACTGCTAGCTGAAACTGCAAACAGGAAAGTGGCAGGCACATTCCTCAACATGGGCTGACACCTGAATCCTGAGTGCATGGGGATGGGTTCCAACAACTGACAGGCAGGGTCTTGAGCCAGAGGTTTTGAAGGCAGTGGACATTTATAACATCCCTTAGCAATGGCATTTTCATACAGGTGATGATTTTTGGAGTCTCTAAGCAAGACATTAAGATTTCTGTATAGAGCAGTTATCATAGAATAGTCACAAACCATAGTCTTCTGTAAGAAAAAATTGGTTATGAAATAGTCTTTTTCCTTTATGAAATGCAATTTATTTTTTTTTAATCAAAAAGTCAGAAGCAAGAATTCTGCCAGAGAATCTAAAAAGCATGAGAGGCAATCAGAGTGTAAAATAGGATTTCAAAGAGAATAAAACCAGTGCAAACGAAGCTAAATTAATTACTTGCCTCCAAGTTTGTAAGAGAGGCCAGTAGAAAGGTTTGAACATTGAAACTATTTTTAATGGGGATTAGTCAGAATATTGCACCTGAGTAAAGACGTTTTAAATGAAAGAGGTTTAAAAAAGAAAAGAACAGCAAAAAAATGCTAATATTTGATGGTATATGCAATGAGTTCTAGGGGAATTCAAATATGAAAACAGCTTTGTAGAAATAAAACCAAGAGCCTCCTGTATTACGTTAGAAAAAATGTCACCATCAAGTCAGGGAAGATAATCCTTCATCTCTGCTTTGCACTGGTGAGGCCATCTGGAGTGCTGGGTCTAGTTCTGGGTTCCCCAGTACATGGACACACTGAAGAGAGTCCAGGGAAGGGCCACCAAGATGGTGAAGGAACTGAAGCATCTGTCACATGAGGAGAGGCTGAGAGATCTGAGACTATTCAGCTTGGTAGAGTGAAGTCTTGAGGGCTGAGGGGATCTCATCAATATATACACATACCTGATGGTGAGGGAATAAATAAAAGAAAGCCAGGCTCCTTGTAGTGGTGCCTGGTGGCAGTATGAGAAGCAATCGGCAAAGTAGATACAAAGGGATTTCTTATGCATAAGTGAATACTTTTGTTACTATGAAAGTTGTATGGGTGTACGTTTCAAGGTTTGGGGATTGGGGTGGGCTGCAGGGGTGGTACCTGTGAAGAGGCCAGGGGTTGCCCTGTGCCAGACACAGACTGTTCCAGACAGTTCCAATGCACCATAAGGCACAGCTGAGCCCTGCAGCCAAGATGATGGTGCCTTGAAGAAAGCATATTTAAAAAAGGAAAAAAATGCAGGAGCAGCTGTATGAGTACTTAGCTATCAGATGGGGTAAATCCACAGCAGCAGTCAAGATGCGGAACAGCTATCTGAGAGCCTGTGGAATCTCCAGCCTTGGAGACACTAAAAACCTGATCAGGCATGGTCCCGTGCACCTTACTCTAGCTGAGCCCCCTTTGATCAGGAGGTGTGGGCTAAATGATCTCCAGAGGTCCCTTCTGATTTCAACAATCCTGTGATTCTAAGAAATGCAATGTCTGGCCCCAGACTTCTTTAACTAGGCACAGTTATATACAGACATGTGTTTTCAGTCCACAGTATCTACAAGAATTTTTTTTGCTTGTTTGTTTGGGGGGGGGGGGTGTTTTGTTTTGCCTTTTTTTTTTTACAAGAGAGCAGACTAGTGCTATTCTAGTGTTTACCGTACTTACAAATTGCACAAAATCATGCGCTGGGTTTTGAGACAAGATCTGAGGAATGTGAAGGACACTGTAAAGAAAACGTTTACCTTGCCCATGTTATTGATAAAGATGATGACTAGAATGACCTGTCTTGAGTTTTGTTTTAGAAGTAGCTCGTTAGCTAACTCTCTGAAAGAAATTTGAGCTTATGAGACGTGTCTGATCAAAGGACTGGAATATGCAAGGGAATGGGAAAAATGTTTATCTGACATGTGAGTGTAATCCTTCATGCACTCCGACTTCCATCAGTTGGATGAAAAAAGTTCCTCAAAAATTATGGGATTAAAAAAAAAAATTATTCTCAGAGCAAACAATACAGCTCTTCCTTTCCACAGTCGGGCTAAAACAAATGGTCATTTGTTCTCTTATGACAGTGAATATACAGTTCAGAAGCTTGGACCATCTGTATGAGAAGTCATTGCCTCTGCAGGTACAGCATTATGTACAGTAGTAGGTGCACTGGTAAGTCTGACAATACACAAGTAAAGACAGATTGGGTGAAGGCTTTACAAGATGCATTTGCTTGCACACAAGCAAAATAAACATCTTATAAATCAGCAAAATGTAGACAGATTGGCACAATAATATGAGGAAGAAGTATCCTTGCTGAAAAGGCCAACGGTGCATTTAAGTAATATAAAAACTTAAGAATTCTAGTAATTTTCTCAGAATTATATGGTCATGTAATCCAAAAGTTTCCCAGAAGTCAGGCTGATGCAGACTATCGTTATACAGAACTTCAGTTCAGATCTCCAAAAACATCACTATATGGAAATAAGGTCAGAAAAAGGAAGTCAGATCCTAATAATCAGGTACTATTACAAGAATTACAGTGCCTACATAGTACATCCATACTTGAAAGTAGGTTAAATTGTATGTCATATGCACTACTACTATTATTATCTACTCATATTTCCCAGCACACTATATAATGTGTCCATCTATATAGAATGATGGAACAGTTTGTGTTGGAAGGGACCTGTAAAGCTCATCTAGTCCACCATCCAATATACATTATAGACTAAATCTTATGCTTCAGAGTTTCCAATATACTTGTCACATTAAGTCAGAATAAACCAGGTTGCTCAAAAAAATAATTTTGAAAATAACACTGTAATGTCTCATAGAAGTGAAAATTAAGAACTTAATCTTTTTGATTTCCTGATTCCTTAATAATATAATGCTTGCTTTGATAATTCGATACTGACTTCTTCCTCAATGTTGAAATGGCAGAATATATCCTACATGTCTCATCCCGGTGGCATATTAAAAAATAAATTAAAAAGCACAAAACGTATGTATTACATCTTTTCTGAAATACTTCAAGGAGGGAAAAAAAAAAATCAGTGATATCAATAAAATCTTCAAAAATTTAGGCTTCATTATTTATCTGAACAATAGACTTTTTCAAAAAAATAAAACTTCTGCAACTTTTTTCTTTTTTTTTTTTTTTTTTTCAATTCTCTGCAGTAATGTTTTATTGCTGACATGATGAATCTAGTATTAATAACTAACTCACTAATGTTGCTTTTTCAGGGAAATAAATCTGTATCACAGCAACAATCCCTATCAGTCATCCTTCACAGAACAAGATACTTTGATTATATAAATGTTTGTTGTAACTTCTCTTAGGAGACACTTCCAGGGAAAGTATATTTATTTACATATGAAGTTTGTCACTCATTTTAAGAAGTGGTGATAAGGGTAGAAGACATTCTTAATGAGACATACCTCATGCAAATACATGTGAAGCGAAAGGAAACAACTTTAACCATTTTCAGAAACAGTGGCCTAAATCATTCTGACAGTACAACATGTGATGGGAATATTTTCAAGGGAAAAAAACCACCGTAGGCTGTTTTCTGTCAAGCATAGCAAGACAAAAGGCTAGTTCAGCAGGAGGAGAAACTGGATGTTAAAGTTGAGGCTTAAGCCTAAATGAAACAATATGCTTTTCTTGTATAACATTGTACTGGTAAAAGATTTTCTGCATGTTGGTAAAAGTAAGCAAATATGCATATTTTAGTAAGAATCCATGTTAAGCACTTAATGTACAATTTATTGTGAATATATATCCTTAGTTTTCTCTATGTTGCCAAATCAGTGTAATGGAGTAGGAGAAATAAATCATAATGTTTTATATCATAGAAAAGAGATGATAACAATTCTTAGAGTATTCCATTTTACCTTTAAATATAGGTAAATAAACAATAAACTAAAATATTATAGGTCTTCAAGAATACAAGTTCAATAGTGCACCATTTCACAGTGATTTACTTGTCACAAATTGTTAATTCTTTTATACAAAACAGTGCTTGAGTAAAAAACTCTAATGTATTTAAACACTCCTTGCAGAAATCCGTGTAGGCCAGCAAGCTTAGAATTGATCAAAAGAATCAGAATATTTCAAGATGTTCTATTAATTTCACAGGTAAAATAACTCTTTACAAAACAAAAATTGAATTTGTGCTATTTCTAAATGCTGCCAGAGTTTATTCTACTTTATCAATGACCAGTAGACACTTACTTTTTGTACTACATATGTAACCGAATTACTAACTCATAGTATTGAAAAAAAATCAGAAAAAAACCCCTCAAATGAATAAAAACAATTATTTCTGCAATTAAATGGAACTACCTGTAACAATATCTTGAGATATTATTTTTCCATGACTTTTCAACACAACTTTTTTGTATGCTAATATTTACGCTATCGTATTGAATTTTAATTTTTATTGTCTATAGATAGCTCAACATTCAGTGCAAAATTGCTCTTATTTTATATTAATTTCTATTTTCAGACAATACAATTAACAATTCATATTACTATATGGAGAAAAAAAAATTGGAGGTGATCCAACAGAAGAAAAAATATTTTAATTTTTAATGGTTAATTTATTTTAATGCTGATCTGTACACCACTGTTCAGTATTGTTTGGTCTTCTAGTCTAACTCAACAAATGCCCTCCTAAACGACAGAAAATGTTTTCCTGGCATTTTAATTTCAGTTTGCTTTAGCATATGGATGTCAATACAGTTGAATATCAAGTTGTAAACTGTATAAAACTGTGCAGAGAGATGCTATTTGGGTATAATATCATCCATTAGCAGCTAGTACCTGTGGATACTTGCATGAAATTGGAAGAAATTTCTGGTTCATTATTGATTACTACAAACATCACACATTTAAGGTTCACATTGTTACACAGTAACAAAATGTGTTCTGTTACACAGAAACTAAATGCCATCACAATTAGTGATTGTATTAATTGCACATTCACAAGGTCTGTATTTCTAAAGTTTCCTCTCAAGAGACCTCTCTCTGTTGTTCTTATAAATCCTCTTGAAGAACTGAAAGGCTACAGTAAGGTCTCCTGGGAGCCTTCTCCAGGCTGAACAACCCCATCTCTCTCAGCCTGGTTTCAGAGAGGTGTTCCAGCTCTCTGATCATCTTCATGGACCTCCTCCAGATTTGCTCTAAATAGGTAAGTCTTTCCTGTGCTGCAGACCTTAGAACTAGATGCAGGACTTCATGCTAAAGTACAGGTGTTAGAAAGAAATATACAGCATCTGAAAAAGAAAGTTAGCACTCATTCTTTGACTTGGGACCCTGAGATTAGCTCAGTTGGTTAGTCTGGTGCTAATATTGTCAAGGTTGTGGGTTTGATCCCTTTATAGTCATTCACATATGAGCTAGACTCAATGGTTCTTGTGGGTTCCTTCCAATTCAGAATGTTCTGTGATATTCTGTGAAGTCAAGAACAGATTTACAAGCGCTGGGAATGATCACAGATTGCCTGCTTATGTTTAAGCCATCAACACATATTTTATATGCCTTGAAGAAGTATCATGTTACTGATGGAGGATGGACAAGGTTTTTTGAGGCTTCTTGTGTGCAATATGCAGATGCTGAGTAATGGGTATCATAAGGCCCCTGTGTGAACAGATAGAACAAAGGTCACAGAGCAAGCTGTGTTTCAGCCTGCTTTCCAGCCATCCCACTGAGGACCCGAAAATATACATATAAATAAATATATCTTCATTAACTCAAATGAAGCCCTGCTTTCACTGTGCTAGCTGTATCACAGTTCAACAGATATTTACGATATGATATTAAGCAGAAATTAATTTTGTGGACACAGAAAATAATGTGTGTAGACAAAGCAATTTAGAAAGTTTAATTTAAATTGATTAGAACTACAACAACTAGTACTATGATAATTTTAGCTTAATTTTATAGTTTGTCCTCAAAAACAATCAGGTTATATTCACTGTTTCTTACTGTGCACACCAAAATATTCTTATTCAAGTTGATTTCCTTTCATGAAATTATTAGTAGTAAACTCTGAACCTAAGGATTGTAAAAATGCTCATGATCTATTCAAATACCAAATAGAGTTTATGGAATTATTGTTGATATATGGTTTTGAATAAAAAAAAAACTAGAATATTGCTTTGTTTCAAAAAATATGTATTCATATCGGATTTTGCTTTGGAAAAATCATAGCCCTTAAATTCTGATTTCTTTTGTAATCTTTTCTGAATCAACTGACACCACTATATACAGTCTAAATTTTGCTGGAACTCCATACTATTGATTACTAAATTATAGAAAGCAGAGTCTAAGGAATTCACATTGGTGAATAAAAGATATTACTACAGCCTTTGATAGAAACTACTATGATTCTGAGAACGTGACACTGAGGGTGAATGACCATATTGTTATTCTGCTGATCCAGTCAGTGTTATTTTTTCAATGTGAATTGTAGAACCACAATTCCCTTGAAGTATGCAATATCTCTTCTTAAATTCTCATTAACAACTTTTGCTGGTTTGCTGTCAGATTTCTTTATAAATATCTACAGAAACATTTTTTCTCATTATAAACTTTAATTACACACTATATATATATATATAAAAAAAACAAACCAGTGTCTTCTTCAGAAAATGTGTTAAAGAATAACATTCTCTGGGGGTCTTGTTTAAAAAACAGACTAGGATTACATGTCTATACTTGTACCACAAATATTTGAGAAATTCTTAATTGAAAAAAAAAGCCAAAACCAAACAAATGGGCAGAAACCTCCATTCCTGGAATCCTTACCTAACTAATGAAGTAACAAAAGACTTTTTATGCCCTCAAATACTCACCCCTCGTTGGTATGACTTTGACTTTTTTTTCATATGTATGCCTTATCTGCATCTATATCTGAGTCATCTATCAATAGATATCTGTGAAATTGTTCTCGTATCAGCCTTGGGTAGGGAAATACTAACTATAGAAGGGATAATATTTTCTGCTGTTTGATAAACAGCGCTGGGTGGAATACTGTTACGACAGATATTCATAATCCCTAAAAATTTTGGCTCATTACATAAGACTCATAAGAGTCATGTAGCTAGGGCTCTTTTGCCACTGTTGAAATTGTAGATATACTGAAACTTTATACCTCAAACATCAACTCTTTTGACATCAGATCCTCTGCTCTCAGTTAAACCAGACAACAGAATAGAGAGGAACTGGGACTATATTTATGAATAGCTGTTTCCATTCTGTCCTTGAATGGCTGTGTACAGAAATCAAGATAACACTCAAAATGCAATCATGCATAGGCCAGTCATGCTGTGTTGCTTGAGGCTAACAGTTCCACAGGTATGCATCAATGAAACACCTACTTCTTTACTTGTTTACCACCAGCAGATTGCCAGTCTTGCTGGGACCTCTGATAGCCATCATCCCCACCTTTCCTCTGGGCATTCAGTGGTTGACAGTAGCAGTCACTCACTCAGACAGAACAGACAAAATCCTGGTCTTTCTTGTGTCTTGTTAATGATTCTGGATCATAAATACTGCCACTGCTGACAGATGTAATTACTCAGGGAAATCCACTTCATTGTAACCTTGTGTTTGCCTTATGAGTATCATAAAAGGGCTCTTCTCAAAAATTTGACATTCTAGGAAACTATAGCCCCATTTGAAAAGAGATGTGAAAGCTGACAAGCGATGACAAATGTCAGTAGTTCAGCTACACTGTTGACAGGTCTGTCCTTGTTAATATCAACAGTATTCGTAGAATGGTGAAATAACTTATTACTCACATGTCAAGGTTTTGCTGTTAACAACTTCTTGCTGTTAACAACTTCCTGCTCCCCTGTAACTCTCTCAACCTCCCCTGCCAGCTACCCACCCACCACCACTCTCATAGAGACCTCCTGGATAAAATTTTCTTTTTCCACCCAAGTAAAAAGGTTAGATAAAACACAAAGGATTAAAGGTAGAGGGAAGGAAGAAAGACATTAAGTGAAGATATTGAGAGAAAAATAGCTACCACCAAAGAGTCCTACAGAAGTTCAGCTTCACCTGATGGTGACAAGTCCCAGAAGAATGAGAGGAAATGTAACCCCTGTGCTCCTGTATTTACGTGTTTCTGCCACTGTGGTCACTTCTCCCGGAGCAGGACATCTGACTCAACTGACCACTCACTGCCTCCAGGCAGGAGTGAGTGGTGATGTAGCTGGGTTAGGAGTTCTCGGCAGTGTGGTGTAGGTGGGCTTCCAGGCTGCCCTTTTGATTGACAGCTGCTCCATGAGGCTGCCATGTGAGCTCTGTGTGCCTTCCCCCTCTGCCCCGCCCCACACACACTTGAGTTGGTTCCAACCCAATACAAAATTTATACCTTTACTGATCCAGGGTCTCACACAAGCCAGACTTCTTTCCCAGTGGAAACAGTGGATATGCAGGAGTCCTACCCTGCTCCCTACAGCTACTGCATTCCTTTGCAAGTGAGGGAGCAAATGGCTCTTGCCACTTGGCTGCAGATCCAGCCAAGAGTGAAGCACAAATATGACCAGTGGTGTCACTCATCCTCTGTGATTGTGATCATGAGGCCCAGATCCAAATACCACCCAAGCAAGTAGAACAGGAGAGAATGGTGAATTTCTGACATTATTCAGACAGAGTTTCTGACTGCATTAGTGTTACTCAAATCTCATTTTTTTTCCGCAAGTTCAGATGTCAACTCTGCTTCCTGGCAAGTACTTCCTCGAGATTTTGGAGTTTATACATACTGTTTCTCCTGAAGATAACTATTACACACATCTTTAAAGATGTTAAAGATGTGTGCATGAGATATCACAGACGTGATAGAAACATTCCTGAACTCTGAACACATTGTCTTTCACTAGATTAAAGTTCATATGTTCTTCTGTAAGATGTGAAAGACTCTTAATCATTTTAACCCATATATTGTCTTTCATGGGAAAGTTTTTTCTAAGGTTAACACCAGAAACTCTGAATGGTGGGAAATTATTTCTTCCTAACCAGAGAATTTTTCTATACTGGTAGGAAAATTCAATACCAACAAACAAACAAATCTAGACAAAAATGCTTTCTTAAATTGAAAATATTTCAGCACTTTCAACACTTTTAATTGATTTTCACAGTTAAAACATTCTTTTCGTCCTCATTCTTCCTGAAATGCAGTAGAATCAATGTCATGTAGGCTGTATTTATCCCCACTCTCCTTCCTGCATTATCTTGCTTCTTTTTTTAAAAAGGACAATATTAAAATGAAGATAAACAAACTAAAGATACTGCTATCTGAAACTTGTTTCTTCCTTCTCTCCTCAGAAAGTTTTAGAGCCCTTCAGGTTCAGATGGAAAATGTAAATTGGAAAGAAAAATGTATATATTGTGTACAGGCTCAGTGGCAAAAGGGGTAATAAAACAGAAGAAAATACTAGAAGTATAAAAGAAGTTAAACTGCTGGACAGAATAGTCTTATTCTCATATAGTCTTCAAGAATAACATTTTGTCTTCAGTTTTAGCTACTCAGTTTTATTAAAACAACACTGTGAACTGGATATATCAGATATATATCAACAGGACATGGTCATATACTGACTAGTGATAAAGTTCAATTGGAACAAGAGTGTCATGCTAGCCTGAAGACTTAGAAAGATTCATGTGGGTTTTAGTCTCTGTGGTGCTAGGACTGATACATGCTGCTTGATAACCCAGTCATAAACTTAATTTCTTTGTTATTTATATCCAAAAAGCTATCTATTCATCTAAAAGGTATTATATTATAATAAAAATAATGAAAACATATAAATGTTTACCACTTTTTCCTACCTCTGCAGAACATGAAAAAAAAATACTGCTTATCATTCAGTTAGGTGCCCTTGGGAGGAAAAAAAAAAAAGAAAAAAAAAGAAAGAATGAAAGAAAGTAAGGCTCTTTATAATTTCCTTACAAACAAACAACCCCCACCCAAAAGAAACAAAACCCAAAAAACAAACAAACAACAACAACAACAACAACAACAAAACAACTAGCTAAAGAACCCCCAAAAAACAAACTACTGAGTAATTTTAATCTGGCCAAAAATAAGTGAAAATTACATGTCAAATATGATAAATTCCACAATTAAGTGCAGAGCATGTATATTCTTGGTAATGTAACATTTCTTCTTTTCCCTAGAAATTGATTTCTACGTAGTAGCATTCTAACTCTCACTGTCTCTCTTTTTCTTTTTTTTTTCCCCTCCAGACAGAGGTCATTGTGCAAATCATGTTAACTTACACATCTATTTCCCTAGGAGTGGTACTGTTCTTATTCTATACTATATTACTTTATATTATTGGTAGTCCAATCACTGCTTAGGAATTTGGAAAAGGTAGTAAGAAATGTGAAAAAAAAAGGTGTTAAACAGGAAATTTTTTTATGTTCATTTGGTTAAGGTAGGAAAGTTCCTTTTAATAGTGTTGACAAACCCACACATAGTAGCTGTCCTAAACTCTTCATGGCCTGATACAAATATCTGCCTTCAGAAAGCAAGTGTCCTTCACCTTAGCCAAACACCTGAACCCAGCTCTACAAAAATGTTTTAAAGTGTTTCACTTATGCTTCTGCTTACTGAGATGAATGCCTCTTTCTCAACTGGCATATTTCATTTTCACATGTAAACATGTCATATGCCACTCAGATGTGGCACAAAGAGGATTCTTGTACTGTACATCCTAAATCAAACATGACATAACAAGTCAGGCTTATGAACAGATGGGGTGTATCTGGAGGGAAAACAAAGGACAAGGTTGAAAAAATGATTAGATTGTTATTCAGCCATTTACTCAGTTTGATGTCTCAGTTTCTCCCATCCATAGCTTTTTTTTTTTTCCCATCTTTTTCTCCTCTTATTTAAGAATTCATGGGTTGAACACACTTTCCCTCCCTTTGCTGAGCAACCAGTGAGTAGATGGTAAGCAGATAGTAACACCCCTGTGAAAGTTGCAGTATAATCCCTTTTGATATTATCAATTTATAACATTAAAAAGTTAGCCTTTATTCCTTTTTAGTGTCTGAGTGTGTGTATGCTATTTTTGCTGCTTTTTGGATGTGAAAAGTAGTAGTGGTCTCTTAGGCGTAATTGTGTCACAGAGTAATGGGTTGACCCTGACTGACTGCCAGGTCCCCAACAAGCAGCTCTGCGACACACCCCACACTCCTCTTTGTTTTGAATTGAAAAAGGACCCTTTGCACATGACCTGGGTAAGAGCTGCAGTGCACTTCAAAAAGACTTCACTGAAGCTCACCCCAAAACACACTGACACAACACGCCTGTATGTAAAGGCAGGTGTTGCCAGATGAACTGTCCAATGCAGCAAAGTATGTTAAAACGAAGAACATGGGTGAGACCTTGTTACACATTTGTACAACCCCTGAGCAAGTCAGCACTGTAGAAGCAGAGAGTGAAAATAGCTCAGAACTCGATAAATTGAGTTAAAAAGCCCCCTCAATTAACAATCTATGAGGAAAAACATGAAAACTTAAGGGAAATTTGGTAGGCTGAATCTAAAACATACAAAGGAAATAACAGATATAACTAGAGAAAATTTGAATTTAGCTCTTGCAATACAGACCCAGAATTTAATACCTGTGTTATTCAGCAACCTCTACTCCCAGATATGCAGGTGTTTTGTTCTTTTAGTGAAGGCTCAGGCACACTGGCAGTGGAGTGGCAAGCATGCTCACTTGTGATTACAGTATTCATCATGTTATAAAGCAGTTTGAATTAAGTACTTTGAATTGAGATTATAGAATCAGAATCATCTGTGATCATCTGGCTCCACTAGAGCGGGTTGCTCAAAGCCATATTCAGTCTGTGATCCTTGAACACTTGCGGGGTGGGGACATCCACAACATCTCTGGGCAAGCTGCTCCAGTGTTTCACCACCCGCACGGTAAAGAATTTTTTTCTAATATCTAATCTAAACCTATTTTCTTTCAGTTTTAAGCCATTTCCCCTTGTTATATCACTACATGCTCTCGTAAAAAGTCTCTCTCTATTTTAGGCTACCTTTAGATTCTGAAAAACTGCAATTAAATCACCGTGAAGCCTTCTCTTCTCCAAGATGAACAGCCCCAGTTCTCCTTGCCCTTCCTCATAGGAGGTGCTCCATCCCTCTAATCTTGGTGGCCTTCTCCTGGACTCACTCCAATAGCCTGATATTCTTCCTGTTCTGGGGGCCCCAGATCTGGATGCAGCACTCCAGCAGAGGGGGAAGAATTATCTCCCTTGACCTGCTGGCCATGGTTCTTTCAATGCAGCCTAGAATATGGTTGGGTTTCTGGGCTGCAAAATCATATTGCAGGCTCATGTCCAGAATCTCATCCACCAGCACCCACAAGTCATTCTTGTCAGGGCTGCTTTCAATCTGTTCTTCCCCCAGCCTGTATTGACACTGGGATTTCTATGATCCAACAGCAAGACCTCACATGAGTTCTTGTTAAACCTGATTATATTCCTTTGGCTCTACTTCTCAAGCTTATCCAGGTCTTTCATGATGGCTTCCCATCCTTCAGATGTGTCACCCACACCACTCAACTTGGTCATCTGTAAACTTGCTGAAGAAGCACTAGATTCCTTTGTCTTTGTAATTAATGAAGATATTAAATAACACTTGAACTGCTCTGGACCCCTGAGGGACACCACTAGTCGCTCATATCAATCAGGACTCTGAGACATTGACCACTGTTCAATGAGAAGATCCAACCAATTCCTTATTCACCAGTCTACCTATTCAGTCCATCTCTCTCCAATTTAGAGAGAAGGACATTGTAGAGGACTGTGCCAATGGCCTTACAGAAGTCCAGATAAATGACATTTGTGATGTATTCATTCCATTGTATTGTGCCACCAGGCTGGTTCAGCAGGACTTCACCCTGGGGAAGACAAGATACTGCCTGCCTGCCCAAAAGAAAGATTGTCCATGAGCCACAGTTGAACTTCCATTAAAAAAAAAAAAAAAATCAATTCTATCACATACAATGGGAAGGGGTAAGTATTCACTTCCCCTCTGTGCTGCTGAGGTTTTGTGAAGTTGAAATATCCCACAGTAAAACAAAAAAGAAAGTTAGTTGGGTGTAACTCCTCTACTTTTCCCCAAGACACAATCCCAGATATCATAACTTTTGTTCTGAAATAGTATAAACTCAGATTATTTTTGATATTAGTAATAACTTCTATTATTGTATAATCTTATATATTGAAAAAGCTGTGCATTTGAGTAGCTAAGCCCTTATTTGGATCTGACCTCCAATCTATGAAATAAGTGGATCAATACAAAATTAATTTGAAACATTTTGGATTTTAGCTTTGTGATCTTCAGCTACTTCTGTTTGGCTTTGTGCTGCTATATTGTATTGTCATGTGCATTGAAAATAGGATATTTATTTGGGATTTAATTCATTCAGATATGTGAAAAGCAGTTCTTAGAACATTCCAAATTATCACTTTTATATATTATTCAATGCAATTAAAGTTTGAATTGGAAGCTATTTTTAATTTTTTATTTAAAATTGTTCTTATTCTCCGCATGAATACTAGAAGAATGATATTTGTGGAAATCCTTACAGTTATTGTACCTAAAAAGAACCTTCAGTCATTAACGCAATATGTCTGCCAGTAAATATTTGCAAAAAACCATTTATTTTAATGAAAATTAATTCTCACAAACTATCAAGTTACATGTTATTACTAATTCTAGCCTTGATATGCTTCAATGGATTCACTTTGTCATGCAATGGAGCAGCACTGCATAGACATTTCAGTAAATCTGCAGGGTCTTTTATAGAAAACCATCAGTTCAGACAGTGTTTCCATTGTTCAGAAAACAATTTTTGACACAGAATTAGTCAGACTAAACTAGTGATGAAGGCATTTCTTTTACTTTGGAAATTTTTCTCAGATTATAATAGGCAAAGAAGAGAAACTAGACTATAGCAAAGGACTTATCATTTGTTTACAAAAACTCAATCATCCTTCTGGAATTGAAAACAGAAGCTTTGCTCGTGTCCCTTTTGTGATCTTTATATTGAAACATCCCAATATTTATTTTTTTTCTCCCTTGATTTGCCTCTACATGCAACAAAATGATTGGCATTTAAGTAATTTATCTTCCCTGCTTTTCAACTCCAGAAGAAAACTGAAATATGAAATAATTTACATGAAAATAATAATCTCCACAAACACTTGAAAACTGGAAGACTTAATGGCATGGAGTGACCTTGGCTTGTCCCCATGCCACTCTCTCCCTTCCTCTCTTCAGTGGGACAGGAGAAAAAAAATAAGTCTCATGGGTCAAGACAAAGACAATTTAAGAAATGAAAGCAAAAGTCACACATAGAAGCAAACAAAAGTAAAAATATTTATCTTCTACTTTTCATCAGGAGGTGATGTCCAGCTGCTTCCTGGGAAGTAGGTCTTCACAATGTGTAGTGGTTGCTTTGTAAGGAAAATGCCTTATTAATTAATATCCCTCCCCTTCTCCTTTCTCTTAGCTTTTATTGCTGAACATAATGTTATATGGCATGGAATATGCCTTTGGTTAGCCTGGGTTAGCTGTCCTGACTGTGTCCTCTCCAGGTCTCTTGCCCACCCACAGCTTGCAGGTCTCTGGGGAGAGAGGAAGGATGGAGACAGCACTGACGCTGTGCAGCCAAGACAGCACTCGTCTGGCTACAAACACAAAACACAGCACTATGAGTGGTGCTGTGGGGGAAATTACTCCATCTCATCCAAAGCCAAGGCACATAGCCATGAAACTGAAGAATTATTAAGTAATTTCCATAACTCACCATTAATTTATTAAAATGAAACATTATTTAGATTATGTATAAAATATATATGAAAGATTATGTAAATATTACAGATTCTGGGAATTATTTGTCTACATTTATTTTGCTTACGAATCCTCAGAATGTAATTGCCCTACACACATTGCTTCTGACTTAAGGGACTACTGTATTTTTGCAATCTCTTCAAAAAGTAACTTTAAATGTCATTTTTTTTATTATTTTTTTTTTAAATAAGGTCTTGTTTCTCAAACTTTTCTGACAGCCAAATACCTTATAAGCAAGAAGCCACATACGTGTCTTTCAAGATCTGTTATTCACAATAAATGAAGACCTTCATAGGTCCATTCTATGAAAAGCAAAATAAGGTTTTTCGTAACAATTTTCATTCTTGTTTGTCAAAGTGCTTTTCAAATTCTCAAAGAATAATTTGTTTGTTCAAAATATGTTGATGTTATGGTGCAGAAAAGCAAAATTATATAAATACTGAAATAAAGTTGTTTTCTCTATGCTCTTATGAAAGAAAAATGAGCAATATAAGCTCTGTTTAATACTAAATATAACTTGGATTTCTATTGAAAAAGACACTGTAATTAGGATCCACATTTGACTGATGTAATTCAGAAGTGCTACTTTTGTCTTTAATCTGGATATATTCTCAGCAAGATGTGAGTTCTCTGATATTGCTTGCAGTAATGAAAAGTACACTTCCGGTCTTCCTAATGATCATCTGCAAGGAAATTTGAGCAAATATACAATTGTAAAAGTGAGCTGATGCCTAGATATCTGTTACTTAAGTATGAGGAGTACATTTGGGAGTATTTTAATATGACTCGAATGACTTTTCAGTTAGAGGTACGCACTTTCATCAGAACAATATAAATTATACAACTTTTTAAAAGTACTTCATACATTCAGTCTCAAACACTCCAATCAAAACAAGCAATGTTGTAGGTAAGTGTCTCCATCTTTTTGGATTCTGCTGTAGATAAAGAGTGAGTTAGTGTGGTCTTGAGAGTTTTTTCCTGTATATTATGTTTCTTGATTTTCCGCTCTGCAGTGCTGCTTGTAGAAGAGACACACTTTCCATTCTAAAGTCATTGTACCCTTCTTCTGGGAGTGTAGCTGTCCCAAAATACTTACATAACTCTGTATGTTTTATGGTGACACTGAAAAGGATGTTGATACATCTTATGGACGTGAAGCAGGTTCAACCTGTTAAACTTTTACATACAAAATGTGAAACTCAAAAAGAAAACTAAAACTAAAAAAAAAAAAAAAAAAAAAAGCAGTACCGCTATAATAAAGTACAACTAAAATTCTAAGAAATTAAATTTCCTAACACTAACACTATTAGAAGCACTAAAAAAAGCAATGTATCTCATCAGAATTTATTTTTAAATTTCTTGAGCATTAATCATGCTCACAGAAAAAGTTTTCACAAAGCTAAATAAATGTAACTAGATTATTTTTCTAATTACTTTTAGTCAAAATAGTTTTGTTTTAAAATCATGGCTGTTATTGTTCATTGTGCAAATAGACATAAAAATAACATATTTAGAGTTTGAAATTATGTGTAAGAAAACCCTATGAACATTTCTTAAAGATCTACAGAGACAGGAAATATCAACCATTTTTACCTCCATAGGGAAACACATTTATATTCCTATATTCCATCCTGGAAGTAATGCAGTGTTTTAAACAAACTATTGAAGAATTTTTAGTGGAATATTGGGAAATTTCTAAGTTGATTTAGATCAATATAGCTTTACCATTACCACAGGTTTGTCAATTTACTCATTTCAGTGAATATATGCTAATTTATACCAGCTGAGAATGAGGCTTTTAAAAAATTGTAAATTTGTTTAAAGGTTTATTCATAATCCTGGATAATAAGAAGGGATGGTTGGGAGGATTATTTTAGTCATTTTAAAGAGGCAATTAAGTCAAACATATAGACTTTTTAAAAGTCTTTAAAGAGACAATTGCTATTTTTATATGACCATTTTTATTTTTTTTGGTGGGAAGAGATATATTTACCATTAAATTCACCTCAGAAGAAACAATTTAGCCTCTTCCTTACTGGTAAAAAGAGTCCAGAACACAGGTAGGTCATAAACCAAGTTTCCTATGAATTTATATATACACTTAGGTGACTATGAGAAGCCAAAATGGTCTTCATCACCATTAAGATTTAAGCTCAGTACCTAAGTTCCTATTAATAGTACATAAAACCTGCTTAACCCCTCTGCATTTCTCTGCAGTTACCCTGATATCATATAAAAGTTCTGTCTGCCTTAAAAGGAATTTCTCAGTACAAATCAAAAAGCATCATCAGATGTCTTAGATCACCTAAAACTTAGAACCAAAGAAAATTGACTAGGAAAGAAAAAAAAAAAATGGTTTCTCATAGTCCTTAGTCCTCGTAAATGGAATATTCTTATAGATTCAAAAACTTTCATGGATTTTTTTTTTTTCCTGTCCCTTACCAACACAGAGGTTTGGGATTTGGAGGCCAGGATGAGATGCCTTGTTGAAGCCCAGCCACCCACTACCTGCTCCCAGAGTTAACTCTCTCAAGCATAAACAAAGAGATGGGTAATAGCTTTGTGATAGTTAATAGCAACGTGATGGTTGGGGAGAGGACTAGGGAGAGGCGAGGTGGGGTGGAGTGGGAAGAGAGAGAGGTTTCCTAGTGGTGCTTGCCACACTTCTCTCCTCCATCTGCTTGAGTGCCAGCCGTCACTTGCTGGGCTGGTGGTAGCACTGTGGGGGAGTTCTTGGCTTACCCCCTACTCTGCACTCCTGTCCTAGTTACACCAGCTGGGACCAGTTTATCAGTGTGTGGGTGTAACCAAAACTGTGTATTCTACATGTGTATTGTATGCCATTTCTGATGAACTGTTAATAATGGTTCATTTGCAGCAGCTGCCTAGGGCATGCCTGACACCTCAGGCTACAAGCTGGGTGTTAAGGAATCCTTCGAGGCATAAGAATGTTTTCTGTCTTCACACCAATGACTAAGTCGTGGTAACTCCCCTTCTGGGAAGGGGGGAGGCATTAGTACATTCACACCCAGCCTGAGGGGTCATGTCTGCTAATGGGCTATTCCGGACTGGCACAATAGGCAGTTGCAATGACCTAGACCATCAAAGATTCTAAAATTATCCCATGACTCACAGAGTAAAATCACACATTGTGAAACTCCTCACCCTGGGGAGCGGTACTGGACATTCCCACTTGCTCATGAGCATATACAATCTTTGAGTTTGGGAACTTCTGATACCACTCGTTGGATCCATTCTGTTCAGAGCAGAGCATTTTGGTCTCAGAGTTCTCATTCTCAGTGGTAGCTTTTCAATGCTAAGAATTTAGAGAATCTCTTGTTATTTTGCATAAGGTATGGCAAAATTAGACATGAGCTACCTAATTATCTTATGTAAGATCATAAAATCATATCTGAGTATCTCAAATGGAACAATGAAGAAATGGTTTCCATAGGTCTTGGTCAGAATGATAGTGGCAGATTTATTGTAATCTGTGAGTGAGTTTGATATAGACTACTCATTTAGAATGCTCGCAACAGGTCTTTCTCTAAGAACTATTCAAAGGGTGCTTGAATCAGGCTGTGTATTTTCTTACTCTAATATGAAATTAATAAACACTATAGTCATAGCTGTTCTTATGCTCTTTTAGGTAGAATATTTAAATCTTTCCTTTTGTTGTATGGCAGCATTATCGCAAACAGAGAATGAGAGAGTAATTTAGGTTGGAAAGGACTTCTGCAAATAATCTGGTTTTACCTCCTGCTTAAAGCAATGCTAACTTCAAAGTTTGCTCAGTACTTTGTGCAGGTTTTTTTTAATATCTCAAAGTCTGAGGATTTCGGATCCTTTTTCAGGAACTTGTTTCAGTATTTGATCCCTTTTAATGTGAAGTTTATTTCCCCTCATATTTAATCAGTTTTCCCTGCAGGAAGTTATGCCTGTAGCCTTTTGCATTTTTAACTTTGCAATATTGGTTACAGTTTGACTTATCTCTCACCTACCCTTCGGTGGTTGAAGACAGTAGTAAGACTCCCCCCAAATGTTTTCTTCTTCAGACTACACAACTCAGGTCTTTTAATTTCTCCTTGACAATCTTGATGGTCCTTTGCTGAATTAACTCAAATTTTCATTTTCTTGGAGACCTACAACGGGTCACAAAATTTCAACTATGGTTTAATAAATGCAAATAGAGAATAATCACTTCCCCCAGCCTTCTAGTTATATGCTTACAAATGCAGCCCAGTGTGTATTTAGTCTTCATCATCATGAGTGCACAGAATTGACTCACATGTACTTTGTTACTTATGTGGAGTCCAAAGTCTTATTTCTGAAAGGCTCCTTTCTTGAAAGTTTGAGACAGAGTCTATATGTGCCTAGTTTTTGCGTTTGTCTTGATTCAAAGCCTTGAGATTTCTGTCATCCTATTTCTCCAGCTTTTCGAAGTCCCCTTTCATGGCACTACTGTTCTTGAGCATATCATCTGTACACTGTACTCCATCCCATCATCCTTAACAGTAACGGTAATATTATTTCCAGTAACAACTCTTAAGAAATGCCATTCATTGATGGCTTAAGTTGAACTGCTGATATTTGTACCCAGTGGTCCAGGTCCACATTCCTTTACATGTATCAATCTAGTCAATAACTCACCAATTATACAACAAGAGTACTATGAGAGAACACATGTTAAAAACTTGTTAGAGTCTAAACAAATAATATGTTTCCTTTCCTGTTCATGGTCAGTCATTTCATCATAGAAGACAAACCTGTTGCTATACACATTGGTAAATTAATGCTGGGTATTGTCTAACACTTTTTGTTCTCCACATGCCCATACATGGCTTCCAAAAGGATTTGGTCCATTACGTTCCCAAGGACTATGGTTAGACTGACCTGCTTTTAATTCCATGCGTACTCTTTGAGGAAATTACAAGAGAACTCTGTGATTGTCAAACCTTTCAAAGATTGTATAGATCTGCTTCATAAAGTCTTTAGTCAGCTCTTCTAGATGCAATCCATTTTCCTGCTTAAGTGGTCTCCATCTTTATCATTCTGGTCTTCTGGACAACCTTTTATCACAAAACATGATAACATGATCTGCAGAATGTGTCCACCACAAACTTACCTGCACTGTTAACCTAATCCCTGATCCTGACCCATAAATTATCACCCATCTCTTAGAAATATAAATGTGCACTCAAAGCTACCCCTTCACATAGAGTAAAAAACTTTACTTCCTCTCCCTCTTATTCCTTTTGAGGAGCTGGAATCCATTCAGCACTGTAATTACTGATGTTATCCCACCATGTGTCTTGCATGATAGTCATACTGTGGGTCTATGATTGGATGCAATCTTTTAATTCCTTCTTTCTCTTTTGCTTCATATGTTCACACACACTCACAGGAGACAGGACTTTACTTGTGTCATTTTTTCTGGATGGGAGGCTACACCAACTCACCTTCCATCCCCTTAACCCTGGCCCTTAGATCCCTATAGTCAAAATATTATAGTTGAAATAAAGGATATGACAAATGTTCTTTACATAGCAAATGTTACATTGTATTCCAAAACAGCTGTTGAATTTCTAAAATTGGCTTGAATGTCATTTTGGTAGAGAGGTATTGAAACAAGTATTTTCAGATGCATGTTTCATTCATGGTCAAATAGTATTAAAAGAGGGATAAGTATTTCATTAACTCCTTCCTACTTCAGTAAATGTTCAAAGAAAAATTGTAAAAGTACACCTATTCATACATAGAGGAAAGGTTGTAAGCATTTACCTTTAATAAAGGTTTCAGATCCATAGATTCTCTGTTGTCCAAGGTAGTATCTTACAACCCTGCTAAACAAGCAATTTAAAATGTAACTCTGACCTCAACATTCGTAATTGCACAGCAGTACATAACTGCATGATAAGGGCAGCTCTCTGTTCAACATTTGGTCTGTTCTGGTCTTAAATCTGAAGCACCAATTATTCTCACACATTGAAGTGAGAAGAAAATATTTCATGCTCAATACCTGTCTATGTTATATTATAATCATGTTAGATTGCATTTGTTTTCTCCTGGACTTGTGTTTGACTTTCCCTTGTATATCTAATGTGTTTCTTAACACTGTCACTGAATTTCACAAGAGAAGCAGCCTGGAGAACCCAACAGGAGAAATGCAGGAAATGCAAACAGCATGTCAGAGCTGCTTGGTAAAAGTTCTGGCTTGATTTTCGGCATTTTATAAGCAGTAGCATTTCATACTACAGTAGTACGTCTCACTTCAGGTAAAGCCCAAATCAAACATGCTTGCAGAATATAACTGTCAAAGTGTTTAAGCTAAATTTCCTCATGCTCCTTACTGTTAAAGAAACTGAATCTGATGGTCCTCAAGGCATCAGGAATTCCTCCTTACCAATATGCTTGAGTTCATTTCTGTGCACTTTCACTTCCCGTGGGATCCCAGTTTGGTAGTTGTTGATACTATTTCCAACAGTAGATCCAGACAGTAAATAGATATTCCCAAAAGACGTGTGTGCATGTGTACACACACCTGTACATGCACACACACACACACATACAGCCACAGAAACCAGTGCAGGGTTTAATGCAGCACTCATATGAACACAGACAACACTTAAATCCTGTTCCTCCCCTTCAAATGATCAGAACTGAAGGTTTTTGTTGCTGGATAGTCACACTTACTGCTTAACCCACAGTCATACCCACATTCAGAGATTTCTTGATTCTTAGCACAGCTTTAAAGTTCACCTAACACCCATGCCTGGATCCTAGGTCTGCAACTCAGTCAGAAACTCAGACCCTGGATCTTTCCTAGGCACACTGGCTAGTCTGACTTGAAGTTTTGTAGCAGAATAAAGACAAAGATACATACAAAAGAGAGGTGTATCCTGCAGCTGACCCCAGATAGAGACTTCAGTCTCTCCAATTACTGGTTTGTATGTCCATATTTGGCCCAAAGTTCACTAGCAGTTCACATACATTGTCTCAGAGTACAGAGCACACTCACACAAAAAATAGTAAGGAGTAAGTTCAATAAGGTTGGTCAGACTGAAATCACTAAGTACAGAGCTCAGCAGAAAAGCAAAATGGCCAAGATTCTATCAGACAGTTATAGCTTCCCATCTTTCCATTTTTTCACATTTGTTACCTCCTTATCAGCATATATCTCTCCTTTTCCCTTTACTTCTCTCAATCAAATAGTTCACATTTGGAGTGCTCCCTTTTAGACTCAGATCTGCTTCATCTGTACCCAAATCTGGTATTTCTGATAGGAATACTGAGTCACTGTTAGCCTTGCAAGGTCCCAGTCCCCAGCTAGTCCTCATTGTTCCCCTCCAATGAGTTGAAGGGTGTGTCTGCCTCTCACATAATTTCCCCTAGCCCCATGCAAAATCCTTTCATTTCTCATGGTGCTGTCTGAAAGTTTTATCAGGGTATTATTTTCTAATTTGTTATATTCAGCATTTTCTCATGCTAAGCACATGTTGTCATGTTTTTCATGTTCTGTTCAGTTAGTTATATACCAGGTCAGGGTCTAGTCATCTGCCTACATGTTAATACTAACACACATACACACACACACATACACACACACACACACACACACACACATCTCTATGTTTGTTTATTTTCCTTTAGCCATCCTGTTTTGAGGTAAACATAAAAAAACATTGATGTGTATTGATATTATACAGGAGAAGACATGCCAAATCTACTAAGCAGATATTGAAGTAAGCTGAATGTGTTCAACACAAAAGAAACAGTTGTTCCCAGCAATATATACTGCAAAACCTTACTAAGTCTCTCTTTGTCTGTGTCTATGGTGAAATTCTGATCATAATGAAAAGGTGAGAATCATTGAATATTCTTTCATGGAAAGACAATCAGAATTCATTCTTTTATACAAAAACAAAAAAAGAAGGCAAAAAACTAGCCATCTTACGTAAAAGAAAAAAAAAAAATGAAGCTACTGTGACTTGAAGCTCTGCAAACTAATGTTTCTCCTTCTAACATGTTACTTAGGACCACTGTCCAGAGGAAAGATGCAAAGGCTGCATAAAGAAAATTATGTGAACTTGATATAATATTCTGCATAGTTTGCAGTGTCATCCCCACTTCAGCTCATTCTGAAAGCAGGGAAAAGAGAGGCAGAAGCAGTTTTATTGAGCTCAAGTAATGAATACACATTTACAGTGGCCAATCAAGTCTATTATCTAGGAAAAGAGACAATTGTATTCTAATTCCAATTTCAACATAAGGTATGGGAGACAAGTTATCTAAGTCAGAAAGTGAGTCAGAAACTACTTTTTGATGGACCAGGTCTTCTCTTCTTCCACTGCTGTCATGATTATTCAGGTATAGCACATGTGAGAAGCCAACTGAAGAGCAATAAGAGGTGACAAGAAAGTGAAACCAGCTGACTTTTCTGTGGAAATAGTATCAGCTGTCATTTAGTTGCTTCTCAAAACAGAGGGTTTGCTTTAGGAGAAATTTAGTGACTCCCTGGACACTGGTCTCCGAGTGACAGACTAAAAGTTCTAAATAGCAGCAAAGGAGAAATTCGTCAGTTCATATGAATGATGCTTGGCAGGCAAATGATGCTATAAAAATGGGCAGACCGGTACAGGAAATGTTACCCTGAAAACAAAGAATAAACATGCCTTTTTAGGATCCTGTTTTATTAATAATTAACTAGCAAAGGTCAGTCCTACTTTGTGTAACAGTGATGCCCACAGTTTATAACTGTTTTAACAAGACTGAACCTCCATGTGCTTGTGACTCTGTGGCCATCTGAAAATAAAACAAGTAAATGTTTTATAAGACATAGCCATAGAATGTCTATACATTCAATTTAGTGGAGTAATCAAATAGATTTTTTCCATTCCCATGCAAAATAAAACTAAAAAATCATCAGTACATAAATTATTTATCACAATATTTTAATCAAGGTCTATACATAGACAATATGAAAGCCTGTGTTAGATTTAAAGATTTTTTTTTTCAGGAAACCACAGCAAATATAATCATCAATCTTTCAAATTCTATGAGTTGCTGTTTTTCAAAGGTCAACAAGTATTTTTGTATTAAGATGTCTTTGATTATTTTATCAAACTCCTCAAACCATCCCTACTGGTTTGGTTTTTTTTCATATGGTACAAATTATTGTGAACATATTGTCTCAAATTTCTTTTTTCTTTTTTTTTTTTTTTTTAGAATTTGTTTACTTGTTTAATTTATTCATGTACTATAAACATTTGAGAATAAATGAAAAATAAAATGAAATAAACTGTCAATCATGAAAATTCTTTAATTGTAACTTTGTGTAGAAAGATTTATTTGTGTCATATGTTTGCCATTGAGGAAACAGAACTAATTTTGTCTTTTTCATTTAAAGAGTTGAAAGAATCACCCTCGTTTACAAGGCTTCATGATTATGGTAGCTAATTATAGAATGATTTTTTTTTGTAGTTATGGAGCACATGTTTTTATTTGAGAACAACATAGAACTGCTATGTAGATCACTTGTTTCTGAAGAACAATTTCAACATTCAGAAACTTTGAACCATCTTTGCAGTTTTGAAGTTTTTAATGGAAACTGTCTCACATCTTGCTTCTATATTAACTGAAATAATATGAAGAAAAATATTCATCTAAATTATATTATCATTCTGTAATTTCCCACTAATTGATAAGAAGGTTGTATTACTTTATGACATAACTACTTACTGTTAAAGTACTAATAAATATTATATAGCAGAGATTAACAATGTAGGGCTATTTTTAATTTTGATTTTAACAATGAAAATTCATTGTCCAAGTAATCAAGTAAATATATCTATTTTTGAGCCAATAGTCTTTTGTTGATATTTTGTTGACCTTATTCTGACAAAAGGGCTATGGTACTTGTGAAAAGTGTACACATTGACGGATATGGCCCACTACACAAGATCAGATGTTAATCTATATGTAACTAGCAAATCAGCGTAGACACACGAGCAAGACTGAGGAGATGGACAAATGATTATTAGACTGAGCATAAGACGTATCATATTATTGAAAAAAAATAAATAAAAAATGAGGCAAGACTGTCCTACACAGAACTTCCACAGTGTAGTTAAGATCTCTGTATTCCATTTGTGTATATATTTAGCCATGAATAATAAAGGCAGACTAATGCTGGAGTTAGAATTTAAGGACTTGGGGAATTTTCAGTCCCTTTATAGTAGATTTTTTCTTTTTTTTTTCAAATTGTATAGCATCTGTAGGTATATCAATGTATGCATTTTTTCTGAGTTAAAATTTTCTCTGTGTGTATGTTTAAAAGTAGGACAAATGCACCAGCTAGTCTGTCTGGAGGAGGAAAAAAAGAAAAACAAAAAAACAAAGAAGGCAAAAATGGGGGCTAACTGAAGAACAATAAATTTTCTGTGATCCTCTGATAGCAATGCTTGTCTGCAGTCCCTTAGGTCAGTGATTTTTGAGGACTCAGATTACGAAAAAATTCAATTCCCTTCTCTGCCAAAGGGATTTAGACAAGTATTTGTTCTTTGGGTATTCTAGGTAAACTGCAAGAGTGGAAAGAGTAGGTTTTTTTTGTGTTTTTTTTTTTTTTTTTTTTTTTGTTTTTTTTTTGTTTTTTTTTTTTTTTTTTT